>ML675618.1:44313854-44352175 GCA_007922155.1 Mesoclemmys tuberculata | reverse complement strand
TATTGGTCCCTTCTGACCTATGAGTCTATGAGTCTATGAGAAGGGGTAAATAATAATAATACCTTATTTACTTTCTCCACACAAGTCATGATTTTATAGACCTCTATCATATTCCCCTTTTTGTCTCTTTTCAAAACTGAAAGGTCCTAGTCTTATTAGTCTCTCCTCATCTGGAAGCATTTCCATACCCCTACTCACTTTTATTGCCTTTTTCTGTATATTTTCCAATTCCAATATATTGTTTTTGAGACAGAGCAATCAGATCTGCATGCAGTATTCAAAAAGTGGGTGTATCAGGGATTTATATTGAGGCAACATGATATCTTCTGTTTTTTTAATCTATCCCTTTCCTAATTATTCCCAACATTGTTAGCTTTTTTGACTGCGACTGCATATTTAGCAGATGTTTTCATAGAATTATCCACAATGACTCCCAGATCTTTTTCTTGAGTGGTAACAGATCATAAGACCCTATCATTTTATATGTATAGTTGAGATTGTGTTTTCCAATGTGCATTACTTTGAATTTATCAGCACTGAATTTCAACTGCCATTTTGTTGCCAAGTCACCCAGTTTTGTAAGATCCCTTTGTAATGTGCTTTAGACTTAACTATCTTGAGTAGTTTTGTATCATCTGCAAATTTTGCCACCTTACGTTTGACCCCTTTTTCCAGATCATTTATGTATCTCTTGAACAGTTCTGGTCCAGTACAGACCCCTGGGGGACATGACAATTTACAAATTATTTGTGGGGGGGGAAGGGGGAGGATTTCAATTTTTTGGCCTGATTTGGGATGGGAACATTGTTTCCCACCCAACTCTAATGCTCAGTACTATTGAAAATCCTACCCGTCTTATATATAATATGTTATTTATACCATCATCATTTAAACATTTTAATAATAGCCTAAATATGTGGGAGCCTTCACAAGCCTGCAACATGCTTGAGCCATTGTCTGGACCAATCTGCTCACACTGTTCCTACAACACTGGAAGTTACTGTTTTTCAGAATATCAAGTGAATATGTAAATATCTATCTGGGTTTGTTTATTTGTTCATTAACATTATAAGGAATATTGATTTATCTGAATCGTTATATTTATTGGTTATATTTTAGCAGTTTAGGAAAATTTTATTTATTGGTGTGTAATCTTTCAGAATTTGAAATAATTGTCAAGTTTATGATACTGGTTACCCTCTGGATAAGGACTGACTGGAATACAAAGATTTTGAAAGGATTTCTTACTCATCCTGGATATTTATTTCTAACTTCCCTCTGTGGGCTGAACTGGTCAATATTATTGTCAGACAAATAAAAATACTGAAACAATTTGGTGTGAATCTTCATTTGCTGTAACAAGAAAGAGCTCTGCAGGTTGTAATGGAGTAGCTGAAGAAACTTCATTGATGAAAAAAGTGGAAGGTTTATTAGGGGCAAATTCTCCTCTCTCTGGTTTTATACTGACTTTAAAGGAATTGGTCTGATTTACACCAATTTAAGTTATAGCAGAATTAGGTCCTTGGGTTCATCTCAGCAAAATCTGTTATCAGTAGTGGCTATTATGAACAACAGAGAGTTAAAGATATGTGTAAAATGAGACAGTGTCCATTGGAGCCTGTGTGAGCTGCCTGCCTACAGCTCTGTGCACGACTGCCTGGAAAATGGTCCCTCAGGGTTAACTGAAAGCTAAAAAAAGCAAAGCAGTATTAACACTGAAATCTAGGCTTTTAGTCCATCCCTAATTCATTCCATTGTGCCCATGTAAGGCTGTGGTCTCAGATCATTATATGACTCTGCATTTCGCATATATAGCAAAGACTGGGGTGAGTTAAGGACAGAGTTTCTGCTCTAAGATTAAAGGTTCAGAGGCTAGCAAGCCCTTACAATTTTCACTCTACTCTGCTTCCTGATTATATAACATTGCACTTGAATAACACCTTTCATCCAAGGACAACAAAGCTTTTTATGAACATTAATGAATTTTGCCTCCCAATAGATGTATAAAGTAGAGCTATCTTACCTTAACTCAAGGGCACAGCAATAAAAATTTCACTGCTTTTGGAGAAGCTCTCTGTGCCCTTGTCAATAATTGAGGAGGGGTACGCCCCTGGTGCATGCCCTTGTCTCTATTTTTCAAATGGGTGTACCAAAAAAAAGGAGGTTAAGACAAAAAGTTTCAAATGTGGGTGATTAAATTTAGGTACCAAATGTAATGGCCTAATTTTCAAAAGAGCAGAAAGACTGGAGATCACATTGATTTCAAAGGGATCTGCTGGTCATGGTTCCTGGAAAAAATAATTTAGTTTATTAATTTAGGTACCTACAGTTAGATATAGGTACCTCTCTTGAAACACCTGATCTTGAAAAATTTGGCCTTAAGCGAGTACTAACATATAGAGAGATTAAGTAATTGACCTATTATCAACCAGTCAGTTAGTAATAGAACAAGGAATAGAAAAGATACCCTGACTTCTAACACTGTTCTTGTAAAACACAATACAAGTGTTTGTGTCACTCCCAGTCCCATGCTCCCACCTATAAGCCATATTTCTTTCCACCAGTTTTTGAACTAAAATCTATATTAATCCCTTCAGTGCACCGTGCATTCAATTATGGCAGCCGTACGCCTAGTGGTGGCCAGTCAAATTTCCATGGAGATTTACCTAAGTGTATTCTAAGCATGTGACCCCGGGAACGAACAGTGCACTTGCCAGTCAAGGCCGTGTGTTTGAGAGTTGCAGGCTGCTCCGTCCCAGTGGGAGATTTTGGAGTCACGGGTGCTCAGAGTGTCTCAGGCTCTGGCTCCAAGTGCTAGCTTGCTAATGAACAATTGAATTGTTCTTCAAAAGCAGCACATTTTCCCAGGGCTTTAAATGTTTCGATTCCAGCTAATGGTACCCAACTATTCTTCATTACATTCTAAAAAGTGTTAAACTAAAGTACTCTCTAAAAGACCATTATTAGCCCTGATATCATTAAGACAATCCTCCCTACACCCACCCCCAAGAAACCCTTAATCAGTAAACAAAAAAATAATCCAGAGTCAATGGATAATGACCATTACACTCTCTAAGGAGCAAGTTCTGCCATTTTTGCAGCAGAATTGGACCTTTATTGCTTAGGACAGGCAACAGTTTATAGATTCTCTTTTAAAGAATAATTTTCATTCTACAAAAATCTACTAGGGTCTCCGTGTTGTGAGATTTATCCATAGCCGTTCATTTGTGGCATCCCAGAAGTCGTACAATGTCTCTTAGAGCTCCTGATAGCATTGGGATGATAGCAATTGAAAGAGCATAACATATAATCCTCACTATTATCTTGTGCATTGGGTTGCAGAGACTTGGTTCTGCCTAAACCCTTTGCCCCTCCTGGTAGCAGGGTGTGCAGCTGTGGATGGCTCTTATACAGACTTGGTAATGACACAGGGGAAGGGAAAAGTCCCTCTTTCTTTATATGACCACATAAGGGCTAGCCACTATGCAATCCTGCTTTGTCAATATTGCACACTACTAGTGCTATATTCTAATGCAGCAATGCCACCACTTCACCTGTTATTATTGGACTTTATTTCTGAATTGCCATCTGAAGGTGTAATCAGCTACAACATGGGCCAGATGCACTGTCATTATCTGGCTGTTTATCAGTGCTCTGACTTGACTAATAAAACTGACAAAGCAAAGCAGCCAGAAATTGGTGGAGTTTGGCCTCACGTTTTCATTTAAGGCAATTCTGACCCAATACTCAGATTTTCAAATTGGATCAGGTTCCCTAGACTAGAAGAATTTTTCCCACATCAGTTCTAATGATAAGTTTTATCCAGAAGCAAATTTTTAGAACAGAAGAAATAGCCCCTGAAAAAAATGGAATCAGTGAGAGCCTAATAATTATAACAGTGCTAGAATGTGCTGTTGTAACATGTCTTTATAGTGGAGCTAGAGAAGTATGTTCCATAGCAAACTGCATTTTTATAAATACCAAACATTTAGGGATAATTACTGCAAGGCATTTGGATGCCTGAGGACTCACTCCTTTGTGAATGGAAGCTACAGTATAAAACAGAAAAGGAACAGCTACACATTGTTCAAGGCTCTTTGTATCTATCATTTTCCAAAACGCTCAGTTCTAAATCACTCTTAAAAAACAACTTGAAAAGGCCTTTTTTGAAATCAAAAGAGTGTTAAACATAAAATAATAACTGCTTTTTTTGTTTCACAAGCAACGTCGTCATTCCAGTGCCACAGTTAGCAATAAAATTTCAAATTTCAGAGACACTAGTTTAAAGAGAACCAAAACCATACGTAAGAGCATTTTCTAAAGTTATTTCACCATTTTTCTGTTCTCTTGCTGACAAAAGGGAAAGGTAAAGATTTGTAAGTGCTGAAGTATTTGATTCTGCTCAGCACCACTGAATACAGCCATATTTATCAGCTTTCATGATTTAACTGTCAAAATGTAATTGAATAATCTCTGTGGGAACTCACAGCTCATACACAAACCTCCTCCCCTCATTCACATACATCATTTTAATCCTGCATTATTGTATTTTTCTGCTTTATGTAGGCGTTCTAAGGCCTAGGTCCATTTCTCTGTTACTTCAGTTATCTTCATCTGATGGTGGTGTTATGCAATTTACTATATTGTTTCTTCCCTTGCTATACTTTCATTTAAGACTGATGTTCACTGTCAAACTATCTTGTAAGATAGTTCATAGGCCTCTGATTTAATTTTGCCTATCCAACTCCTTTGTTAACTGGTGGATGTGCTGTTTTGGATATTGTTGATCCTAGAAATAATGCATTGTCCCTGAAAAAAATGGACTGACTCATGCTATGACACCACTGTTACCAGACAAGTGCCTTCTAGAGTTGGCACTTTCAGGAATGACTCAATTTCCAATGAAACAAAGCAGCATGAAGTCCAATTTAAGGAATACCTACAGATACTGAAAAATATTAATTTCACCTATCTTTTACAGTTGCCTTTTTTTAGTTATGTCTTTGAAGGTGTTTTTAACTCATTCCTGAAAGTGCCAGTATCAGGAGGCACAAACACTGGTACCAGTAGTTTCATAGCATGAGTCAGTCATGTACATCTCATGATCATGCAAGGAGGTTACAACATTGCTGGGAGCAATGATAGCAAAGGCATCAACCAGTTCAAAAGGTCATTGTATAGACAAAATGCAATTACTAAAATTAGTTATTTTGGTTATTAGTATAAGTAATATTTTATTGAGTACCAAAGAGGTGCATAGTATTTAACAAAACCAGAGAAAGGTAGATGCTCAAATCCTCAAAGGTATTTAGATATCTAACTCTGTCACAGTTCTAGTCAGATGCTCCCTTTTTGTGGCCCACCGGATTGTTGTGAAGAGATCCATACATGGAATCCCCAATGTGCTTTAGGCAGCCCTAGGGCTGAGCTGGCTGCAGCGATGTTTCTTCTCTTAACCTCATGGGCACCAACTCTTCATTTATTACCTCGTCACAGAAATGGGGTCCCTCATCCCACCTGTCTTAGGTCCCCAGGTCAAATTCTGACCCCCAAGATGCCCCAGTAGGTTAAACCAACCTCTCCCAGAACTCCACCCAAGGTGTGAGCCATCTGATTTTCCTCTTCAAGGGGCCACATGGTAAGTGTAGCATATAACAAGCAGACACACAGATTTTGCACAGAATTCTAACAGCTGTGCTCTTTACTTAAGAAATAAAGCACAAAAGAGAACAGGTAATTTAGAAAATAAAAAGACACAAGAGAACACAAACCATTTAGAAAACACTCACCATTAACACAATGCCCCTCACTAGTTTACGCTTCTCTTGGGAACTCTTTGGACTCCACCTTTGTTCCAGAGTTCACCCTGCTTCATCTGATTATTACATGCAGGTCTTCTCAGCTTGAACAGGTGCAAATAGCCAACCAGCAAAGAGATCAACTCCTGTCCTTTTCTAGCCTTCCAGATCCTCTGTCAGGTGACCTCCCTAGTCAATCTGAAAAGGTAAACTCATTGCTTCTCTCCAGCTACATCCATTCCTCTGGGCATAGGCCAGCCCTTTGTCTATAGAAATTACATTTTAATAGTCAAGCACTTAGAATCATAGAAGATTAGGGCTGAAAGGGACTTCAGGAGGTCATCTGGTCCAACCTCCTGCTCAAAGCAGGACCAACCCCCTTAAAAATCTATAAGGATGGAGATTCCACCACCTCACTATATAACCTATTCCCACTATTTGCCTAGTGAAAAAGTTTTTCTTCCAACCTAGACCTCTCCCACTGCAACTTGAGACCAGTGCTTTTAGTTCTGTCATCTACTACGACGGAGAACAGCCTAACTCCATCCTCCCTGTAACCCCCTGTCAGGTAGTTGAAGGCTGCT
Organism: Mesoclemmys tuberculata; assembly: GCA_007922155.1. Taxonomy (NCBI): domain Eukaryota; kingdom Metazoa; phylum Chordata; order Testudines; family Chelidae; genus Mesoclemmys; species Mesoclemmys tuberculata. The sequence continues at coordinate 44,345,793 of ML675618.1, read as the reverse complement.
ATCAAATCCCTCTCATTCTTTTCTGCAGACTAAACAAGCCTAGTTCCTTTGGTCTCTCCTCATAAGTCATATGCTCCAGCCCCCTAATCGTTTTTGTTGCCCTACACTGGACTCTCCAATTTGTCCACATCCTTTCTGTAGCAGGGGGCCCAAAACTGAACACAGTACTCCAGATGAGGCATCACTAGTGCCAAATAGAGGGAAATAATGACTTCCCTCGATTTGCTGGCAATGCTCCAATGGAGCCCAATGTGCTATTAGCCTTCTTGGCAATAAGGGCACACTGTTGACTCATGGCCAGCTTCTTGAATCACTTAAATCAACCACCATTTTTTTCTGGACTCTGCCACACACCTTTGGAATTTTAGTCCCACACAGAGGCAAAAGCATAACAGAGAAGACAAGTACAAACTCCATTTTGAATATAGTGGTAACTTGGTAAAGATACATACAGAGAATTCATAATCTCATGCAGAATTCATAAACTATACAGATTCCCAAAATCACCACGCTTCCATTGTTTTCAAGGGGAGTTAGTACCAACAAACCTTTGAGGATCTCAGCCAGAGCAACTGTTCTGAAGAGCGGAGAGTATAAGGATCTGAGCCTTATTCACATGAATAGTCTTCCCTCACTTGAATAGTCCCACGAATCTCCCAGGGACTATTCAAATAAGGAAAGGCTACTCACAGGAGTTAGATCTTACCAGAGCATGCTTCAATTTATATTAAGAATAGCAAGAGGATATGACAACACAGTGATAGGCTGTGATTTGGCATGATCATTTGGCTATTTTACACTCTCCCACTAGGTGCTGCGAACCACATGAGTTAAATAATCCAACTAGTGTGCTACTCTGAAAAATACTAGTGTCTGTATATATACAGACTGCATGAATCAACATTGGGGTTTGAATCTGCAGTCTTCAAAGCCAAAGGCATAGCTCCTATCACGTCAGGTAAAGGAATGGGTTCATTAGCTATTAATAAATAGACAACTTTTATCTTCAATGGGGTCAGGTACTAAAGGGAGACATAAATCACATTCACTAAGCAGAAGTATGACACACACATCTTACAGGTTATATAGTGTTTTTAATAGGGCTGTTTACTGATTCCTACTGAGACTGAAACAATTAAATTTACTTGTTTTCTCTGGGCTAGAATTTCAACATTTAGATTCTCAGCATTCGGTACAATTAATCATTATTTGCCTTTAAGTATTGAAAGAAATAATATATTTGAAATTTGACTTTTCCATGTTCTTCTGTTCAAGTGGCAGAATACATTCCATGTTCTCTAGAAGCTAGAATTTTGAAATTTGATACATTCATTCAGAGTTTAAACCATACTCATCCAACTGAGAGAATAAACTGTACCATATGCCCTCTTGAGTTAACAACTAGCATGGCATTAATTGATAATACTGATTAATAATTATTATACTTAATATTGTAAGTAATATACTTAATGTTCACATAAAACTGATCAAGTCATAAAGAAAAATAAACATGTTGAACACATTCAAACAAGTAAATCTGAGAGGAAAGGGAGGTTAAACTTCTGACAAATTAATTTTCTATTTATATTGTGCACTGTAAAGTGCATTTTATTGTTCAGTTTCTCTTTAATATTTTATCTTATGTATCATCACCAAGATCCTTTTGAGGCATATTGCTATTAAAGTACTTAGTGTCTGATCCCTGGGTGCAAAATGTATCCTTTTATTTCTGGACAAATAATTATGAATGTAGCATGCTCTGTTATAACAACGTAAAATGAACGTATGAACAATAAAATTGTCTGCTGTTGAGATTCTACAGTGCTCACCATAAAATGACCATTATCTGAAATAAAAATAAATAAAAATAAAAAGAGGTACAATAAATAGTAGCAAATGCAATGTAGCCAGATTCTTTAACATTTGAATGCACAGAAAGATTCTGCATGGTCAAAAAATCTCACAGTAATTAAATTAATTCTATTTTTTCAGTAATTTTTTCCTTATAGTCAACCCCCTTTGACTATCCTCTGAAGTCTATTAAACACTGTACAATCAAGTTCTTAAAACAAACAAACAAACATTTTCCTAGAGAGTGGGAGCATTCACTGTAATTGGACTGAAGTAATACTATCATTCTGAGTATATAAACTTTATCTTCTGTTAGCAGGTTGATACCACTCCACTGATCTATGTTATTTTCCATTTTCTAAAAACACTACAAGCGTGTTTTTTATACCAAGGAGATTTAATCAGAGAAATTTGTGTCACAGGATATAATTGACTATCTACAATGATGACAGTCAATGCAAATGATAATTTTTACAAATGACTGCTCGTGATGTTGTGAAATAAAGAAATTAAGGAAAACATGGTGTGATACTTATCTAAAATCAACTAAATATCCATTTTACTGTCTAAGTGCTGAGTTTGTTATTAAGCAACAACAAAGTAATCAATACAGAAGCACTATTCTAAATGGAGATTAGAGAAAGCAATCATTTTTATTTCAAATTAAGTTGATGCCAACCCCAAAATGACATCAATGCTATTATCAGGCCTCACTGTTGTCATGTACATAATGACTCTCACTTCAGGAAAAAAAAAAAAAACAGCTTTACTTTTTGGATATTCAAAGTCAGCTCTTGAATTTTCCATCAAAGGACCTGATCCAAATTCCACTGAAGTTAGTGGATTCAAGTGACCTCAAAGTGCTTTGGATGAGAATCTGTCAACTCAGTGATTTGTTTTAGATTATAATATGCACATAATGAAAAAGAAATCTATTTGTTGTCTATGGCAGTTGCTTGCCCTTAAATAATTTAATTTTATGACAATTATAAAGTAACAGATTCACTTTCTGCTCATGTAAGTGTATTTCTGCATAGTTACAAGTGAAATGTTAAATAGAACATGTGATTCTGATGAGCAAACAATTTGTATCCAATCAGAAGAATTAGCTGGAAATCATCAAGATAAAATTCAATAAAGACAAGTGCAAAGCACTTCACTCAGGATGGAAAAAATCTAACACACAATGTCACAGGGTTCACTCACCACTATGGTGCCTCCTCCTGGCTGCTCTTGGAAGTAGATCTTTCCATGGCCAACAATCCCTTCTCTTGCTTGATCATGTGCCCTGTCACCTTTCTTGTTCTCTCTACAACTCAGGGCCCTCTTTCTTCATGGCTTGGCCCTCTACACAGATCACTGTATGTTTTTCCCTTCCAGGGATTATCAAAGTCTCTCCATCCAAGGAGAGTCTCCTTCCTTACTTCCCTGACTGTGTACCTTCCCTAGAAAATGGTAGGGCAACCCAAGCCCACCGTCTACTCTGGGCTCCAGCCCAGGGACCCTCAAATCAGTAGCCAAAGTCTGCAATGTCCTACCTTGCTGTTGTTTCCCTGTGGGTTTTCCTACCAGACCACTCTCTTCACCATCTTTCTGGATAAACCCTTCCTTCAGGGCCTGGATCCCCTGGGGTTTTTACTCTCCTCTGGGTTTCCTTCCATCCCTCTCTAGCATCCCAAGAATAGTCAGAGGCTTCCTCTTGGTAGTCTCCTGCTGTCAGCTTCCTGGATTTATACACACTTGGCTTGTTCCATCTCTTTTGGGCTTCATCATCATTCAGGGATTACTTAGGCCACCTAATTCCCCTCATCTGTGGCCTATCCATTTAATGATCTTTTCTCAGCCTAATAAACCCCTTCTAAGCTGGTGTTGCATGAACACCCCATCACAGACAACTGCAATTTGCACACAACAGTAGTGGGGGATTACTGGCTAAATGCTAATATTGCTGAGAAGGATCTCGGAGAGCAGTGGATCACAAATTGAATCTGAGTAAAAAATGCGATACAGCTGCAAAAAAGGCTAATATCATTCTGGGGTGTATTAACAGGAGTGTCATATGTATGTAATGATCCTGCTCTGCTCAAAACTGGTGTGTCTTCAGCTGAGTCTCAGTACTGTGTCTAATTGTGGGTACCACACTTTCGGAAAGATGTGAACAAACTGGAGAGACTCCAGAGAAGAGCAACAAAAATGATAAAAGGTTTAGAAAACCTACTGAAGTTAGGACAAGAAGTAATGGCTTAATCTGAAGCATGAGAGATTTAGGTTAGATATTAGGAAAATTTTTCTAACTATAAGGCTATTTAAGCTCTGCAATACTCTTCCAAAGAAGGTTGTGGAATAATTGGAGGTGTTTAAAACAGGTTGGACAAACACTTCTCAAGGATGGTTCTACCACAGAGCAGTCTGAACTTGATGACTTCAAAAGGTCTCTTCCTGTCTGATATTTCTATTATTTCAAATTTTAACATAACATTCCTCTAAAGACCACTTAGCATAATTTTTTCCTAAAATTTCTTATTCTAAATGGTGCCTTGTTGGGTTTGATTTGTTACTGAATTTCAAACAATGTTTTTCATCCCCCTTGATTTCATAAGCAAAGACAAATAAGGAAAGATCTTAACTGGGTGTAAATTGACTTAAATGAAGCTACAGCAATTTGCACAAGCTGAAGAACTTGCCCTTAGTGTCTAATTCTGATCCTCAGTTTCACCAATTTTACAAAGAGGTAATTCCAAGGGATATCAGTGAAATTAGTCCTGATTTACAACTATATAAGTGAGATCAGAATCAGGGCCATAAGTTTTACAACAGTATATCAATGCAGAGATATCAGACAAACACCATTTCTCTAACAGGGTACTTTTGTGGTTCCCATTACTGTAGAATCTATGCATCTTAGAAACCTTCCAGGGCAATGTTTCTAGGCTTTTGAAAATTTGTACACTTGGGGAAGAAATGGGTGCTTTAAAATAATAAGTGCTAAGTAATTTTATCCCCAAAGTTATTAAAATTTGTCTAGAGTAACAACAAACAGGCCAATAATAATTGTCTCTCTTAATGAAAATTCAGAATGTGAGCCTGTTTATTTTGTCACTTGTGGTTTTTCCCATGCCTTAAAGAATACCACAAATGAAGTCAAGCAAAAGCATAGAATCATAGAATATTAGAGATGGAAGGGATCTCAGGATGTCATCTAGTCCAACTCCCTACTCAAAGCAGGACCAACCCCAACCAATCAGACGAAAATTAAAAAAAAAATAGAAGCATGAAGTAAACAATGGTTACTTCAGTCACAGTCTCCTCTTAATATCCCTCTGTGGAGGGTTTTCAGTGGGGATTACCCCTTGGAGAGTAGGTTTATCCTGGTAGTGATGCTTTTCTCTAGGTTAATTAAGAACACAGTATATTATTCCCCATATCAGTAGCAAGTCCTTTCTTAATGTATCATAGAAATTACAAATAACTAATAGAGTTTATAGATGGGCAAGGGAATTCATATAAGGATTGGTGAATCGTGCTTCATTTAGCATGGATAATATAAACAGTTAAGAAATGGGGAGAGTTTAGTGATCTTAACTAAGTCTTATGATTGGAAGAAAGTATTTGGCTCAGTTACCTAAAAGAAGTCATTCAGAGTTCAATTGCTGTATAAACTCACCAAATCACTTCAAGGAGTGGCCTTCAGATAGGAAAATTAATGAATGTATCCTAAATTAAAAATTAGCCCCACTGTTTCTCTCTGTTCTCTAAGGTTAATTCATGTCTCCTCTCCAGAAGTACGCAGGCTAATTAATCTGGTCTTTAACGAAAAGTTTTTAGTATCTTAGGCGTTGTCTACACTACAGAATTTTGTCAGCAAAAGTCAGCTTTCGTCAACAAAACAGTGGAGGTGTATACAGTGCACTTATACTCCCACTGACATGATTTTCCTGCTTTGCCAACAAAATAAAACTCGCTCAGTCAGAAGCATAGAACTTTTTGTGGCAAAGTTAGATTGACAGTGTCAATGTAGACACTGCGCTTGGTTATGTCACCATAAATGGCTTTCAGGAGGTGTCCCACAGTGCCCATCCTGCCAGCTTTGATCAGCAGTTTGAATTTTCTGAATTGTACCCAGGTACACAGGCATCTCCTCCTTTAAAGGACTGGGAATTTTTGAAATTCCACTTCCTGTTTGCTAAGCATGGAGAGCTCACATCACATCTTCCCAGCTGACAATGGCAGCTCCATGCAGCAAATGCTTTCCCACTTGGAGCCCAGCAGAGTTATTGGATCTGCTGATTCTGTGGAGAGAGGAGGCTGTGCAGTTCCAGTTCTGTTCCAGCCATAGAAACTTCAATACCTACAGTCAGATTTCTCGTGGCATTTTGAATAAGGGCTACAAATAGGACACACATCAGTACTGTGCCAAGACAAAGGACCTGAGGTAGGAATATCAGAAGGTAAGGGAATCAAACCATTGCTCTGATGCTGCGCTAAAGACCTGTTGCTTCTATAAGGAGCTGGATGCCATCCTTTATGGTGACCACCACCCAGAGCCCAGTGGATGCTATGGGGGGTGGAGGGGGATACAGTCAGCGGCCTCGACCCCAAGGATGAAGCGGTGGATAAGGAAGTGGAATTGGAGGCTGAGATGGATCAGGCAATAGGTCATCCAATACTTTGGTGAGCCAAGACCTCTTCTCAACCCCAGAGGGTTCGAGCCAGTCCCAGAACTCCATCTCTGGTATGCATGATGCAGGAAAGAACAGCCCTGGTAAGTGATAATTTTGAGTTGATACTAGTTGGTTACATGTGGCTGACCTGTCCTTTGCTTTGTTATATGCTAAAAGTGGATTAAGGGATAGAAATGTACAAGATTAGCTGTGTTTGAATCTGCTTCATAATCTTCTGTGCAGCTATGCAGTGGGGTGGAACTGCGTGTTAATGAACGGGAATCCCCGTTTCAAGGGAATCCTCCAGAAACATCTCAAGGAAAGTTTCCTGGAGGTACTTGCCAATCCTCTACTAAAGTTTCCTTGGCAGAGCTGCTTTGTTCCTTCTCCTGTTGTAGGAAATTTTCCCATGCCAATCGGAAATCATTTATGCAGGAACCAAAGTGGCAAACAGACAAGCATTATATGGATTCAGTCTGAAGAGGCTTCTCACACCCTTGCATCCTTGCTTACCCTGAGGAGTGAGATATCAGCTTTTATGACCCCTGTCTGTGGAAAATGGTGGCAGGATCTACAATATTGGCCCTAGTCACTTGCAATGACTCCCCTTAGAAAACCACCAACACTCTGCCCCATTTTGAACCCCGCTCCACTAGGTTGAACTCACCACGTTCAGAGTGTTTGCTGAGCTTTGTGCTTGCCAGGGAACAATGAGAAAGAGGTGTATATTACTATTATGATTCGATGCCAGGAGTGCACTAACAATCATGCTTTTGTTTCTTGTGCTTCTGCAGATGTGGCCTTCAGGGGAACCCCATACACACTGGCAGAGCACCTTTGCCAGATAAGGAACCAGCCCAGAAGAAGCAAGGAGGGCATGTTTCACGAGGTGCTCCAAACCTCTCAAGCCACAGAACAAGGATAAAGGGTCTGTAGAGAAAGAGTTTCAGAAAATATGAAATTCAGATAGGGAGGAGAGGAAACAGGAGCGGGGCAGTGAATTTTAGTGGTCCAGGAGTGGATGATAAAAATGATGGAGAAGCAAATGCTTATCATCCTGATCAGCTCAAGAGCAAATGCTGATGGAGGATTAGATGCTGATGTCCCTAATCGTACTGCAGGTAGAACACATGTGTACTCACCACACCTAACCCCCCACAGCTCACACAGAACCATTTGCCATGCACTCCGCAGATTCCTCCCACACATTCCTTGTCTCTTCCCAGACCTTTGCTCTTCACTCCACCCCTTTGGAATCTTCTAAAACAATAGCTGTAGTTATTTACAAGTAAGAACGTCCATCGGGAGGATGCCCTTCAGTGTTATCTCCCTTTCAACAGTGTTTTTCTGCATGTTGTTTATTGCTATTTAATAAAACCATACTCTCTGAAAGATAATCAATCTTGATTTCTCTCCTACAGATGGTGGTTGCTGCTGGAATTAATATACAGAGGCAATTGGCACATTTGCACATTATAAATCACGGTCAGTATCCAACCATCAAAATATACATGCAAGGCGGCAGGTTAACAAAGCATGGCATAGTGCTTTATAGAAAGACACTTTACTGGTCCTCACTGTTAAAATGGTTCCTAAAAGCCTATCTGATTTGAATAACCTGATGTTGTGTCCCTCTAAATAGCCTTGGTATCTGGCTGCTCAAAATCAGCCTCCAGACAATCTGCCTCAACGCTCCATCCCTGGGGAATCTTTTCTCCCGTAGTCTCGCAAATATTATGCAGCACACAGCATGCTGTTATTACCATGGGAATATTTTCCTCATTTAGGTCTAACCTGCCATAAAGTCATCACCAGCGAGCTTTTAATCTGCCAAATACAGATTCAACAGTCATTCTGCACATGCTCCTCCTATTGTTGAAGCGCTCCTTGCTGCTGTGCAGGTTTCCCATGTAAATCTTCATGAGCCATGGAAATAAGGAGTAGGCCGGGTCTTCCAGGATCACTATGGACATTTCAACATCCCCCATTGGAATTTTGTGGTCTGGAAACAAAGTCCCTGCTTGCAGCTTTCTGTACAGACCAGTGTTCCTGAAGATGTGAGCATCATGCACTTTCCCTGTCTGCCCTGTGTTGATATCAGTGAAAAAAACTCCATGATCCAGAAGTGCCACGACCCTCCACTTTGGCCACCCTCTTGGTCACAAATGACTCCAAGGCCCTCTGGTTTAGCTGTCACCAGTGCAGTTTATTTAAAGTGTGCAGTCCCACTACCTTCTTACAACTCCCCAGCTTCTCCTTTCCCTACTTTCTTCATCTGGGCCTGGATATAGCCCCTGTCTAATTAGGTGGACAACTGCTTCCCCTTCACAAATCAGGTGCAGGTGTCCCTAGCCAGGTCCAATTTGTCTCACTTAATTGGGGCTAGAGTGACAGACGGCTGCATAAGGGGTTGCTGCCCAGCACTCTGTCACAGCCTGCAATAAAATAGAGAAGTATACCCCTTATTGATGTATTTCATCACAAGATGGTCCGGGGCCACAATTGGAATATGTGTGCCAACCACCACCCCGCTGCAGTTAGGAATCCTATTGCTGCTAAGCCATCCACTATTTAGATATATAGACAGAGTTATGTGACATGCTAGGGATGAGCATGTAGGTACCAATGACATAGGGAAGAATAGGAGATTGGTCCTGGAGGCCAAATTTAGGCTGGTAGGTAAGAGATTGAACTCCAGGACCTCCATGATAGCATTCTTTGAATTGCTTCCAATTCCATGTACAGGACCAGTTAGACAGGCTGAACTGCAGGGTCTCAATGCCTGGAGGAGACAATGGTGTAAAGAGGAGGGGTTTAGGTTTATTAGGAAATATAGAACCCATTGGGAAAGGGGGAGCCTATACAGGAAAGATGGGCTCTACCTAAACCAAAATGGAACCAGGTTGCTGGCAAGTAAAATATAAAAGGTTGTAGAGCAGTTTTTAAAATAAGGGCTGGGGGAAAGCTGTCAGGTGCTGATGATTATGTGTAGACAATGACATACCTTAGGGGAGGATCTTTTAGTGGAGATTCTCTATATCCTAATCAGGAGGAGAGGATGGAATAGGATAAAGTATGAGTAGGCTCTGATGAGAAACAGTCAAATGAAAAAGAGTCCCATCAATTACATTCAAGTCCCATCACATAATGGCAGACAGCTAAAATGTGACCATTTTTTAAAGTGCTTATATACAAATGCTAAAAGTCTAAATACTAAGATGGGTGAACTTGAGTGCCTCATATTAAATGATGATAAAATTAAATATTGATATAATGGGCATCACAGAAACTTGGTGCAATGAGAATAATCAATGGGACACAATAATACGAGGATACAAAATATATCGGAAGGACAGAATAGGGTGTACTAGTGGGGGAGTGGCTCTATATGTGAAAGAAAGTATAGAGTCAAATGAAATAAAAATTTTAAATGAACCAAACTTTGCCATAGAATCTCTAGGGATACTAACTCCCTAACTAACTAACCAACTTGAATATAAAAATATAGCATTAGGGATATGTGATAGTGACAGTGAAATGCTCAAGGAGATTAGAGAGGCTATTAAAAATAAAAAACCCAGTAACAATGGGGAATTTCATCTAACCCCATACTGACTGGGTAAATGTCATCTCAGGATGGGATACAGAGATACAGTTTCTTGATACCTTAAATGACTGCTTCTTGGAGCAGCTAGTTCTAGAACCCACAAGAGGAGAGGCAACTCTTGATTTAGTCATAAGTGGAGCACAAGATCTGGTCCAAGAGGTGAATATAGTTGAACTGCTTGGTAATAGTGATCATAAAATAATAAAATATAACATTCCTGTGGAGAGGGAAACACCAAAGCAGTCCACCACAGTAACATTTAATTTTAGAGAGGGGAACTACACAGAAATGAGGAAGTAAGTTAAACAGAAATTAAAAGGTAGTGCCAAAGATGAAATCCCAGAGAGCTGCATGGAAACTTTTTAAAGACACCTTAAAAGAGCTCAATTTAAATGTATACCCTAAATTAAAAAACATAGTAAGAGGACCAAAAAAGTGCCAAAGTGGCTAAACAACAAACTAAAAGAAGTAGTTAGAGGCAAATAGGTATCCTTAAAAAGCAAAAGTTAAATCCTATTGCGGAAAGAGAAAAGCGCATAAACTTTGACAAGTGATATGTAAAAATTTAATAAGGAAGACCAAAAAAGAATTTGAAGAATAGCTAGGAAAAGACTCAAATGTAATAGCAAAAAAAAGTTTAAATACATCAGAAGCAAGAAGTCTGCTGAAGAACCAGTGGGGCCACTGGATGATCAAAATACTAAAGGAGGCAGCAAGGAAGATAAGACTACTGCGGAGAAGCGAAATCAATTATTTGCTATATGTTAGCTATTCTGAAGAACTATCCCAGATTGAGGTGTCATTAGAGGAGGTTTTGGAACAAATTGATAAATTGAACAGTAATAAGTCTCCAGATTCACCCAAGAGTTCTGAAGGAACTTAAATATGAAATTGAAGAATTACAAACTGCAGTATGGTAACCTATCATTTAAATCAGCCTCTGTACCAGATGACAGGAGGATAGCTAATGTGATGCCAATTTTTTAAAAAGGCTCCAGAGGTGATCCTGGCAACTACAGGCCACTAACGCCTAACTTCAGTACCAGGCAAATTGGTTGAAACTATAGTAAAATATAGAATTATAAAACACATAGATTAATATGATTTGTTGGAGAACAATCAACATGTTTTTTGTAAAGGGAAATCATGCCACAACAATGTACAAGAATTCTTTGAGGGGGTCAGCAAACATGTGAATAAGGGTGATCCAATGGATTTAATCTATTTAGAGTTTCAGAAAGCCTTTGACAAGGTCCCTCACCAAAGGCTCTTAAGCAAAGTAAGTGGTCGTGGGATAAGATGGAAGGTCCTCTCCTGGATCAGTAACTAGTTAAAACAAAGGGTAGGAATAAAGATCAGTTTTCAGAATGGAGAGAGGTAAATAGTGGCGTCCCCCTGGGACTGTGTACTGTGACTAGTGCTGTTCAACATATTCATAAATGATCTGGAAAAAGGGGTAAAGAGTGAGGTGGCAAAATTTGCAGATGATACAAAACTACTCAAGATGGTTAAGTCCAAAACAGACTGTGAAGAACTGCAAAGGGATCTCACAAAACTGGATGACTGGGCAACAAAATGGCAGACAAAATTAAATGTTGATCAATTGAAAGTAATTCACATTGGAAAACATTATCCCAACTATGCATATAAAATGATATTTTGGAGTCACTGTGGATAGTTCTCTGACAACATCTACTCAGTATGCAGTGGCAGTCAAAAAAATTAACAGAATTTTGGGAATCATTGGGAAAGGAATAGATAATAACACAGAAAATATAGTATTGTCTCTTTATAAATCCATGGTACTCCCACATCTTGAATACTGTGTGCAGATCTGGTCATCCCATATCAAAAAAGGTATATTAGAATTGGAAAAGGTACAGAAAAGGGCAACTAAAATGATTAGCAGTATGGAAAAGCTTCCAGATGAGGAGAGTTTAAGAAGCCTGGGAGTTTTCTGCTTGGAAAAGAATCAGCTAAGCAGGAGTCTATAAAATCATGACTGGTATGGAGACAGCAAAAAAAAGTGTTATTTATTCCATCTCATAACATAAGAAATAGGGATCACCAAATGAAATTAATAGGCAGCAGGTTTAAAAAGAACAAAAGGAAGTATTTCTTCACACAATGCGCAATCAACCTGTGGAACTTCTTGCCAGAAGATATTGTGAAAGCCAAGACTATAATGGAGTTCAGAAAATAACTAGGTATATTTATGGAGGATTGGTCCATCAATGGCTTAGCCAGGACAAGCAGGAATTGCTGTTTGCCAGAGTCAGGGAATGGCCAACGGATGGATGACCTGATGATTACCTGTTCTATTAATTCCTTCTGAAGCAACTGGCATTGGCCGCTGTGGAAAACAGGATACTGGGCTACATGGACCATAAGTCTGACCCAATACATTTGTCCAGATCATTTTGAATTTTAATTTGTGTCCTGATGAATGAGGAGGTTGTTTTTGGGGTGGAGCTGGAGGGGATGGAGAATGATTTGAAGGAAAGAAGATGGGATTCAGGAAAGACTTCTTGCAGGATGGGGTCCATAGAGAATGGGTTGTAGTTGTTTGATGATACGCTGTATGGGTCCCAATCTGAGGTTATAGGTGACAAGAAGTGTTCTGTCAGAGGGGGTTTTATTTCTGTATTGAAGCAAGTTCTGTCTGGGTTTTTTGGTGGCCCATTCCATGAGGCAATCTACTTTTCTGATGGAGTGCCCTTGGCTGGTGAAAGCAGTTTGAAGTGTTTTAAGGTGTATATCCCAGACTTTCTCATCAGGCCATATTCTACCAGACAAGTCATGGACCACAGCATATGCTTCAAGGAAAAAGTCCAAGATATACACCAAACTGGTTATCTTCACAACCTTTAAAAAGGGAGAAGTGTCCTGCTTTTTGAGATGACACTCCTTTTCACCTTTTATTCAAATGGTTCCCTAGATTACAGTCTACAAAACCTTCACTCACAATTCTCAGTTAAATTTCTCCCAAACACTCTAAGAGGTAAAATTCACAACCAACATTTAAATATATCTTTTTAGCATGACATAAAACTATACAGAATATTAAAGCAAAACTGAAATTCTAAAGCTGCATTCCAGCCTGTAGAATCAGACCTGGAGGCGATAAGTACAGATTTATGGCCAAGGAGAGGCATTCTCCTTGAAGCTTTTTGTGCCTGTCACATATTGGGAGAAAACAGGTATTTGCTAGGAACTCCTTTTACTAGTCTGAACATTTCATTTAATAAAAGATGCAAGCAAAATATAAGCATGTAAGCTATTAACCTCCAATCATTCTATGTATTAAAATAATTATAAATATGACCCAAAAATTCAATAAAGTCAAAAATAGGTTTGTAATAACATAAGATCTAAATTATTATAATTTTATTAATAACCATTTTGCATCAGTTTGGAGGCCTATTCCCTAGATTGACCTGGACTGAGATTAAAGTAAAAGGAACCTTAACTCGCCCTTATTTTAAACCTATCATATAGCTTTAGCAATTACATTTGAGTCCTATAATTGATTTCCAAGAGAGAAGTACATTTAATTGACAGGTTTGTATAGGATCTTCTGGACCAGAGAATGAGATACTTGATGCAGGGTCTGAACCAATGCATCTCCCAAATTAAGTTAGATTGTAATTGTTAGGGTTATGGGCTGGCCCTTTAAAAATCATTTTAATATTGCACTTCCTACTTCAAGAGGATCTCCTTGCATTACCTAATTTTTAGTCACACGGTCAGTTGTTAGAACTGTTGGTAAGACAATATGGTAATTAGCTTCCTGCTATTAATTTCTGTAGGCTTTCAAGGAATTTAGGAATTGTTTGTTACAAATTAATCAATGGGTTGTGAACTGTATATTTTTATATATTCTATTTGTTTTAAAAAAATTGATTTTATTTATTAACATCTGCTTGCTTTGAAAGGAGTGATAGTTTAGTCTCCTACTAATCTATCCACCTCCCTTCATTAAATTGCACTTGTTCCTGTGTGTGAATATATTTTTTCTTTCTATTAACTAAATTCAGCATTTGATCTATAGTTGACTTAATCTGTTTTCCACAACCTTCATCTACAGTAGCTGTTCTGCTAACTGGTTTGATATTCTCAAAAGAGTCATTGATTTTTTTATAATAGTTTTAGTACATTTAAACTAAGGTCTGAGTGATACTCATTTACTTGTATGTGGATATATAATATGGGACTCACAAGTAATGGCAATTACTATTGGGCAAACTTTAAAAGGTTCAGAAGTGTGGTTCAATTCAGATAAGTACACGAGCTTTTGCAGGCTTATCTGAATTTTGAATCCTTGAAGTTTGCAAAAAAATTGGGTCTGGAAAGCTAATGAGAGCAGATTTTCCTCCTAGTGCAAGATGGGCTGGAAATGTAGTGAAACAGCTTTTCTTATGATATTTTAGTGGTTCTGCTTCCTTTTGTACGCAGAACCAGAGAGAGCAGAGGGAAGCAAAATTAATGATAATAGTGACAAGTAAAATTTGAACTAGTGAACAGGAGCAGCAAACAGGGGAGTTTTGTGACTGAATTCTCCAGGTGAAGAAGAAATTACTACATGACTCTTGGGGTGAGTTTGTTGTCTGTTAGCTTGTTTGTTGCATGCAGCATATATGATTAGCTGACTCTTGGGAAGGTGGCATATGTATGCATTTGATGTAAGGAATTCATGGCCCTCTGAGACCGAGTATGGGCTCTTGCAGAGTGGCTGAACTGGAGAAACCAAGAAAAACAGAGAGGAACATAAATGAGACTTTTTGGGACACTCCCAGTCTGAAAGCCTTTGGGCTGTTGAGGAGGATGAAAGATACAGGAGGCCAAATTTAGGCTTTTAGGTAAGAGATTAAATTCCAGGAACTCCACAGTAGCATTCTTTAAAATGCTTCCAGTTCCATGCATAGGGCAAGTTGTACAGGCAAAATTATAGGGTTTTAATGTGAAGATGAGAAAATGGTGTAGGGAAGAGTTTTAGGTTTATTAGGAACTGTGGAACCTTTTGGGAAAGGAGGAGCCTATGCAGGAAGGATGGGCTACATGTAAACCAAAATGGAACCAGATTGCTGGCATATAAAATTAAAGAGGTTGTAGAGGAGTTTTTGAACTAAGGGCTGCGGAAAAGCAAACAGGTGTGGAGGAGCACACAGATCAGACAGAGACATCCCGTAGGGCGTCCCCTATCTATTAACAGGGATTCTCTATATCCTAGTAAAGAGGGGAGGAAAGAAGTTGATAAAGTACAGGAAGGAAGTGATGAGAAAGAGTCAAATGAATGAGCGTCCCATTCAATTATATCACATGAAGGCAGACAACTAAAAAGTGACACATTTTATAAGTAATTATATACAAATGCCAGAATTGTAAATACTAAAATAGGTGAACTTGAGTTCTTGGTATTAAATGAGGATGGATATTGATATAATAAGCATTACAGAAACTTAGTGGAACAATGATAATCAATGGGATAAGGCAATACTGGAGTACAAATATATAGGAATGACAGACTATGTTGTGCTGGTAGGGGAGTGGCACTATGTGAAAGAAAGCATAGTATAATATAGTAAAAATCTTAACTGAATCAAATTGTACCATTGAATCTCTATGGATAGAAATTCCATACTTGGATAATAAGAGTATAGCAATAGGAATATACTTTTTAAAAACACCATAATTAAATGTATATTCCAAATTAAAAACGATAATAAGAGGACAGCCCAAAATGCCACCATGACTAAACAATATAGTAAAAGAGGCAATTAGAGGCAAAAAAGGCATCCTTTAAAAATTGGAAGTCAAATCCTACTTAGGAAAATAAAAATAAAAAGAAGTTAAACTCCAGCAGGACAAGTGTACGAGTAAAAGTACAATTAGGCAGGATGAAAAAGAATTTGAACACCAACTAGAAAAAGACTCAAAACCTAACATAAAGGAGTGCTCAAAGATGATTAAGGTGATAAAGGACCACTCAAAGAAGAGAAGGCCATTGTGGGGAAGCTAAATGAATTATTTGTAGCAGTCTTCAGTGCAGAGGATGTGAGGGAGATTTTCACACGAGTCATTCTTTTTGGATACAAATCTGAGAAACTGTCCCAGATTGAGCTATCAGTAGAGGAAGTTTTGGAACAAACTGATAAATTTAACAATGGTAAGTTACCAGGACCAGATGATATACACCCAAAAATTCTGACGGAACTTAAATATGAAATTTCAGAACTACTAAATGCGGTATCATTTAAATGGCTATTGTGATGCCAATTTTTAAAAAAGGATCCAGAGGCAAACCTGGTAATTACAGGCTGGTAAGCCTAACTTCAGTATCAGGCAAATTGGTTGAAACTATAGTAAAGAACAGAATTATAAGGCACATAGATGCACATAATTTGTTGGGGAAGAGTCAACATGACTCTTGCAAAGGGAAATCATGCTTTACCAATCTATTAGAATTATTTTGACCATATCAACAAACATGTGGACATGGTCATCCAGTGAATATAGTGTACTTCAGAAATCCTTTGACAAAGTCATTCACCAAAGGCTCTTAAACATATTAAGCAGCCATGGGATAAGAGGGAAGTTCCTCTCATGGATCAGTAACTGGTTAAAAGACATGAAAGAAAAAATAGCAATAAATTTTCAGTTTTCTAGTGGAGATAGGTAAATAGCTGTGTCTCCCAAAGATCTGTACTGGAACCAATGCTATTCAACATATTAATCTGGAAACAAAGTAAACAGTAAAACAACAAAGTTTGCAGAATATACAAAATTACTCAAGATCAGGGGTCCCCAAACTATGGCCCAAGGGCCGCATCCAGCTTGACGACACATTTTCATCAGCCCACTCCCCCCTCCCGGCCATGCCCCTCTCCCACCTGGGCCTAGAGGCACCCTGTCCAGAGCTGCATCACTCCTGGCCTCAAGCAGCACCAAGTGGCAGCCACTCTCCTCTCTTGGCCCTACCCCTTTTTACCTGCCCCTTTCCCACATGGGCCCAATGCACCACATCCAGCCCCAAGCAGTGCCATGCGGCACCCTCTCCCTCCTCCTGGCCTGGCTCCACCCCTTCCTCCCCATTCCCTCCCGTGTGACATGGGCCCAGCTGCTCTGGCCCACCACAAGAGGGATGTGGGCCTCAGAGGTGAAAGTCTGGGGACCCCTGCTCAAGATAGTTAAGTCCAGAGCTGACTGATAAGACTTACAAAAATATCTCACAAAACTGGGTGACTTGGCAAAAAAATAGCAGATGAAATTCAATGTTGATAAGTGCAAAGAAAAGCACATTGGGAAACATAATCCCAACCAAACATATAAAATTATGGGCTCTAAATTAGCTGTTACCACTGAAGAAACATCTTGGACTTATTGTGGATAGTTCTTTGAAAACATATACTCAGTGTGCAGCAGCAGTCAAAAAAGAAGATACTATCAGGAACCACCAGGAAAGGGATAGATAATAAGAAAGTAAATATAATAATGCCACTATATAACTCCATGGAATGCCCTCACCTTGAATGCTGCATGCAGTTTTGGTTGCCCCATCCCAAAAAAAGATATATTAGAAATGGAAGAGGTACACAGAAAAGAAAAAAAAAATATTCAGGGTATGGAAGAACTTCCATATAAATATTGACTTAAAAGACTGGGACTGTTCAGCTTGGAAAAAAGACAATTAATGAGGGACATAATAGAGATTTATGAAATCATGATTGGTGTGGAGAAAGCGAATAAGGAAGTGTTATTTACCCCTTCACATAAGAGAAGAAACAAGGAACACCAATGAAATTAATAATCAGGAGGTTTAAAATAAACAAAAGAATGTATTTCTTCACACAATGCACAATCAACTTGTGAAACTTATTGCCAGAGGATGGTGTGAAGGTCAAAAAAATGAATGGGTTCAAAAATAATTAGGTAATTTCATGGACAATAGATCCACCAATGGCTATTAGCCAAGATGATCAAGGAGGTAACCCCATGGTCTGGTTGTCCCTGAGCCTCTCTGACTGCCAAATGCTGGGAATGAAGAACAGGGGACGGATCACTTGATAATTGCCATGTTCTGTACATTCCCTTTGAAGCATCTGTCACTGGTCATTGTCAGAAGGCAGACCAGATGGACCATTGGTTTGACCCAGTATGGCCATTCTTATGTTCTTATATTAAGTGAACGTTCAAGGACCTGGGAAGGTTACATAAAACAGCATGTATGGAGAGGAGGACCACCTCACTTATCACATGTAGGCCAATAGTTAGAGTGTTCACCAGGGATGTGGGAGACCCCTGATTTAAATTCTCCCTCTACTTGAGGGGAGAAAAGCTATGCATAGGCCTCTGCCAGCTCTTAGGTGACTGCCTTAGCCATGGGGCGAGAGGATATTCTGACGTGGGTCTTCCTCAGTCTCTCCTATAGAAACTGTTCTCCTGGGGATAACTAAATTGAAAAAGTCATTGGAACAAGGAGATTAGATCCTGGGTCTCCCACATGAGTGCTCTAACCACCAGATTACAGAGTCATTCTCATACTTGCTCTCTTTCTTTCTGGCCCAATGAATCTTTCCTTAGTTATTTACAGTGGAATAGCTTCAACAGGAGAAACTGAGGGACTCCTGCATTAGAGTATTCCATAACCCAGTGACTAGGGCACTCACCTGAATGGTGGCAGATCGCTCAACCCTCTCACACAGAGAAGGGTCTCCTACATCCCAAGTGAGTACCTTAACCACTGGGCTAAAAGTTATGAGGGGTTTTGCAGCTAAGAATCCCAAGTAAAAGAAGGTGCCTTCCTGTACCCCAGATTTAGGCGCTAAAAGACTCCATCACCTTCCCAGAGGGTTAACAGGTCAACTCTGACCTGTATTCCCCCAGATGCCATTCTTCCTCCCTGAATGGAGTCACTGTAGATTTCATACCATAATTTTCCCTTTCCTAACTCTCCCAAATGTGTTCCAGTTCTGATGGCATATAAAACGACAGTTATCCTTCTGCCAGGTGATGTTGAAAGCAACAAGGGCCAGATTCAATATCTAGAGGTTCCTTTTAATGTCACAAAACAGAGACTGAGCCCCTACCCAGAAATCTGGGAAAAGTAACCACCATTCCTGAGCGACTGTATAAGGCAATACTTCCCACTTGCAAGCACAGAGTCTGTGTATAGTAAAAGAAAGCTTTTATTAAGGAGTATTTCAGCATTAATTTGGAAAAACACCACAGCAAGGATTCAGAAGAATACAAACCATAAATAAACACCAATCATACAATATCTTGGGCTGTTGTCCTTTGCCTCAGTTTCTCATCTTGCAATGTGAAAGTTTGACTGAGGAATGTCCTTTTACTGCACTTTTCTCACAGTTGGCTGTCTGAAGTCAGTGATATCCCAGAAGTGAAGAGTGAGTTCAGGTGGGTTCCCAGGGGAGGATGGGTGGGTTGAGCAATGCCTCTGTGGCTTCTGCTGCTTGCTGCTTGCAACTGTTCCTGCTGCCTTTGCTGTTGTTTACCACTGTTTATGCTGCCCAGCCACCACTGTCTGTCCCAGCCCTGTTACCATTTTCCAAGGTTCTACCACTTCTGCTCTTAGTGATTTCACCAAGTAGTAGAACCACCAGGCCATAGGCCAGGCCAAGAGCAATAATTTAATAACTAAAATCTAAACCACTATCTGAGACCTCCACTATAGAGATGGCCTGATAAACTGAAATCTAACAATGATAGCTTAATATCCTGATGTTTATTCTGCTGTCACTTAGACATCCTAGCATCCTGGGCTTCTAGGGCTGTAATTGTGTTTACAAATGCTTGGGAAACAACCTGATTTAACATTCTGTAACATCTTGGAGCATAGTTCCTCAGAACTTATGTATGTTTGTTTGGGAACATCCTGAGGCCCTTTTGGTATAACATGTAAGTGTCTGATGCCTATCAAGAATGCCTTTGTTGTGTAAATCAAGGAACATCCATTGTAAATTGGCCTCTGATAAGGAATGTCAGTGGAACCCATATTGATGGTTAATGCTACCTTGGTATATGTTTTCTTTCTAAGATATGTAGTATTTGGTGGGTATGTGATCCTAGTTAGTGAATTTGAGAATGTTCTGTTAGAACATAAAAGTTAGTTTGTGTGATTGAGGAGTGAATGCAGCTTGAGTTTGTAGAAAATAAGGAAATGGAAAGGCAGCAACCCTAAATCTCCAGGGCAGCAGGAGGGAGGGAAGATGCTTCTCAGCTCTCAAAAAAACCTTTTACAACCCAGATGAACAAGACAAAGTATGAAACAAGAACTGAAGGATAACAGAAAGCTGTCACGTTTGAAACATCAAGTGTAATTGATAATCACATCAAACACAAAGACAGTGTGACATGGTAAAATCCATAGATCTGAATGGGGATGGATGGGGTGAAAAGATGAGGGCTTGACTTCCGTTCTGCAAACTCCAAGGAGCATTGTGTCACAACTGACAAAGCCCGGCTCCATTCTCATGCCCGATCCACCTGGCCAGTGGCTCAGCTCGAACAACAAAGAGGCTGGTAATTATATCCCTCCTGTAAAACACTGAGGCAAAGTAGGTGAGTCTAGGCAATAGGGTCTTTTCCTGAAGTCATTTTCCCCAATTCATCAATAGGTGACAGGGGAAAACTCATGCAGATTCTGGTTTATAGCCAAATTAATTACTGGTGTAAATAAATGCAACCCTATTGAAATCAATTGTGTTGCATCTTTTTATACCTCTGGTGAATTTGTCACTGGGTGATGTCCAGAAAATGAAGGTTCATAGTCTCAGCTCTCAAGAAATAAAGTAACAAATAGTGTCAACTTAAACATAGGATAGTTGTTCTGGAGGGGCAAAAGCCTTTGTGAGCTATAGAGTGAACAGAAGAAGAGGAAGGAAATGAATCACAGAATTTTAAACAAGTTTCCTTTGTAAGGCTTGACAGCCCCATTCTTTCTTTCTTGTCAGAGTTTTGCTATTTCAGCTGAATGGAACAAGAAGCTTCTTAGATTTTAAAAACAATGATGATAATCTAATACAACCTTCATGGTGATGTCTTTGCTTTTAATGAACAGGTTGAAAATGCCAAGAAGAATCGAATATAACAGAAGGATCATAACTGGCGACAAGAGGAGAGTGGTTTGCATATGCAAACCACATTGGAAAACATTCATATATATCTCTGTGCTTTTACTGGCTAAGAATGGCGGTGACCCAATCAATCTCAGTACAGGGATTCACATGCTGCAAAGTTATCCAGAATAACTAAACAGCAATCATGCAAATAACACCCACAACCAATCAGGCTGCACAAAAAAGAATTTTTCAAAGATTAAAACTAAATGAACCAGATATGCTAAAGAAATGCCACATGGTAAGGAAAGAAAGACTCCATTTACCTTATTGAATAATGACTTGTAAGTATTTTAATCTATATTATTTGAAAAGAAAAGACTGAGCCTGTTGATTTCATATTATTCAAATAACTCAAGACAATTTAGCTTGTATTTACGTTAATGCAGAAATAGATATATATTCCCTACTCATATTCTTTCATCGGCCAATGCAAAGGGTTGAGGTCCATCTATGGAGAAAGTATAAGAATCATAGTTTTAAAATCCCATTACAAGATTTAAAATACTTCCAGTTAACAGTGATCCATTGCCCTATTCTTCTTCTCAATTTATGAAGACATTTCAAAAGACGGATGCCATTTCCTTTTTTTTTTTTTTAAATTACAGCTGTTCTGAACAAAACCTTGAAGAATGTACTTACAAATAGATGGAAGGAAAAGGAACTAAACAAATTATGTCATGCAATTTCTCTTTCCCTATTTTCTGAGATTAGAAACTTTGGGAACATACTAAAATCAATGCTTATTTACCTAAAATGTATTGTACATGTTTCGTCAGGTTTAATAAGTAGAGTATGTTGCTGAGCAATTGTGTTTTTAACTTCCTTGCTATGTAATAAAAGGTTTCATAATAATTATATGCTTGGCTTGTGAACAATAATGGTGCTTCTGACCTTTTCCGTTAATTTGAAGGTCTTCCGCATTCATAGATTCAAAGGCCAAAAAAGACAATTGCAGTCATCTAGTCTGACCTCCTGTATAACACATCATAGAATTTCCCTAGAAAAACATTTAGTCTTGATTTAAAAACTATCAGTGATAGATATGCCGCTACAACCCTTGGTAAATTGTTCCAATGGTTAATTTTCTCACAATTTTCTTTAAAATGGACACCTTATGTTCAATTCTGAATTTGTCTAACATCAACTTTCAGCCATTGGGTCATGTTAGAACTTTCTCTGCTAGACTGAAAACCCCATTATTAAATAATTGTTTCCAATTAGATACTTATAGGCTGTAATCAAGTCACCCTTTAACTTCTTCTTTGCTAAAATAAATAGCTTAAGCTATTGACTCTATCAATGTAAGACACGTTTTCTAATCCTTTAATCATTCTCATGGCTCTTCTCTGAACCCTCTCCAAATTATCAACATCCTTTTTTCATTGTGAGCACCACAATTAGAGCCAGTATTCCAGCAGCAGTCACATCAGTGCCAAATAAAAAGGGAAAATAACCTTTTTATTCCTTCTCTAGACTCCCCTGTTTATGCATCCAGGATCTCATTAGTTCTTTTGGCCCCTGTGTCACAGTGGGAGTTCATGTTCAGCAGCTTATACACTACAACCCCAGATCTTTTCAGAATCACTGCTTCATAGGATGGAGTCCCCCATCCTAGAAGTATGGCCTATATTCTTTGCTCCTGGATGTATACATTTACATTTAGCCCTAGTAAACACATTTGTTTGCTTGCAACCAGTTTGCCAAGCAGTCCAGATAAGTGACCTGTCTGGAATAGGAATACATGACCTTCCCTCTTCATTATTTGCCACTCCCTCAATTTTTGTGTCATCTCCAAACTTTGTCAGTGATGATTTTATGGTTTCTTCTAGATCATTGATAACAATGTTAAATAGCTTAGGGCCAAGAACCGATCCCCAAAGGACCCCACTGGATACCTCATTTACAGTTACATTTGAGACCATCATTTCATCATGTTTTAATCCATTTAATGTGTTCTGTGTTAATTGTATATCTTTCTAGTTCTTTGATCAAAATGTTATGTGGTATCTAGTCAAATGCCTTGCAGAAGTCTAAGAATATTACATCAATACTATTGTCTTTATCAACCAAACTTGTAATCTTATCAAAAAAGATATCATGTCAGTTTCAAAGGATCTATTTTTCATTTGCCATGTTCCTTTGCAATAATTACATTACCCTTCTTTAATTCTTTTTTAATCAAGACCCATATCAGCCACTCCATTATCTTCCCCAGGACTGACATCAAGCTGACATGCCTATAATTACATGGGTCATTCCATTCACCTTTATAAAAAATTGGCCCAACATTAAACTTCCTGAGTGCACCAAGACTTATTGAAAATCAACATTAATGTAGCTCTCTCTTCAGTCAGTTCCTTTAAAATTCTTAGGTGCACATTATCTGGACCGGTTTTAAAAATGTCTAATTTTAGTATCTTCTGTTTAACATTCTCCAGAGATACTAGTGGAATGGAAAGAGTGTTATCATCATCATATGATGAAACTCCCTACCCCACACTATAAAACAGAAATATTTATTGAACATTTCTGCCTTTTCTGTAGCATTACTAATAATTCTATCATTTTCATCTAGTACTGAATCAATAACATTGTCAGAATTCTTTTGCTCTGTAACTTATTTTAAAAACGCCTTCTTGTTGTTCTTAACTCTACTGGTCATAGAGATCTCAATGAGTTCCTTTTCTGCCCTTATCAATTTTCTACAATTCCTAACTTCTGATCTATATTCATTACTATATGTGAAGGATACAGGAAGGAGAAAGTTGTCTCTGCTAAGTGTTTAGCCTGCCAGACATATTGTACAAGCCCTTCTGTATGAACATTGTGTGTGAGAGAGAAACTGGTTGGGGTGCAGACAGAGCCAAGGAGCATCACTGTACTTAGCATCCTTCAGTAGGAAAGGGTGTGAAGACAACATCACATTGTTGTGGATATTAATGCAAGTCAGACCAACATTAACCCTCAGCATAGGATTCAGTCAAGGATAGGAACACACATTTATAGTAGAGAACCCAATAGAACCATGGTAAGAGAGCTCGGTGTGCTATTAGTGGGGGTAGTGGACAATCTCCTGCTTTATAGATCTCATCTGCAATCTTTGTGCCTGCTTGTTCATAGATTCCCAGCCTAGCTGGTGTTAACCACACTGTGCCCCTTTAACAAGGTCACCATCCTCAACCAAACTAAAGCTTGATACTGCAGGGATGTGGCACAGGGTAGCACTTCACAGTGTCAGGGAGGCAGATACAGTAGGACCAGTCTCATATCAACACACTGGACATGGCTGCCTCACTGATTTCACTTCCTGATTGGTTGAAGGGTAGAGCTAGCTACTATTTGACTCAGCAACAGACAGATCTTGCTGGCTGTTGAACACATTCCAGGTTTGTAGCTGTGTTTGATCCTTTTTACTGCACCTGTCTCGGGATCCTGCCCTGCCTACTCTTGCGCCCACTTCAGACCCTGACCTTCTACATCATTAGCATTTCTGGCTCTGACTCTGGCTCTGCTTCCTGACCATGTCTCCATCTCACCCATTGACTATGGCATTCAGCCTATTCTTCTTTGCTCTGACCGTCAACTCTGCTCTCAACTACACTCCTGGGAATCTCATAGTCCTGATCCTTGACTCTGCTCTAACCTTCAGGCCTGGCTACCCTCATGGTTCTGACCATTAGACCTGATTGCCCACATCATTGTCATGTCCCTGACACACAGTAAAGTTTCTCTCACTGAAGGGTATTTCATAGCCAGTTTTGCACTCAGATTTCACTGCACAGAGTGGGAAGGAACTTTATGAGTAGGCCAGCTGGTATGTACTATTAAAATAACAGAATTCAATATTCCAATTTTCTTCTTAAGGATAGATTTATGCTCTAGAAAGCAGCACCTGCATATTCAATAAGTTTGTCCTCTGTGGACATTCAGAAACATGTCTACTTACCAGAGTGACAGACAGTGTTACTACATTTTACTCCTTTTAGCCCTGGTGAGCCAATTCAGCTGAGACAGTGACTGCTTTTATTGTGCATCAGCTAATTTCCATTCAGTCTCACCTGTGTATACCCACTGTCCACCATGCGCTTACACAGGTGTTGTCAAGAGCCTATATTGAAAACAATATAGGGGAGGTTGCACAGTTTTCAATAAGAGCATAATTTGCTCAGAAGAACTGGTGATGATGTAAAAGACTGAAATAATTCACCTTAATGATCAGAGTCCAGGTTGAAGCTCTGGGGCTGGAAGTTAGAAAAACATCATTTTACATTTGATAAGGGCATCACTGAGAGACTAAACACTTTGCTCTATGCAACCATTTCTATTGCAACTTTTCTCTTGAAACTGTAAGTATGGCCTACATTCTTTGTTCCTAGATGTACATATTTACATTTAGTTGTATTAAAATATATATGTTTGCTTGTTCCCATTTTACCAAGTGATCCAGACAGCTCTGGAACAGTGACCTGTACTCTTCATTATTTACTACTCCTCAATTTTGTGTCCTCTACAAATTGATGCTTTTGTTTTCTTCCAGGTCATTGATAAAAATGTGAAATTGGAATAGGGTCAAAAACTAATTTCTGTAGGATCTCTCTGAAAACACACATGCTTGGTGACAATTCCCCATTTACAATTATGTTTTGAGGCCTATCAGTTAGCTCGTTTTTTATCCATTTAATGTGTGACATGGTATTTTATATAGTTCTAATTTTTTAATCAAAATGTTCTTCACTACCAAGTCAAATTCTTTAGAGAAGTCTACTATGTCAATTACCTATTGTCTAAATAGAGAAGTCTCTGCTAAGGAAAGTGATGATAGTTCTTCCAGATATGAGCATCTATCACTTTCATTCCAGATGTTTTGTATCTGATTTATCAAGAAGAAAACTTGCTAGTTTGTACCGGTGTGTTTATATGTATACAATTGCAAATTTTCACCCAATAAAATCCGTCTCTCCTGGAGTAGTTAGAGGTGTGCAGGAGCTGAACTCAACTAAAAATCTCTGATTTGAAAGCCATATGTAGTATTCGCAAGACGGACACATTAATACAGTGTCTGATACCTAGACTGTGTGATAATGTTTACTGCTTTTTACTCATAGTGATCCAAACAACTGGCTGTTCTAAATACATTAGCTCACAGATCATTTTTAACCCCATGCACAAAAGTGTGATGTAGATTCAGGTATCTGAATGTAATATAATTAATGAGATGCAGAGTCTTTGTCTGAGGATCACAAGACAATTTAGAAACACTTATTACCTAAACTTTACAATGCCTTTGTGAAGCAAGTAGACACAGTATTATACCCCTCTACCACTGAAGAAACTGAGATACAGAGAGGTTAAGTGAGTGGGTGACAGCATTGGGAGTACCTATCTTTCTGTTTGTCTGCATGCTCGCCTAAGGTAGTTATCCTTAAAGAAATGTCCAGTTTTAACTTTTGCAATGAGATAAAGTTATGGTGATAGACGGCTGCCACATAAGGCCCTGAGGAATTGATTAATAGATTGATATTGAACAAAATATATGTTTATCAAGTAAGTGTTCTGACCAGCATGTAGAGGCCATTTAAATAATCTTTTCTTCAAGTATTAATCAAAGGGAAGACCAATTAAGTGCTGATCTCGGTGTGAAATGCCAGGAAGAGGAGGAAACAAAGCATCTGTTAGAGTCACCAGGTTCCTGAGAGGTCAAAAATTGAGAAGGGCATGCATGAACATCTACTGCCAATAGGTCTTCTTCATTTAATATTCACATAATAATACTTCCATAATCACTCTCCACTATTGGTTTGTTGTCCTCCATTTATTGCCACATTGCTTATTGATACCTCTCCATTTGTTAACAGTATGATCTGGCTTTTCCATCATACTTTCTTTCACAAAGATTTTTATTAGTATGCTCTCAACCCCTACCCTCACACCTCTTTATCATCTCCTCCTGTCTGCTTCCTGATTTCATATTCTGTTTATATGCCCTTTTCAGTTCTCTAGCCCACCTTCTAATCTCTATTTCATTCTGTAGATAGTTATTTAAATGTTCCCATCAAAGTTGGACTAGAGACCACACATCTCTGTGACCTTCCACTGCTCACATTCTTTCCCATTCTCTTGCATATAACAAGATAATAGCCAATCAGGCAATTGAAACAGGTTGGAGTAAAGGAAGGGCCCTGCAATTAGGCATTAGAGGGAAGAAGAGCTACACTAACTAAAATAAAAATTCATACAGACAGGAAGTGTATATTTCTTCTATAGCTATGTTAAAACATAACTCTGAGGGAGGAGATTGGCTGGGAAGGGTGTGGCTGGTGACAGGTGTTACCCAGGGTTCCTCAACCCAGTAACTTTTAGTCTTTATAAGTAAGTATCAGGAAATAAATCAAAGGAAACACAATACCTCCTCCTGCTATATGGCTGGCACAGACAAGTCAAAACCAAGTGCACTTAACTTTAAAGCTTTACTTTATTGATCTCCAGCAATTCCCACCAGAATGCTTATACTGGAAGTTTCCACTTAGTCTTAAGCACATACAAATACAGTAGATATTAGAGTGCCCCAGGCCTTCCCACTCTGTCAAAAAAAGGCAGCCAAGGGAGAAAGATCCCTTTCCCTTGGTGCTGGAGCCAAGTGGTGCACCCAACAACTCCACGAAGTAGGATTCCAGAGCTACCCACGGCCTGAGGCCCTGAGGACCTGGAGGAGCTACCCAAGCTGCCGATCCCCTGTGAGCCAGCGGAGACCCAGAACCCTGTGACCTGGAGGAGCTGCCCTCCGCCACTGACTCTAAAGAGTTCCTGGACCTGCTGTAGAGCAATGAGGCTGAGGGCTTCTGGAGTTTCCCTTGGGCAGAGTGCCCCGAGGAACCAGGGTACAGCCCAGGAGATTAGATACTTTAGGGAGAGAGTGGGAGGAAGTAGCTCAAGGGTAGCCAACTACAGTCTGGTTGAGCTTGCACTCGTACTAAGGCAGCGTGTTTTGGTTGGACCCCCATCATTGACAGGGACCTGGGCTGGGACACAGTGCAGATGGGTGGGCCTGCGTCCCCCTCCCCCCTTCCTACCCTGACCTAGGGATGATCGTCTGCTGAGCGCCAGAACCTCTTTCCTGCTGTCTGCCCTGCATGACCTAAGGGCCAGGGCTTTGGGACTGCTTTCTCGCCCATCGGAGGCGTGTGTGTGTGTGGGGGGGGGGGTTAGAGATTGTTTTCCCCATTGCCTACCTGCCCTGATTGATGGTGAGGCCTTGGACTATTTCCTCACCCTGTCAAGGGCTAGAGACAGTTTTCCCCATTGCCTGCCTGCCCTGCTATAGGGCTAGGCCTCAGACTATTTCGTTGACCTGTCGAGGGCTATAGACTGTTTTCCCTCTTTGCCAGCCCGCCCTGCCTGAAGGCCAGACCTTGGACTATTGGCTTGTCCTGCTGAAGGCTGGAGGCTGATCCCCACTGCCTGCCCACCATACTGAGGGCTGGGCCGTAGACTATTTTCTCAGACTGTGCGGGGCTTGAGGCTGTTCCCATTTGCCTCACCCACTCTGCCTAAGGGCCAGGGCTCAGCATTCCCTACTGACCCTATGAAGGGCTTGAGACTGTTCCCCTTTACTGGCCCACCCTACTTAAGGGCTGGAGCCTTGAACTGTGTGCTCGCCCTACTAAAGGGCCAAAGACTACTTCCCCATTGGTTTAACTCACCCCGCCAAGGGCTGGGGCCTGAAACTGGGGCTCACCCTGCGAACGGCAGGAACCCCTTTATTTTGGACTCCTTGCAGGGTGCAGGTGCCGGGAGTTGTGGCCTTCCTCAGAGATTAACAGTGAGGGAGATCCACCGGCGCCACACACAACAGGAGACACTTTACAGGACCCATGGAATCATTATATCAAATGAATTGCCTACTGTTGTACAGAGTTTGATGCTAGATTCACTGCCAAATGTATCCAAAGAAATGCATTTTCTAGACCAATTTATCCGGGATGCTTTTCCTAATTAATGGTTGATTGCTTTCGCCTATCCTTTCCCCAAACTAACTAAAACACCAAAACAAAAAGATGGAAATACACCTCAAATGATTGCAGATCCAATCTGCAAACATAAATAATACTCATCCCATGGCATTTCCCCCTCTTCTTTGAACTCCCTATCTCCCCAGCCCTTATGGTTTGTTGGATTTACTTGTTGGGGCTTCAATTGATTTAAAACTTCTTGGGTGAAATCATGGCCCCTTGAAGTCACTGAAAAAATTCCCATTGACTTTAATGGGGCCAGGATTTCACTTTTTCTTTTCTCATATGGAATGTCTGCAAAGCACTGTGTATGTTATGATGCCACAAAATTGTAAACAAAAACAAAACCAAAAAAATCATTTTAATTTGTTCTTCATAATATAATACATTTATTTTTGTTGCTGATACATATTGTGGTGATTTCAGTGAAAGAATTATTGAATTTTAATGGTTCGCTGTGAAGAGGGGAGTCTACAATGAGCCATGTAGGCATTTGTGCTAGTATGACATGAAGCAGCGTGCAAAGAAGTGTAAAATGCATCCACATAGTTGCTCTCCTTTGCTACCTCTTGACACTATCATTTAATTTAATCAGATCTGTCTCAGAAAATTGGGACTAACACACTTTGCAAGTGCGGAACTAGATTCATACAAATCTGAGCATTTTCTTAAAAAAATGAATGCACAAGTACATTTGTTCTAATAATACCAGCTCTGGAGCCAAGCTTCCAGACTCAAATCTTTCTCAGTGTGATCCTAAGCAAACATAAAGCTACTCTGCAATATATAAAGCTGGGACAAATAACTGACTAGAATAACCCACAGAATGCTGGGTTAACTGCAGCCATGAATTTTATTAAAGGTTTTCCGGAAACCACCACTGTGAGCCCACTTATATTTTGACATCTGAAATCTTCAAGCCTATGCATCTGGGTGGTTTGGAATGCCCTATCATTGGTTTTCATGATGGCTTCCATTTGTCATGTGACTGGCTTTTACCAACATAAAGCTTCTTTGGAGCATTCTGTTGTTGGCATTTTACAATTCACAATGTTTACACTGCCAAAAGTACATACTGGAGTCACATGGGATCTAGTGGCCTGATCATGGACCCAGACACTCTTGAGTTCTACTCATGTCACAGCTCTAGTTTGCCATGTGGATTCAAGCAAGTTCTATCACTTCTTTTTGTCGCACTTTTCCCCATCTATGAAATGAAAATCATACCACATTCTTACCTACTTCACAGGGGTATTTGAGACTTGATCACTTATATCATTAGTGAAAGCAATATTAAGTATAATTCTGATATATGCAGTTATGATACTTACAGAGAAATAACTTTAAAGTAACACAGTAAAAGATTGCAGCAAATAAACCCACAAAAGAAGAGAAAAGGAAAGACAGAAAGAAAATGGGGGGCAAAGGGAAACGGATTTAAGGTTGACATATGATCATATGGTTGCTTAGCATTTTATGCATACATCTTTATGATTTTTTACTTTTTACCAATACATTTATTTGCTACTTTGAAGCCACAGTTGATTTTTAATTGCTTGATTGTTTTATAGCAATGGCAGATTTAGTGGACAGCCTGGGAAAATGCAGTTGGGCCCCTCTGCCTGGCAGATAAATAGAGGGGCGTGGTACTCCAGCAGTCAAGTAGCCCTTTGATCTCAAAATAAAGATGGACTAGGATACCTCCTTAGATTCTCTCTAGATTAATTGAATCTCTGCCCTTCCAGTCCCACACCTTTCCACAGCAGCTTCTTGGCTACACCTCAGTGAAACAGTTCATCTTGGATGAAACAGCATATTTTCAACCCCCTTCCCTCCTCTCAATGTTTGTTATGCTGAATCCTTTTAATTGCTTGTATTCAGAGAGAGAGAGAGAGAAACCAGCACAGGAACAAAGAGAGATGCAACACAGGGAGCATCTTTATTAAACTAACACTAAAAGCATCCAGGACTGGCTGAGCTATCCCCTAATAGTCTAACTCTATTCCTATGGCAGCAAGCTATGCTCTGTTGCTACAGCAACCTAGGCAATTAGGCAAGACACAAAATACACAACATATTCTTCCCTCCTTAATGAAAATGCCCGTTTAACAGAACAATCACTAAACTAGGGAATGACAGTAGACTGCCTCATTTCCTGACTAAATCCAGGTGATTATTCTGCCATGTAATATGAGCTGTTGAGGAGGCCTTCTCTCTCTAGGTGGATCACGGTGGACTTCTGGTGTTCTTGCACCAAAAGGTGTTATTGGTGTGGGTATAACAATGGGCTCAGGACTCGTAGCTCGAACAGGTGAGGATGTTGTATCTGCTCGAATAGGGAAGGGCGCTGTATCTGCTGCAGAGCTGGATGGAGAAGGGGAGTGAGGAATGGGTGACTCTTGACTTGATGATATCTCCCCTGTAATGGTGAGGTCAGGCAGTTCAACTGGAGATGTGTTCTTGGGACATGTATGACCTGGCAACAAGTGATCTACATGTCACCACCATCTTCAGTCTGGACAGTGTAGGAAACAAGTCCTGTTTGGCAATGACTGTAGCAGGAACCCATTTAGCTCCAAAAACATAGATCTGATCTGGGCCTGGCTGTTCCGGACTAAAGGTTCAGTCTTTTGCTCTGTGTGCACATCTGATGACTTAGTTTTCCTGTTGACA
>ML675618.1:44171630-44313844 GCA_007922155.1 Mesoclemmys tuberculata | reverse complement strand
ATTGCACACTTGCTACAAATGTCCCCTTGCAGATCTTAAACCTTGTTTCATGGTTTGCACAAACCTTTCAGCTAATCCATTGGTAGATGGACGATATGGTGCTAAAGTGATGTGATGTATCTCATTTGCTTAATTCTGCAAACTCCTGAGAGACGAACTGTGGTCCATTGTCGCTCACAAGTTGTTCTGGCAGACCAAAATGACTAAAGATTAAACACAGTTTCTGGATAGTGCTTTCAGCAGTAGTGAATGTCATTAAAGAGACTTCTGGCAATTTAGAGTGGGCATCTACAACAACCAGGAACATGCTTCCTTCAAATGGGCCAGCAAAATCAATGTGAATATGCTGCCATGGGTTTTCAAGCCCATCCCCTGGGTATAAGGGTGCCAACTGAGGCACGTTCCTCACACTGTGACATGAAGTACAAGCTCTTGCCTTCTCTTGTGGGAATGCTGGATGGGATGGGAACTGAGTTACTGCAGAGAAATCTTTTTTGGGTGCTGGCTGGTGAGTCTTGCCCACATGCTCAGGGTTTAGCTGATCGCCATATTTGGGGTCGGGAAGGAATTTTCCTCCGGGGCGGATTGGCAGGGGCCACGGAGGTTTTTCGCCTTCCTCTGCAGCATGGGGCATGGGTCGCTTGCTGGTGGATTCCCTGCAGCTTGAAGTCTTCAAATCTCATTTTTGAGGATTTCAATAACTCAGTCATGGGTTCGGGGTTGTTATAAATGTGTATGGGTAGGGTTTTGTGGCCTGCCTTGTGCGGGAGGTCAGACTAGATGATCATATTGGTCCCTTCTGACCTATGAGTCTATGAGTCTATGAGTCTTCAATGGCATTGTCCTGGCCAGATCACCAAAAATAGCTTTGTGCAATTTGTTTCATGCTAACTATTCCACAGTGACCTGAATGTAGCTGTTATAACATCTGTGATCTGAGTAATGGTGGAATAATAATGTGCATCCCCCACAACAAGCAACCAGAATGGACTGATAGCTCCCTCCTCCTGGACATGTAGGGAAGAAGATCGGGTGAGACCTGAAAGTCCTGTAGAGATGTTCTACACATTACTAGGTCCATAACTTGGTCCATAACTAGGTCAACACGAGTTGCCTTCTTTATTTGAGTAGCAGTGATGGGTGTGTTCTCATTCACACACAACTGCTGGTGATTTCCATTCACTAGCAATGCTTTTGTTTCTTCCCCATTCCTAGTCTGTCTGCTTCACTTCAGACAGAACAAATCAGAGCCTGTTTTAGTTTCAATTTGAACCATCAGTGTAAACAGCCCAAAACAGCAAAAAGGTTTTTTTTCTTACATTGACTTATTTTTTTTGCTGGTGCAGCACAGGTTGATCCTGTCCTCTGTCGCCACTTTTGTTATGTTGAATTGCTTTTATTCAAAGAGAGAGAAACCAGCACAGGAATACAAAGAGCTGCAATACAGGGAACATCTTTATTGAACTTACACTAAAACCGGCTGAGTTATCTCTAATAGTCTAACTCTATTCCTATGGCAACAAGCTAAGCTCTATTGCTATGGCAACCTAGGCAATTAGGCAAGACACAAAATACACAACACCTCCCAAATAGTAAAAAATGTTCCAAGCAAGCTCTAGTCAGTACGTAATTTTGAATGTAATATGTTACTGCAATTATTTCTCCGCAGAGGCCAGAGAATCTATGACATCTGCTAGGACTTTGCTATTGTTAATCCATATTACATGGAAGGTACTCAGATACTACAGTAATGGATGGTAATATAAAACCCTAAAATGGATGGATGGATGGATGAATGAATAGGCTTATATTTTATCTATCACATAGATTACATAAAACTAGTTATTATAATCAGATATTTTGCCAGAGACAGATCTAATGGTCACATTTCCTATTTTATTTTTCAGTTTAGGATATTTTTCTAAACTATTTGATATTTGGAATCTCATTGTAAGATGTATGATAGAAATTTATTTCTGGCACAGTGTCTGTGTTTTAGTACCTCATGAACATTTTGAAATCTTGCCTCTGACTGTGTAATGCAAACTAATGCTTATCAAAAAGTAGTTCCTGTTAAGAGATAAAAATCAATTGTGAAACATGGGTTGTTATACTCAGTTCAAGTCTTGATCCTCTTACAAGTGCTTTAATTCTGGATCACAGAGAAGAGATAAACTGAACTAGTGGGAAATTTACATTTTAAAATTCTTACTTACAAGCTTAATTAAGGAAGAAAAGATTAATCACATTTGTGGTTAAATAATCCACTGGGGTTTATTTAGGAATGCTTTGTCATCTTAAATGCCTAGCCTGGCTGAAATTATTTTTACAATCAAATTGTCGTAACTCTTTTAATTTAACTTTAGCAACTTATGTTTAACATGATGCCAGTTAGGTCATAATTTTACTTTGTTTATTGCTGGAATTAACATTTCATTAATATATTGTGTAGCAACAAGTGCAATCTCATGCTTAAATTTCATTATACTGTTAATTCACTAAATTCAATGTTATATTTACAATTTTCTTTGCTAGAAAAAAATCATCTGAGAACTTGCAGTCTGTTTTACTGTACTTTTCAAATGATATGGTACAATTAAGTTTTCCTTTTAAAACCTATTACTTGTTATTAGCTTTCATATATGCTGTGGGCCACTTTAGATGGATACTTGAAGTTATAATGTCCCAATATGTCATACTAACAGTTTTTATTAACTTGATGAATCTGTCACACTTCCATTTTCAGATCAACGATACTGCTGCATCTCTAAACATACCATACATGCAATATATATAAAGTTTTAGCGTTCACCTGTTAACAAAGCACTTTTTCTTGTCACAGAAACAAAAAACAGGGGCACTGTTTTTCTAATACTATGCCCCACCCCACCATTGTCTTTCAAGCTGATGTTGTCAGAAGAACAGCTGAAGAGTTGAGAATTCAGCTGGGTTCCATTGAATATTTATATGTGCAAATATGGGTTTTAGCCATCCAATTCCTATTTCTCCTTTTCTCTTGGAAAATTTACAAAGTCACATCATGGATGTAAGAATCATTACCTAGTGCCAAGAGTAACATGGAACTGTGAATTATGTAACAAATCTTTTATAAAAGCATGTTTATTTAAAATCATATGTTGGAATGTTGTTCTCAAACTTCCCAAGACTTCTTTGGGCCAGTTACATTAGAAAATAATACACTTTGGCTATACTGCCTTTTAAGAGATGAAAGACACCATTTTGTGTGGTGCCGGATGCCCCTTGGATGGTGCTGAGTACCCTAAACTCCCACTGAAATCAACAACTCTTATTGAAGGGAGGCACTCAAAACCTGAATGAATTGGACCCTAAAATATCCTTTGGATCCTAAAATAAACAAAATCCTTTCTTAAGGTTTAGTAAAAATATCATTAAATACATCATATGCAGTGAGCTTATGATCTAGCTCCCATTGCATGTTCCATTAGGACTAAGATATGTGATTTTTTATGTTCACTCAATGTTCTTAACTGTTAGGGTCTAGGTCTATAAATAATTATAATGCTATGGGTTTGTCAGAGTGAATCCTGCATTTCCAGTGTGGACAGTTGACAAATGACACAGCACAAATAGAATGAGCGATCTTAAATTTACTCTAAAAATAGAGGAGAAAGTTGGCAACAAATTTTTTACCAGGAAGACTGCAGAAACAATATAATAATTGAATGTAAATATATAGTGCCAATAGAGTATATACCATTCACAACAGAGACCAGAATTTGGCATAATATTTCTTGCCTTTCACATCATCTGTTTCATCGGATATTCACTAGATCACCAAATTATAGTAGCTTTCTCCTTTTCAATTAAGTGTACTCATTTACTTGTTCAAAGCTGCGCTGCTATGATTTTTTAAAATAAATTAATATAAAACTTTTTCATATACAAATCCATTATCAGAATGCATATGTACATTTAATTTCATATAAAAACATTTTAAAAACAAAAATACTTGAAAATCAACTTTGCTGATGATGAAGTGCCAGCAATGTGCTTGATTCTGCACAAGGAGTAAAATACACAGTCCCTAACAGAATATACAACATACATGCCATGACCAAAGATGGGAATGACATGACAATATGATGATTTCTAAAATCATCACTTACCTTCCAGGACCCAAATTCAGGATTCTCCGTATTTTTTTTGTTGTAGTTGATGATGTAATATCACTACAACTGAAATCAAAGTAAAGGATATAGAGGATGCCGCTCCGAATGTTGTGCTAAATCAATGCAGTCATTCAGGTTTTGGTGCGTAAAAGACATCTTTTCACTTTTCATTATAGCTGCTGTATCTCACTAACTCTCGCAAAATGTTTATTAAATTCTGTCACCTGATAAGCTGGTTGTAAGGCACTGCAATGCAATGTGACACAAGGCAACAGCTAACAAGACCATAGTCTAGATTCTATCTAGTTTATAAATGCCACACCTGGTCTTTCAGTGATGGCTTAAGGCTAACATTTTCAAATCTACTTGGCTAATATTAGGTACATAAATCCACATTACAAAACTATGTCAGATAACCTATTGTTTTTTATTAAGTGACAAGAGTGGTCAGTTTTAAGGCCCTATTTAGTTAATGTCACTTTTTTCAAGCATTACTTATCAGGATATTACTATTAAATACAAGTCTGTTTCCAATCATTAACAGATTTGAGTGTTTTTGTGATTCACTCAAGGCCAGATTCTGGCACCTTTAGTCCCACTGACCACTCCTCAGAGTGGTCCATTTGTTGAGGAAAGTGATATTCGTGCTGAGCATGAGCATTAACATTTAACCCTTAGAGTGACCAGTTTTTATGATAAATGATGTTCATCCAAGCCTCATTTATGTATATAAAGGAGGTCAAAGACAAAATAAATAAACAATTAACTTCACTCCCCACCCCTCCGCATTAACATATACATCAGTTATTTCAGAAATTACATTCATCACCATTTATACTAATGTGTTTCAATATCAATTCTTTTCTGGTTATGCTGGACCTAAATTTCAAATGTATTAAAATATATTTCATTAAATGAATAGTACTACTGAAATTAAGTGCTCGTTTCCTTTAATTATAATGGTAGTATCCATGAGATTTTGATTCTTTAACTTGTATGATTGTATTATTACAGACTGTGTGACAATTCCTCACTAATGAATATATAGTAGCTACTGAGCGATATCTATGAAGAGAGTTTGATCCATATAAAGAAGTAAGTTCATGTGAGGAATGTGGTCAGTGCACGTGATAATGGACTAGTCGACTTTAAGGGGATCTTTTAGGCAATGTGTGTGTATGTGTGTAACTAGTGAGCAAAAATATATCTCAATTTTAGCTCATTAGTGAAAAATGATCTACTGACACTGGAACTGTGTGCTAATTCTTTGAACTGGTTCCACTATATTTACCCTGGACAGATATCCAACAACTAAAAGGTTTTATTTGCTTTC
This sequence comes from Mesoclemmys tuberculata, assembly GCA_007922155.1. Taxonomy (NCBI): domain Eukaryota; kingdom Metazoa; phylum Chordata; order Testudines; family Chelidae; genus Mesoclemmys; species Mesoclemmys tuberculata. Next base: position 44,308,360 of record ML675618.1, on the reverse strand, counting down.
AAGGCCTTAAACACTAAAATTACATTAGGCTGTTTGTGTAACTTTTCATAAGCACAAGAATTCCAGGCTGAACTGATTCCAAGATCAACTAAAAAGTTGTGATTTCCATCAAGCAATCATCATTCAATATAAAACAAGGCAAATATTATTGAGTTGAATGTAAAGTTTCTGAACTCAGTAGTTTACACATCTATCACTAGTACAGCACTTCTTGTATGCCTGAGATGAAAATACATTATTTTCTTATAAATTAAGGGTGAGACTCTCAAGTTGGGAATGACAATAAGGAGTTCTAAAAGCCCTGGTATTAGTAGGGAGAGGTATTAGTAGGCATAAGTATGCCTTAGCAAAGACATAGTAAAAGACATCTATAAGCCTGTATTCAGCGACCCCTCCAGAAGCCCTTGTGTAGAGGATGTGCTGGGGGAGGGCTGTAACATAAGATGCTGTAGAGATTCTGGGCAGTACAGTGTCTCATAAGGAAGCTCCAGCAGTCTTAGATATATCAGGGGCCACTTCAGAGAAGCCTAGGATTAGAAGGACGCAAAGTCACCTTAGCTGCCCATTTCTCTTGGGCTGAGAATTCTGTGCTGCACCACTATGTCCCAGGAGCATCCCAGGGAAGGAATTCAGAGCCATAATTTCCTCTTTGCGGAAGGAAATAATTTGTTGTTGGCCTAAATGAATGTCAAATTATTACTCCTTTTTTCCAGTTTAGCTCTAGGGACCTACATGTTGAGATGGGAAAGGAGCTAAGTCTCTTCCAATTCCTTGCCACTCCCTGGCCATTTGCTCCAAGAGGTGGGATATGTAAGTGGCCATATACTTGATTGCCTCAACATAAGATCTACGTAGACTGTACAGGAGCACTGGGAAGTTGGGAAAAAAGGGAGGTTCTTATGTATGTGCACTGCCAAGGCTGGAATCTAGCCCTTAATGAATGTCAGGGTTTTTTTTTTATTACTGAACCATCAGTATTTACTGATGTTGTTAAATCTTGTTTGGGGTTTTTTATTTGAAGCAGAAATTAGAAAGCAATTTCTTCCAATGTGAACTTGAAAACTCATTGTCTTATATTTAAAAAGGCTATTGTAAGCTATCACTCTATTACCTAGACAAGAGATCATGTCTCTTAAATCCTGGAGCTTCATCCTTTTTCCTACCTAGAAAAAACAAAGTACTATGTCAAGACCCAGTCACAGGTTATTAATGTATTTCTCATCACATGGGCTAATCTGAGCTTGACTGAAATGTGGCTTTGCAGTTGGCGGGCCCTTAGTGTGGCTGCATTGCAGAGTAACAAATCCAGCACCATTGTGCCAGAAATAATGCTAGACAGCTGACTCAGTGTTAATGCATGAGAAAGGCATCAGGAAATATCATCTGACTTCTAACAAAAAAAGAACAAAACACAAGCAAAACCCAACCCTGACATCAACCATTATCCCTGGACAATGTCATGAGTCAAATGTCATTAGAGTTTTGTTGATCTGATGCTTGTATTACACGAGTACATTACCTGTGTGCTATCAGTTTCATGATGCAGTAGTGTAATATATTGCAAGGAAAAGTAAGAAGAAAAGATAGTCCTTTGAATGATTTTATTCTTGGGTTGTGGAGTTAAGATGATGTATAGTATTTCCTCATTAAGGACTACTTGTCAGTCTTAGTTACAGTCTCTATAGAATTCCTGAATGCAAACTCTCCAGTCTGAGCTCAGCTCAAGCATGTTAGTGAAAACCTCTTCCTGGACTCCGAAAATTTTCTCAGGAATCCTTGCCATGCTATCACAGGGAAGCAAATGCTGAAATTGCTCTAGGAAACTGTACCTACAATGATAGACATTTTCCTGGGAACATAAGGTTCTCCCCACTCCATTCACTTTAGGTAGTATAACAGATGGTAACCCTAACCTAAGTAAAATAAATAAAGAAGCAGACTAGCATGGATAATTACAAGACAAAATTTGGGTTTCAAAATCAGCATATTTTTCATTTTTAAAATGAACTGACAGCCATCAGACATATTAATTTTTATGGTAGCATCCATTGGTAACTAGAATTTCTTTTGGAAAGTTTTTATTCCATTGGGAATATTAAATAACAAAACTAAATTAAATTAAAATTAAATCACAATAATCTTATCATGGGTTTCAAAATATGTATGTTACTCAGTACACAACCTTTTTTCTACTGGTGGAAATAGAGGGAGGTTCAGGTTATGTTTATGTACTCTGGGAAGTGTATTTTTGCCTCAGGTTCAAGTCCAGCAACCAAAAGTTCCTTTAGCATGCTCTTCCCTTCTTCCTCCATTGCACCCCACTCACAGTCGCTGTCTTTAGTCAATGAGCCCCAGAGTTTAGAGGTACGTCTCCCTGAGTTCACTTCCCACCTTAGGAGGGAAGGCACCTTACTTGCTCACTCCACTATCCAGGTACTTACTCTGACATCAGCAGCTCCACCAGCCATTCTTCTCTGCCAGCATGCCCCTCCCATACTGCTCTTGAAGTCCTACCATTTACTGCAGCTCTCAGTAACACTATCCCAAAGAAAATCTATTGCTTAGACATGATTATCAGTGATTTCAGCTCCCTTAGTCTGCAACAAGATTCTTAGTTGAGTCTTAATCAGCTGTTACTACACCAGGAAAGTCTCAAAAAGGGTCTGAAACATAACCAAGTACCAGTCATATCACACCACTCTAGGGGCTTTGGCAACACTGTCCCCTGCCTAGAGAGTACCATTTAGTTGCGGGTGAGTCCCTCATTCAGGGTATGCCAAGCACAGTTCTGCTGCCCTTTATTCACACAACAAGGATAACAACCCTTATTAAGTGACTTGTGATCCAACACAAACCAAAAGTGATCATTTGGGCAAAGCATTCCCATCATGCAGTGCATGTAGGGCAGAGTGGGTGTGTCTTTGCAAACAAGGTCAGTTCATGAAGTCTTCTTCCCAGACTCATCACTTGTTGTCAGGCTAGAGCTCATGATGCCCCTGCTTACACATAAGATAGGTAGGTCCCCTAGCAGCTCAGTCCAGCATTTGAGGAACAGACAAACTCTAAATGGAGTTACATCTAATTGTCCAAAAGATCTCATTATTAAGTTGTGTTCTCCTCCATATTGACTGACTGTGCAGAATTCACCTCAAGTATCTAGGCCCAGATCCACAAAACTCTTGCCTAACATAGTGCCTAAGCTCACTTAGTGCTTAATTTTTCAAGATACAAGTTTCCTTGATGCCTAGGGTTCTGCCTCTGGTCATACACAGTTCTCTCTTCCTCTAGGCATCCATTTGCCTATCTTCAACCTAATCCCCAGAGAAATTAGGAATCCCTCAGTCTCTCTTATTGAAGCTGTTACTCTGTGGCTATACCTATGCTTAGAGCTGGGTTTTCCAGCTCATGTGGACATAATTGGACTAGCACTCTTCAAACTAATGTACCAAAAATAGTAGTGTAGCCTCAGTAGCATGGGCAGCACTAGCATGGGCTAGCTGCCCCAAGTAGAAACCATACTGGAACTCGTGGGTGTATACTCAGGACAGCTAGGCTGTGCAGCCACTCACCACATTTGCAGTTACACTTATTAGCTAGCCTGAGTATGTCTGTAGGAGGTGGGAACCACATCCCTAGTTCCAAATATAGATATAGCATCAGAGCAATAGCTTCAACATGAGAGATTGAGGGAGTCCACAACAGACTATCCTATAGCTGAGTGGTTAGAGCATTTCCGAGAGGTAAGAGACCCTTAATAATATGTTTCCCCCCCACCCTCCCGGCAGAAGGGGAAATGAGTCTTCTCTTCTATCTATTTTGCATGGAAAGAAGAAGGCACATAATTAATTTCTTCAAAAAATGCCTAAGGTACCTAAGCTGCCTGACTCTAGGCAGCTCATTCCTGTTCATGGATCGCATGCAGAGAGAGGTGCCTCCCTGAAGCCCTTCATAAATGCCTATATCCAAAAGAGGGGTGGAGCTTGAGTATCTCCCATTGGATAACTTAGGCAGTTCCCCACCTTACATGCTGTGTTTTATGGCTCACATTGGAAGACACCTATTTTTCCCCATTCATCGTCTAGAAAGCCTAAACAGCTAACTCAGGCTTTGTGGATTGTAGTTTTTTTCTGTGATTTTTAGGCCCCTAAAAATTACTATGCTATGTGTCACAGCACCTAACATCTAAATCCCTTTGTGGATCTGGGCCTTAAAGATGCTCCCATCTAATTACACAAGAAAAAGGGGATCAAACACACTAGAAGGAAGTAGAAAGGATATGGGAAGGAGAACATTGGCTTTGCTAAATGTTTAGCCATACCCCACAGACATATGCCCCATATAACCCCCTCTGCGTGAACATTGTGTATGAGAAAGAAACTAGTTGGAATGGGAATAGAGTCAAGAATCAGTCACTACAGAGCCACATTTTCATGTTAATAAAAAACCTCCAATATTCTTATATTTCATTATTTTGAAATGTGTTAGTATCTTGGCTTTGGGGTGAGAGGTGCATTATCCATCTAATTAAGTGACTCTGGATCCCCAGTACTTCCAAAAGAACCTCTAGGAAACAGAGAATAGACTTTTAACTTCCTGCACCTGAGAAGTGAATTCCTGAGTTGAAATCCAGGGCCCCCTGAAATCATTGAAGGCTTTTCTACACTTAAAATGGTATTACACTATAGTAGCATTGCTGTAGTTGTGCCACTGTTGTGCTTCAATGTAGACACTACTTATGCTAATGGGAGGGATTCTCCCATTGGTATAGGTAATCCACCTCTTTTAGAGGCAGTAGATAAGTGGAGAGAAATATTCCTTCTTGGACATAGCATTGTTTATATGAGGACTTAGGATAGTTTAACTACACTGGTCAAGAGTGTGAATTTTTCATTCTCCTGACTGAAATAGTTAAACCAATCTAATTTTCTAATGAAGACCAGGCCTGAGAGTTTTGCCACTGATTTCAGTAGGGCCAGGATTTCACCCTGAAATTCAAAGGATTCAGATTTTGTTTCAGTTTCAAGGACTACTACTGCTAAATAAAGGAATTCTGAAAATACAGGACTGAGACTATGTAAAGATGGCACTTTCTTTCAGTTCAACAAATTGGCTCCCACTAGTTATATATTCTCACATAAACATTTACTTTATGGATTAAGGTCCAAATTCTGCCCAGGACACCTCTTTGAAGTCAATATGTTTGGATCCTCCACTGAAGTTTAATCTTCTGTTTTGATGTAGATATTTTATTATTTTCACTGCATAGTAGGGTGATGTGAAGCATTTCTTTATGTAATGTATTTTAAGATCTCATTGTTCAATGAATACTTTTCACTTTGGCCATAAGGGAAGTGAAAGTTTATATAGTATAGATGGTCTAATATGTCTTTCCATACATGCGCAGATGAAACCACTCCACTCATTGTCCAGAAACCTTGTATAATTCACACATCATACTTATTTATTATTATTATCTATTGAGGTAGAGCCTAGACTCCTCAGGACCCCTCTGTTCTACAAACAGATGATTCCTGACCTTAGGAGGTTATGAACTAAACAGACAAGACCAACAAAGGGGGGATGATATGAATATAAAGCAGAAAAATAAATAAAGAGATATTTTCCAATTTTAGGTTAGTGTCATTTTTTTCCTTTTATTTTTCCCTTTTGTTTGTTTGTTTTACTTTCATTTCATTTCTCTTTCACCAAGTCAAGTCTTCAAATCATTCAGAATTATTTTTTCTATAAAATAGAATATAGAGCGGTGGTGGGTGACAGAAAGAAGGAAGTGAGGGGAAGAAAGGAGAAGAGCATGACAGCATTTGGGATGGCACTGAAGTGTTTTATAGGGCTTGCAAAGAAAAAAAGAAGGGAACTGGAGCTTACAACCAATCAAAGAGGAGACAGACGATTCAGGGCAAGAACAGTAGATAGCGATCTGATAATGTCATCAGTGTCAGAGGAACCTAGATGAGGCTGCTTCTCATATTTATTCCTGCCAACCTGAGTTTTTCGGGCCTTGAATGTCTTTCTTCCCTGAGCCAACATGGCTAGGGACTGAAGCAGTACCAGATAGGTCTTAGTACCCTGTTTAATTACTGGGACATGGGCTGGATTTGAACTAGGTCTCGTGTAAAGTCAGTGTCATGTCCATTGACTCACCAGCCTGTTTTCTTTCTTCTTGCTTGTTATTGTTTATTCCCCATTCTATTCGTAGTGATATTTCCTATTATCCATTTTGCCAGTGCAGTTAGTTTATCACTATGTAATGCACTGTGGGTTTGAGGGAAAGTAAATCTTGGCTAGTTTAATAAGAGAGACTTGTTAGAACACTGGGATTGTCCATGTAATCTAATGAAAATCCAGTAGTCACATGCTGCATTAAATCTGTGGCCTAAAGTGCTCAAATAGCAGATTTAACTATTACAGGAAATTGCAATGCTATTTGCTGGGTGTAAAACTGAAAGACTTGTCTTGTACTGTCAGGTTGTTGCCTTCTAAATCATTGTGGCAGATGACAAATACAGTACTTGGAGCTCACTGATTCAGTACTAGCTCAAAGCACCTAGATTTAAAAGATAAACAAACAACTCACCCCTCTTCCCCCATGAAAGAGACCAACCAACTTAGTCATTGTGATGAATTGTGGCAACATGCTGTTTAAAAAATATAAATTAAATTAATAATACCTAGCTCTTATACAGGATTTTTCATCCGTAGATCTGAAAGTACTTCACAATCCTTAGTTTATGTACCACACAGCCCCCTTGCGAGGTAGAGGGCTGCTCTTCTTCCCATTTTGCAGATGGGGAACTCAGGCACAGGGAGACTGAGTGTCTTGTCCAAGATCACATAGGAATTCTGTGACAAAGCAGGGAGTTGAACACCATGTTTCCTAAGTCCACGACTAGTGCCCTATCCAATAAACCATGTTTTTCATAATTTGTTAATCACTGCAGTAAAGTAGTAAAGTCATAAACACTATAAACACAACAAGTTTCAGTGTAAATTCATTTATCCTGGTTATAGGTCTGACAAAAGCCATTTGAAGTCAAGCGGGTGGCATTAAAAGGTCATATGAATTGATAGTTATCATATAGCAGTAGCCATATCTATAACGAGAAATAATTGCAATATCTCAAATATCACAGTCTGTTGAGGAACTGTCCCAGACTGGGGTATCAATAGAGGAGGTTTTGGAACAAACTGATAAATTAAACATTTAAAATGTCACCCGGACCAGTTGGTATTCACCCAAAAGTGAAATTGTGGAACTACTAACTGTGGTATGTAACCTATAATTTATATCAACTTCTATACCAAATGGCTGGAGGATAGCTAACGAGATGCCAATTTTTCAAAAGGCTGCAGAGATGACCCTGGTAATTACAGGCCAGTAAGTCTAATTACTAAGTAAGTACTAGGCAATTTGGTTGAAACTATGGTAAAGGACAGAATTATCAGACACATAGATTAATATGATTTTTTGGGGAAGTGTCAACATGTTTTTTGTAAAGGGAAATCATGCCTCAACAATGTAGAAGAATTCTTTGAAGGGGTCATCAAGCATGTGGACAAGGGTGATCCAGTGGATATATTGTACTTGAACTTTCAGAAAAGCCTTTGACAAGGTCCTTCACCAAAGGCTCTTAAGCAAGGTAAGCAGTCATGGGATAAGATGGAAGGTTCTCTCTGGATCAGTAACTGGTTAAAAGATAGGAAACACAGGGTAGGAATAAATGGTCAGTTTTCAGAATGGAGAGATGTAAATAGTGGTGTCCCTAATGGGACTTTACTGTGACTAGTGCTGTTCAACATATTCAGAAATGATCTGGAAAAAGGGCTAAACAGTGAAATGGCAAAGCTTGCAGATGCTACAAAACTACTCCAGACGGTTAAGTCCAAAGAAGACTGGAAAGTGTTACAAAGGGATCCCACAAAACTGGGTGACTGGTAAACAAAATGGCAGGTGAACTTAATTGTTTATAAATGAAAATAATGCACGTGGAAAGCATAATCCCAACTATACATATAAAATGATGGGGTCTAAATTATCTGTTCCACTCAAGAAAGAGATCTTGGAATCACTGTAGATAGTTCTCTGAAAACATCCACTCAGTGTGCAGCAGCAGTCAAAAAAGCTAACAGAATGTTGGGAATCATCAGGAAAATGATAGATAATAAGACAGAAAACATCATATTGATGCTTTATAAATCTATGGTATGCCCACATCTTAAATAGTGAGTACAAATCTAGTCACCCCTTCTCAAAAAAGATATATTGGAATTGAAAAAGGTACAGAAAAGGGCAACTAAAATTATTAGGGTTATGGAAAAGCTTTCATATGAGGAGAGACTAGGTCTTTGGAGCTTGGAAAAGAGACAGTTAAGGGGCAATATGATAGAGGTTTATAAAATCATGGCTGATGTGGAGAAAGTAAATAAAGCGTTATTTACTCCCTCTCATAACACAAGAAGTAGGGGGTCACCAAATGAAATTAATAGGCAGCAGTTTTAAAATGAACAAAAGGAAGTATTTCTTTATAGTCAATCTATTGATGTTGTGAAGGCCAAGACTATAACTGGGTTAAAAAAAGAACTAGATAAATTCATGCAGGATAGGTTCCTCAATGGCTATTAGCCAGGACAGGCAGGGATTGCTGTTCGTCAGAAGCTGACAATGCGTGACAGAATGGATCACTTGTTGATTATTTGTTCTATTTATTCCACCTGGCATTGACCACTGTTGGAAGACAGGATACTGGGCTATCTGGACCATTGGTTTGACCCAGTATGGCCATTCTTATATTCTTATATAACTGTTGGTAAAGTTGACAACTGAGGCAAGCACTGTTATTGCACTGTCATATTTAAATACAGATGTACACTGGATCAAATTCTCAGTTGGTGTAAATTAGTTAAATAAATTACATTATGCTGATGTGTACCTTTTGAGAATCTGGCCCATTATTCTTTTCTGTTTCCATTATTCCTTATGTGGTTGTTCTTACATTTACTGGTTTAATAATTGCATGCAGGCAAGTCTTACTGTACTCAGTGCTAAGAGAAGTAGGGTTGACTCTGCCCTTTGAAGTGAATGGTAATCATTGGGTTTTGATTCAAACTCATCGTTTGCAAGTAGCCAGATACCTCTCTCACTTTCTCTTCCTGTGTCCAGCTTGGGAATGTGAGCTTTCAGATGCTAACCCATACTTCGGGTCAGAGGACAAAAGACATCTAGGAATAGAAATAAAATGTAATTCATGAAGGTTTGACTGAATTACCCATGGGAACTTCTGATACCCGAGAGCGGCAAAGTGTGTATAAACAGTATTGACAGTTTTAAATTACAATGTTTAGAATTTTACATAACACAACTTTTTTCTTTTTTCTAACTATCTACTGATCTGTGAAAGACATGGCTATTTGTCTCCAACTGAAACTGGCATGGACACTGGAAGTGAATGTGGGATACTTTACCATACTCTTGGCAGTATCATACTTAATTAATCAGCACCAAACTGTCATGCACCCAGTTATACAGTGGAATAGAAGGGCAAAATAAATAACGTCTGCTGTTGTGAAAAGTGTCAGCTTAACTTAGCTAGCTACAGTGATGTGTGTTAGTGGTTAAAGCAACCTACAAGAATTCAGCATAAAACCTCTTCTAAATTGTCAGTATAATATTGGGATGTACTACATTGAATAAAATATGGCAGGTGTGCTGCATATGAGGCATTTTCAGTGTGTATTTGTTGTTTATGAATAGGTTTTTCTGACATTGTTGGACGAGACTACAAGATTTTTATAGTTTCCTGGATGAATTTTCCTCTCTATTATGGATAAACTGGCATGAATATATGTATTAACAACTGCATGTTACTAAATGAATATCAGAAGACATGGTCCTCTGCATATTATTACTTCACTATGTGTATATAATTCATCCTTAAAATAAAATATTATCTCACAGTGTGCATTACTGGGGCTGTAACACCACATACTAATCAGACTGCATTGATTGCTTATACCAACCAGAGTCTGCTTGTTCCATAACAGAGTCAACAAATCTTATATCATTACTTCAGTGATTCTGCTTTTATGACAGTAGTTATGGGTCCTGGAAACTAAATGTGTTAATATAAATTTAAGCAATAAACTCACAACAATATACACAATAGGAAGTTTAACTAGTCAAAGAAAAAAAAGAAGAATTGTCCACCTTATTAAGAAAGATGTAATCTAAAAACACCATTTAATAGCTCATTTGGGATATTGGTCATTTGGCTTTCTAACCACTATCAACCTATGCAGTGCATTTAGGAAAAATTTGTGATCTCATTATCCAATTTATTTACCCTAAAGAGCTATAGATTTACCAATGAATAATAGAGATGCACAAAACCATTACAACACTACAGTATTCTGTAATATTGTCAAAGACTACATCTTCCCCCAGGGCAGATTGGCAGAGGCGGTGGGTTTTTTTTGCCTTCCTCTGTAGCATGGGGCATGGGTCACTTGATGGTTGATTCTCTGTATCTTGAAGTCTTTAAATCATTATCAATCATCTCAATCATAGGTTAGGGGTCTATTACCGGGGAGGATGGTTGAATTTCTGTGGCCTGCATTGTGCAGGAGGTCAGACTAGGTGATCATAATGGTCCCTTCTGACCTTATAGCGTATGAGTCTATCTTGCATATTGTTACTTCATTGCTCACTGATTCAGGTACAGCTAATAGTAATTGGAGTAACGTTCATGTTATTCTTAGTAGTATATCAGTAGGGTTTACACAGTAAGTAATAGACAGTAGTAGGTTACAGGCAGTACAGGACATCTTGACCATGTATGTGACACACTGAACCCCCCATAATCATCTTTATAGTGTAATTGTGTATTGCTTAATGCAACGTATGTCATGTAAGATATTTCTGGAAAGTTCATGAAGTACTTAACGTTATTGTTATAGTAATATGTTTGTTGCAAAGTCATGTGTGTGGTTATGCGGCTTCACTATGTGATGTGCCCAAAGATGTGTCTCATGGCTTAAAACATAGCCAAGGATACAGTTCACATCTCATTAGGTCTTGTATAGAACAACCCAGCTCAACATTCCAGGAAAAAAGGATCGGTGACTCAGGGCATGGAGGGAATCATACACAAACATTGTCACCTGACCCTGAAGGTGTCCCCAGAGGGGAGAAGGAGCATTTTAAAAGGGAGAGATATTTTGCTGTTCTCTCTCTCTTCCACTTCCATTTGCAAACACCACTAAGTAACTTGCTGATCACCGGGGGAGGGCCTGTCTGTAGGCAGAACAGCCAGCCTGCGGTGAAAATCATCTGGGTTTCATTTGAAAGTGTAAAGCTTAGTTTAGAATGCAATTTTCCTTTTGCTTTCTGTGGATCAAATCTGACCTGCTTTCCTCTGACTTAAATCTCTTAAAATCTTTCTGTACTTAATAAATTTGTTTGTTTGTTTTATCTAAACCATAGAATGTGGTTTAAATTGTGTTAAGCCTCTATTTGAAGTGATGAGGCTGGTGCATATCAATTTATTTGATAAATTGACCAACATATGGGTTTGCAGTGTTCAGTGGACAACACTGAGCAGTGTAACATGGAAGTTTCTAGGGTTGCATCTGGGACTGGGGATAGTGGCTAGGGTGATACCATCGCATAATCCCATGGGTGGCTGGCTAGAGGCACTCACTCACTGAGTTGGGAGCACTTTGTATGCTATAGAGGCTATGCGTGAGCTGTCCAGGAGTGGGGTTTCTCATAGCAAAGCAGGATAAGATGGGCTGTGAGAGTGAGAGAGTGGGTGACATAATGATTCACCAGTCCAGATTGCAAAGGGAAATGTCACAAAATATTCAAACAGGTCTGACATATATTACAAAGGACTGTATATTCACATTGGTAATGGAATGAGATTAACACAGAAGCACAGTATATGATTAGCAAGGCACCTCATACTCTGAAGAAAGCTGGACTTAAATTCAGTGATGAGATCCCTAAATTCTGTAGCACTCTGACAAAAATTCTGGGAATCCTATAGCAACTTCAAGTAAATTTCTTTAGAGAATTTTATTGACTTATTAAAATGAAGAATATAGTCAGTACTGTGGCTCATAAGTAATACATTTTTCTATCAAATTCATGAAACTACACTATTTTCATAGTTTTAGTTTTAAGAGTTGGGTTTCAGAGTCAACAATCCACTAAGCTGCATTAGGCTGTTCACAACTCTAAGATATTATTTCAAGCTGTCATCAAACTGAGGCAGAACTCTTTATATTCATCTGTTATATTGCACCACATTCTCAAGTTTATCTCCATAGCTATATAGACTAGAACTACTTACCAATGGAAGGTGAGATTCTGGAATACAATTCTGTGATAAGAAATAAATTCTTAAGCAAATTTGCAGGTAAATCATATGGCCCCAGTGTAAATGGAGCCCTCATTATGATATAACAGACATTGCATCATTTTTCATATGGGTATGCCTTGAAAAGGTGTCTCTCTGTTCTGTGGAACTATTATTTTATGCTATTCTTGCCACTGCGTTGAAATCAGTGCCTTTTGCCTTTCAAAAGAGGGATCTTCTCTAAGCATACACAGAAGTGAAGCTCTCAAAGGGATAATATGCATTATCAAAAAGTTTTATTCATGGCCATTGGGGCATCAGGAAGAAAAGATTTCAAATAGATGAATTAGTAACATACACATATTTTCATTTCCTCATTAAGACATGAAACGTCTATGTTTCCTTAAATAATCAGCTTTGGGAAGGATGAAAGCCTTCCTTAAAGTAACAGATGAGAAAACGTAAGTATTGGTTGAAAGATGTGTGATGTTCCCCTGGTGCAATCTGGACTGGTGTATTGCCGTTTCACACCAATCTCCCTCTCCTGGAGCCCATTTTACCCTGCTCTGCTGTGAGAACCCCCAATCCTGGGGTGTTCATGCCCAGCCACCAGCAAGCAAGTTGATCCTAACTGAGTGAGTGCTTCTAGCCAGCCTCTGGATTATAAAACAGAATGACCCCACTTATTACCCTCCAATCTCAGATGCAACCCTAGGAACTTCCATTTTACAAAGTTCAGTGCTGCCCACTGAACTATGTAAGCTCATATAAATTCATCAGTTTAACAAAGAAATGTATATGCACCAGCCTTGTTATTACCAGTGAAGTCTTCCAAACACTTCAAACCAAATGCAATGCTTTAGATAAAAAAACAATTTATTAAATACAGAAGGATTTTTGGTGATTATAAATCAAAGGATAACAGGTCAGATCTGGTCAAGAGAAAATAATAGCAAAATGCATTCTAAACTAAGCTTAATACTTTCAGTAACTTTACAAACATAGGTGTTTCTCACCACTGGCTGGCTGGTTTCCTTTCAGGAAGGCTCTCCCCTTTCATCAACGCTTGAGTTTCTTGGTGTTGTTTGTAGATGGAGATGGAAGAGAGATCATGTAAATGTTCCCCCCTTTTAAAATGTTCCTTTTTCCCTTTGGGGCTTTTCTTCTCCCTCCTCCCACAGGTCTGGTGACAAACAATGTCCTTGTATAGTTTCATCCATGTCCTGACTCAGTGAGCATTTCATCCTCATGATTCCAAGGGAAGAAAGATGACTCACTCGAGAGTCCAACAGATTCTTTGTTGATGCCTAGGTCAGTCCTTTGTTCCTGGAAAGCTGAGCTGGGTTTGTTCTATACATACCTTAATGAGGTGTGAACTGCACCTCTTTCAAACCATGAGGGCACATCTTTGGGAATATTACAGAGTGAAGCCTCATAACCATACTTCTGACATTGCAACAAACATATTACTATAACAATAATGCTCAGTATGTCATGAGCATTACAAAAACATCTTATGTTACATATTTTGCATTAAGCAATACACAATTATACTCTAATGGTGAACATGGGGTTGCAGAGTGTCACAGAATGCCCATTGCCTTTGTAAACATGAGTTGATCTGAAAACAAATCACATTTAAGACTGGTATTATTCACAAAACCCGCCCCACAAAAAGAGAAAAACGGGTCCTCTCTGTCTGCCTTTTTACATTAAATTATACTATTTACAGATAAAACTATATGCTTCACAGGCTGTGAAAAGATTGATGGATGAAAAATTCCACCAAGTGCTTTATCAGCTGCCTGCCTTTCTTTAAATGTAGCCCAGAAAACATGAGTTATAGTCTATACAAATACCTGCAGGTCATTTCAGAGAAATGTCTGTTGGGAAGACAATGTCAAAGTTCACTTAATAAAACAATGAATAATTTTTAAAGAAGCAATGGTATACAGAGGCAAATAATGGTTATAAGTCAATTTAACATGATTTTTGTGTGTTGAACTATGTTAAAAAAAACATACTGATCTTTTTGACTAATTTCAACAGCTGGAGACTCATCTACTCTAATCCATCATTACACTACATATCTCTTCTGTAAACATCCTTTTAGATGAATGCCTAGATAGGAGGTGTGACACAGTCTTCACACTATACCTGCTCTGAAAAGGTTCAGGAAGATGAGGAAAGGGACAATTAATGAGATAGGCCACATGAGGAGTTGCTAGAGAAGCAAATTCTGATTAGGAGATGGAGCCCAGTTGAGCAGCTGTGATCTGGGCTAGTATAAAGCAAGGAACCTGGCAACAGAAATGACTGCAATAAGAAAGCTGCAGTCACCCTCTATACAGTAAAGAGGGAAGGAGGGATCCCAGAAAAAGAGTAGGAGCCTGGCTTTGAGGGAAGGGTGCAGCCAGGAGAGAGAAGGGTAGAGAAGAAAATCTGTGGGTAGTGGAGCAGGAATCAGCCCAGGAAGAGAGCAGCAGGGCTGGGGAGAGAGCAGACCTTGGATACATATGGTAGGGTTCCTGGGCTGGAACCTGGAATAAGGATGGTTCTGGCCTTCCCTACCCACCACTTGCAGAGTGGCATTGATGGGACAGCAGGTCAAGTGAGACTCTACCTTGGAAAAGGAAACCATATAGTGACCTGGCTGGAGGTAGTAGCGTACTGAGGAGGGTGGGGGTGCTGGACAGGTCCTCGGAGGAATAGTTGTTCCCCACTGTCCCAGGCAGCCAGGGCTTGACGGCCACACTGAATGTAGTATTGATAACTAGGACCTATTAGAATTTGAGACCATTCCAGATGAAGGCCCCAAAGTCTGATAGGTCCTGGTTATTGGTTCTACATCAGCAGCCGAGTGCTTTGACTGTGGGGGAGCAAGCCTCCTTCTGGTCCCTCCGCCCCCATGCTGGGTGCAATGAGGAAGCTGAGGGGAACAGAATTCGTAATGTGCCCCCCACCACTGGGCGGCCCAGGGGCATTGGACTGCTCCTGTTACTCCCGCTCCTAGCCGCACCCACCAGGCAGTGAGGGAAAGTGGGATGATGAGGAGCAATGGGGGAGAGGGGAAACAGGCCTGCAGACCCGCCCCGTGGGGAGCTGCTGCTGCTGCCGCTGATGACGAGGGAATGGGGGAGAATGGGAAATGGGCCCGTAGACCCTCCCCATGGGGCGCTGCTGCTGATGGGTGGGGAGCACAAATGAAAGTATTGGCCCCCGGGGCACTGGGAATCCATGGTACACCACTGGCTGGATGGCTGAGTTATGAAGAGGAAGCTCAATTTCTGGAACAAGAGACAGTGTGCAGAATGAAAGAAGACTATGGGTGGAAAGACTACAAGGGGAGGGGTCGGAGCTGGAAGAGAGCTAATCCCAGAATAGCTAGGAAGAAGTGCCACCTTCAATGAGTGAATACCCCATGACATGGGGTCCTATATCATGCCAGGAAAGCTAGAAGACTTGGGTTCTAGCAAAATAGTAGTAGAAATGAATTCCAAAGCTCTCCACCAGAAAGGCCCTAACTCGAGACTGACTTCATTTGTCAGTAGTTCTGAATTCTGCCAGGCAATATCATTATGTTGGCAGAATATTCAATAATCATGCTGGGTCTCTAAAATTAAAGCTATTTTTATTTTGCTTTCCTTCCACAAAAGCCATTTTATTAGAGTATTTAAACAATAAAAGGAGGTGTTACTTGCTAGTCTATCTTATTCTCAATGCCTTTATACAATAATTACATAAAATATTATTTATTTTCTAAAGGCACTAAAGTTTTCCTAAACACAATTTTCATTTCCACTGCTTTAAAGGAGGAGCTATCTATTATTTCTGAAAGCTGAAGATGCAATGTATGGATTAGAAATGTAAAGGACTTGCATTCATAGGAAGTGGGAGCATAACCAGGACAGATATTGTTTCACTCTTGTAAACATAATAACTGCTACAGTGGAATTGAGTGTAACTGAGATCAGGATATGTCCCCTTAATCTTTGTGCCCCAGCCCACTGCATGAAAATAGTTCTGCATGCAATGTTTCTAATCTGTTATAATTTGCACACAGTTTTACAAGGCAGCACCTGAAAACGGCTGGGGGATGAACTCACTCATAAATCTCTCAAACATCTAATCAAATATTTTTTTCTGCTGGCTCATGTGTGCAGATGATTGAAGAGTGTTCTATGAAATGTACTGTTGATGTGGTAACTTTCTCTACCACCTTGTCTGGTAGCTGCTGAAAAAGGGAACCATAAAGCAATGCGTTCTGCAGACCATACCTTGTTACATGGGGAGATGAGAATTTTGAAATTGGATATCATGAGGACTCTTGTCTTGGAGCAGATTATGAACTTCTTACTCACATTGGTGAGTGGTTACTCATGTGACTCTTCCAGCTGACTAAAGTGGAACTACCCTGTGTGAGTAAATGCTCATCAGTGCCATTAAGGGATATACAATCTGTCCTTAAAGGAAAAAAGAGGACCTTCTCTTTATGTTGTTCTGCTGACTAGTTGATTACTGTTCAATTGTCTAAACAAAGTGATTGATATGCTCTTTCCTGAGCAAAGAAGAATCACTTTGCATACTAATACTATTTTGCATGTACCTTCTAGATTATGCTTTGGTTTATTAATGGAGGCAAAGAATTTTCAGCATATTCTTTAAGGAAGTTCATTAGTATTGGGTGTCCCATGATTGCTAGCTTTCCACAATGCTTCTAAGACTTTCCACAATGATTTTATTTTTAAAGGAACAACATTTATGAATTTACTGTGGGATTCTGCAGTTATAGACCAAAATATTACAATTTGCATTAGTATTATCTCATAAAGGGTGGGAAAGAAATAGTGGAGTTCGAAGATGAGTTACCAAAATTGCTGAAGACATTAAAGAGCTTCCATATAAAGAACCCCTGAAGAGGTTAATACTGTTCAATTTAGAGAGGAAATGAATAAGGACCAACATGAGAGAGGGATACCAAATACGTGTAAAGAAGATAAATTTGCGATTTCTATTTGCCCTATTGAAATGCAAAAAATGAGGGGCTATTCAATGAAACTGAAAAGGAACAAGTTTAAATCTAATTAAAAGAAATACTTTTTTTACAGAATACATAAATAGCCTTTACAACTCATTGCCATAAAATACAATGAGATCAAGAGCTTGGTATATGAAGTATATGTAGAGTAACTTCATGTGTCCAATTAAAATGGGATGTGATGGGAGTGATGACATATATGAAATCAATATTGATCAACAGATTTCAGATAATACTGTCTATTAACACGACCTGTTGGATAACAGTTACAAATAAAATTGCAGCCATTTGAGATTGGCTTCAACTGGATGCCTGTTTATCGAGTTTAAAATATAAGCTCTTGGGACTAACTCTTCCTCTTCCCTTGTCTTTTATACTGTGCTAACCATGATGATGGAGATCAACCAAAAAGAGCGAATAATAAGAAAATGATATTGAAGCTGTAGTTGCTTAACCCTGATGAAGTAGAAAAAAATCCATATATTTTTATTGTGTGGAAGAGATAAATGTGGGAAAGTTAGTCAGAGTTCATTTTGTGACATACAGTTCTGGTGTTTTCGCATTCCAACTTTCTTGCAGAAAGGAAATATATTTTATAATAGGAACTCAATATTGTTCAGTATAATTCACCTTGCATGACAGGAAATATTCTGCAAAACATATGGAATTTTAGTGCTCCACAAATCGCAGTCCATCTCCCTTATTTATCCTTTCTCTGTCTTATCCTCTTTTTTTTCCTTTCTCATCTACTTTCTCCCACTCACTGTCAGAAAGGACCATCAGATGATTCAGCAAAGCACTTCACAACAAAACACCTACAGGGGGCAAGCGGCAGCAGCAGTTCCAAAGAATGCTTTTAAAGGAGAGTGTTTAAAAAACAAGAGTTACACAAACTGAATGTGAAATTCTTACATCAAAGAGCTGGAACTGATCAACCTTGAAAATAAATACCCCCATTACCATTTGGCTTTGCCAGAGGGATTCTTTATCATATGAAGATAGCTATACCTGAATTACAACATATTATCACTACGTATGCTATAATGGCGCCTATAGGTCACAAGCTTAATTGGACTTCATTGTGCTATGCATTGTACAAACATACTGAAAGACCTTCCATGCTCCAAAGACAGACAGTGGGTGGGAAGGGAGGTGCCTTAGGTCAACCAGAAAGTGAGTGACATAGCCAGGAATGGGACCCTGACTCTCCGTCCTGTGCCCTGTCCACTAGACCGAATAGAAATGTTATCTACTAGTTATAAATGTTCTGTAGGTATTTACACAGCAGTGCTGCTTATAGATCACTGAAGAAGTTGTGCTGTACTGAGCTTTCATAACCTTTCCTGAGAGGGGAGAAGGAAAAGCAATGGGAGAAAGTGTTGAAGTAACAAATAAGAAAGATGGGCTGCAGAACTAAGTGGACTTCACTTTCTCTAACGTTTCACTTTCGTTTTGAGGATGCTGGTCCTGAGCCTAAATCAGACTTTGGATATGAGTAACTCTCCAAATGTTAAGAGACTCTCTGAACCCAGATCTAGAGCTGAATGTTATGGTTGTTTCTTCTCTGTAAAATGGGCTGCAGGAAAACACTGGGTCTAAACATCTCTATACTTTAGATAATTATTTGGGATATGCAGAGACTGATTTTTGTCACTGTGTATCAATCAAAAACTCAAAGATGTGCAATTATTTTGTAAAACTTATGTTCGAGGGGATTGTGTTAGTACTGAACTAAGTCTTGATAACTACTGAGTATCTGCAACTCCCAGTGGAATCAATGAAGCAAATTCTGAAGTTCTCACTCAGTTTTTTACTCTATCCTTATTCAACCACAGCTCTCTTAGGGGCAAATCCCAAGGTCCTTATGTTTTTATTCAAGAAAAGCTGCCTTTTAAGTGTTTGGGAGTTTATCCTGAATAAAAAAATGGGTAAGGACAATTGATGTCCAAGAGATATTTGCATAAGTAATAACTTAGGACCTGCTTGTTGCTGGCCCTGCACAGGTGCACAAGTAGGCAGGGAATGAACAACGGGAACAAAGAATTTTCTCTTGTCACAACAAAGGCAGTCCTTTTGTTTCCTGAATGTGAGGGCTGCTCCAAACTAGTGCCCCAGTAGTATTAGTCATCACAAAAGGGGCTGGGTAAAGGCAGAGCCATGCCCCCTCAGCACAATCCAGCAGAGTTCAGCCACCATGAGAAGGTGGGGAGAACATGCTATTTATGTACACCCTTTACAAACATGAGACTTGCTTTTCCACCATGTGCTCCCTGTGCTCCCAGGAGCTCTGTCTGAGTCAGAATTAGCCAGAGGCTCCAGTGCAATGCCGTCGTTCCACATGGGCTGTGGCTTTCAGCCAAAACTTGGCCCGGAACAAAGACTTTAAGATACATACATTTTCTCAGAAAAAAGCAAACCAGAAACTTGTCAATCTTCACTAAATTACCAGATGTATTTCATTAGTTGAAAGAAGTATTTTAGCTCACAAGTATTATTTGCTTCAGATGCAGAGGCAGTGTTTCGTAAGGGGCAGAGGGGAGGTGGAAGAGAGACGGGGGTGCACATACATTTCCTCTGGGACTGAAACAGTTTCTCTTTTCAAATAAAAAAATCCATTTACTTTGTTTTCAGGATGTAAATCACTCAGGCAGTTGCTTCAGTCCAGCAAGCTTGACAAGTCACAAAACATCAGCTCCCTCTGGCTCCAACTTTTTTTCTCTGTTGTGGGGGACGTCGGCTCCCTTCAGTATTAGCTATTCACTTAGGCCCTGATTGTACTTCGCACTAACATGGCTGATTTGCCATCCTCAGCAGGGCCACCTTAAGGCTTCCCATGACTTGAGTTGGGGTCCACAGAACAGCAGAGCCCCAGTGCACCCCGGGATGGAATTGAAAGGGGGGAGTAGGAAAGACAGGCCCCCGTCTCCCTCTGCTGATCAGGTGAAGCGTGCGGCATCTTAGAGAGGCTTGACACAGACAGTCCCCTGCAGCTGCCTCTTGAGGCAAGAGCAGCTCTGGAGGAACTGTACCTCAGAGAGGTGTTGCTGAGGCACAGCTTTTTCCAGGGCAGCTCCCGTTGCAGTGCACTGCCATAATCTATCCCTTTCGTTTTTGGCATATCTGTTTTTCTATGATTTGTTCAGATTTTTATAGTCAAATGGGGTCTGATTATCCCTTCAAGTTCCTCTTTGAAGCGCACCCTGTGTCACCCTCTGCTTGCTGCTGCCCGCACTTCTGAAACAGGAATTGCAGTGTCCCTCACTGCCTTCGCTCAGCCTCAGCCACTTTCTCAGCATGCTATTAAGAGATTTGTCCTCATTATGTTTTTGACTGATGCTCCTCATTTATCCCAGCCTCTTTTTAATAATGCAGTTCTTAATGCAGCAAGAATAGACCATTGCTCGTCTGCAAGCTCCCATCTGGCATAGTACACACAGGTCCTCCTGGGTCTCTTTAGGGCTGACTAATCTGGCTGGCCAACCTGTTCAGAGAGTTACATGGTGTATTATTCCTACGACTCCTTCCTGCTTTTGTAGAAATAAAATCATAGTATAAACTTGTTTTTGTGTTTATGGATGTATCTAGTCCTGGCCTTGTGCAGAGTGAACTGACTGCCCAGGGGACCTACCTGAGGATTGGGGAGATGGATTCTTCTCAACTTGATGGCAGATCTTGGAACGGGAGTGCAACCACTCTGTGACGCTTAGAGCTCATTAGCTTTCTCCACATCCTCAACACCTTGCAGGGGTTTTGGCCAGTCACTGGCTATATACCTATTACAGTTATGGCTCACCCAACACCCACATCCATGCGATGTGGCTGCCGTGCATGGAGCAATCCAGAGTAAGGTCCATAGATTACATGAGGTACCAAGGCAGCCCTGTGTTAATAGTTCTTTCAGTAGTTCTGTATACATTGTTTTTCAGCTACCAATGGCATTCAGTTAAGCATCTTTCTGGTAGCAAAAGGAGACAATTATTGCTGTAATAAACCACACTTGTTATTCTGGTGTCAATGTGCTAGAGAACTCTGATTTTAATATTTTGGGGTTTTTCCCTGCAGGTCTGACTACAGGAGATTGAAATGTTAGAAAAACCATGGCCATGATTTTCTAAAGTTAAGTTCCTAAATCCACATTTAGGCACCTAAATCAATAGCCTGAGTCTCACAAGCACTGTGAACTCATCATCTCCTTCTGGTGGTGGGTATCAGTATAAGAACCTAGACAGTTCTATACCACGGTCATTATGATTTTTCTGGGAAGGAAAAGACAGAAATTATGCCCTTACATAGTATAAAATCTCATTCACTGATATTCCCTTAAGAAAAAGGCAATGGGTAATTTGATTCACTGTTCACAGGAATAGATAGGTGTGACTTCCCTACATTTTGTAATTCTAAGGCAAATCGCAGAAACATGGAGAGTTCTTTTATATATAAGCACCTGAGCACTGGGATGCATATTCAAACCTTATACTAACTATTTAAATCTCTTTGTCCTGTGAAACTGGGCTAGAGATAAAGACAGGCTAGGCACTCTCACAAAACATTGTGTATTTCCTGTTCTAAATGGGATGCAGAAATGATGTGAGAACAGAGTCTCAGTTGATATTTTGGGTGGATATCCCACTTCCAGTGTCTACTAGAGCAGGAAGTAAAGATGTAGTGTGTCAATTAAAATAATTAACCAAAACAAGTTGGACCTAAAGGATGACCACAGTTTGGGTCAGTTCTTATTTTACCCAAACATTTCTAGCTTGCTTTCATCTCACTGTAAGCCCTCAAAGCTATTTCTCAGACTCCATCATAGCAAAAACTGTTCTCTGCCAGTTCCTTTTTTTTTTTTTGATTGGACAATCGCTCTCTCTTTCACCATCACAAATTTTAAGGCACCATCTACATTAAAACTATTAACCCTTCATGGTATCTGGTTACTCACTTAAACAAAGTTAAAGTTGTAGTGCTGATGGGATGTATTCATATCTCTGTAAATGGGTTATAACACTCGACCTGCTTTACTCTACTCTATCTAACAGTTCCCTGCCTGTGTGCTCCCTTCCAAAATTCCTCAGCAGTCTAACTTGGAATGTGGCCGATAAAACACACTTTTTTTTCTCTCCAACTATTTGTATGCATGTCAAAAGATTCTGCTTTCATGTTGTTGCTCCCTCTTAAAAAAGCCAGTCCTGAACACATTTGGCATTTTGCAGGCCTGGAATCTGAATGTTCCAGTTCAGGTTATTTAAGCTGGATATATTTCAGCATGTTCTCTTTTTTGGGCTTAGAACTCTTGCCCAGCTCTTAAGCTGTATCAGTCAAGGAGTTCAGTTTTATACAGAAAAAAATTAAAAACAAAAAACAGTGAGGGACATGCAAATTTCCAATTCCTTCCATCATTTTTATTGTTGATTTTACATTTCTATACTGAGATATTGCTGTTATTTCCATATAGAGATAATCTAGATGACTGAATACACTGAAAGACTTTTTCTTTTTAAGTCTAGTGAGACAGTGATAGGGTGAGATAAATATTATAGGAACAGCAGAGATTAAATGACATCCAACAAGAAATTTTTGTAATTGTTTCTAAGATGTTTGTCACTTATACATGATTTTCCTATGCAACTAGGAGATAAGAGAGACACTCTCATTCATCACTGAACAAGTATGCAATGGCAATGATAGAAAGGAAGAATTCAGTATTCTAATCCCTGATAGTACTTGCCCTGGGCGTGCTGTCTCTGTATCTCTCACTTTCTTTCGTTAGGCATAGAAAAATTAAATACTTCTTTAACAGCCAGTTTTGCAATGTGTCCACACAAGTCTGAGCATCTCTATATAATCAAATATACAAATCATTTTCAGACAGCAATTCATTTTTTTTAGAGATAGACAATTTGCATCAATTCTTAATGAGTTATAATTACTAATAATATTAATCATGATTGCTATTGCAGCTAATTAGGTTGTTATTTTGGGCAGCAGCATCTCCTTACACTATCCCAGCAGTTGCTGCAAAGATAAACACAGTGGCAGGATGTCATCAATGCCATTCCCAGCATGGTTAATTATGGTCCAATCCTGCGTCCACTGAAGTTGGTGGCCAAATTTCCATTGACATCAGTGGGATCAGGATTTGAATTTCTAAAGTCCCTTGCATGAATAATATACTATTCTTAATACAATAAATACATTTCAGTTGAATTAGATAACCCCCCTTCAAATGTTATCAGTCACTTTATCCCTGAAATTTATGGTGATAAAAAGGTGATTATTCAAGATCTGACAGCAACATGGACTACAGATTAATTTGTCCTAAAATGTGGGAACCATGGGGTGGAGATAAAAAAGTATGTTTCCCCATGCTCCTGTGCTAATCTGCATCAACCCCAATTCAGGGGATTAAAGATTAATCACTTCACATTGAAATGAGAGGAGCTTTAATTTCCTATTTCTTTATTCTTGGTCCTGTGAACAATTTTAGTGGCAAGGAGGAAGCTCACTCTGAATAAACAGAATATATTACAGGCTTCTTGCATATGCAGGAGAGAGCTCATGTTGGAAAGCAGTTTGAGAATACAGGAGCACCTATGGAACAAAGTGTTGGAAACCATGGTGATAGTAATACCTTTCTTTTAAAGAGACATTCGCTAAATACAGAGGAGTTACATTTTGATTTATCTATGAACTTTAGAGAAAAAACAAGCTTATAAAAAGATAATGTGCCATTTTTTAAAAAATGGGCTAATAAGTGCATTTAATTTTTCTGTGATTAAAATGTATGAGCTCCCTTATGATTAAATCAGACACAGTAATAGCTAGGTTCAACTTCTAATTATTTTAACCACTTGCTTAAGATGCTGGATTTATAGTTTATTCTCACCTGCCTCTTTGAAAATGAGTTCTCAGGAAAAACAGACTTTAATTAATAAACAACTGGTGTCAATGGTCTCTGGCTCCATCTTGTGGTCTGTTATGTTACTTCCGCCTAAAACACCAAGGACCAAAAAAAAAAAAAAAAAAGAGTGAGAAGAGGCAGCAAAGACTTGGATGAAATTTTAGTTCCATTGAATTCAAGGAAGTATTTTTGGCATTGAATTCACTGAGGCCAAGATTTCACTCTATGTTTCTGTCCAGGAATGTGCAGACATTTTTTCTGAGATCTGTATGTTGCCCAACTGTATATAGCTGTATAAGATTAAGTTTCTAACAGCTTTTCACATGAAACCGTAACCTATTTTGTGTTTCACTTTTTGTCTCCTCAGGGGTTTAAATAAAGGCTCTCTCTTGTTATGCAAGTGAAATGTGCAGTTGTACATATCACAGTAAATTAAACAATTGGAACTAACAAATGTCATAGTAGCTCATTTTCCTTACACAAATGCCTATTTTGCAGTCATGGTGAGTGCATTAGCACATTTTAATAGAACACTTTAGGTTACATTTAGAGCAGTTTTGCAAATGTGGCTCTAAATAATATAAAGTTTCTCTTCTGTGTTTTGATAAATACATAAACTGTTTCCACTAAGGAAATTCAACCTTAAATATTGCTCAGCCTCTGTATTCAAACATTGTGAGCATATATTATTTTGGCTTTCTGGAAAGTGGTTCTGTTCAATTTGCTTCCAGGTCAAGCTAGGAGGACACACGAGTCACAGAAAGGTAGTATTTTGAAGATAAGCTGTAAAAGTAGCCCCTGTATATTGGAACAAGAAAAGACGTGAAATTTATCTGGACTCACCAGCTGTGAAAATACTTGAATGCTTACAGTTATTCTAGGTGACTAAAACACAAAGGTAGGACAGTAGGCATGCCAGTCCTAAAATAAGTAACTGATTTTTAGACTTAAATTATTTGTAGCATTTTAATTTCCTTTATTACTTCATTGAGTTCTTTTTCAGAGAGACTCTGTCTGTAATGGGCTGTGATGCTGAATTACAGCTGCAAAGGGTATATAATGAATGAACATTTTCACTCCTGATTTATTAACCTTTCATGGGAACATCTACCCTAAAATCAATCTCTTTCTCTTCCTCTCCCCTCTTGGCTGCTTACAGTGTTAAAGAGGTTGTATTTTTTGAGCTGAAAGGCAGTGCTAAGCCTCACTACTTAAATATATGCCCAATATGTGGTTCACATCAAAGTATCGTATTCTCCTCAATGAGCAATAGAGATAACAGCTGGGTGGATGTGGCCTTTTGACTACTTTGCACTGCTGACTGTCAAGAGGCTGATTTTACAGGCCTATTCCCGGAGCAGAGTGTCTGGACATTGCCAGCGGGTACCATCAAAAATCTATAGTGTCTGCCAAATTCTATTAGCTTGCCCATAATATTCTAAGAGGTATCCCTTTACAGTAAAATAATAGCATCTGAGAGAAGGGCTTATTAGTTTTCACTTTTAAAAGTCTCTTTTCTCTGTCCTTATCTATTTATCTCCTTCTCTCTAAATGCCTTTTGTAAGGGGTCTTTTTCTTTTTGTTCTTTCAACTCGAGTTGGGATCAGGATGTTGTCTCCCACCACAACAAAATTTGGAGTTGCTCAGACTCAGAGTTTTGTTTAGGCCCATCTCTACTTTTAACATCACTCATATTTCCAGTGAGAACAATCCTTCAATGTCTTCAGTATAAAAGAATTTTGCGGCTCACCAAGAGTCATCATGAATGGTAGTGGCAGGCATTTTCTATGGCCATCTAAATCTCTCTTTCTGAGGCTGAGTCCAAAACTCTGTCCCATTCAACTGTCATAAAACACAATCATTTCCTTACAGGGAAGGATGAAGATACTATGTGAATCCCAGTAGAGGCAGACTGTACCTGACTGACATCCCTGGAGAGACACATAGTCAAAAGCCTACAATATGGAGCTCAGACAGGGAGAAGACACAGGAGAGTCCTTGTTGATGATATATTCTCCTCAATATGGGGGAGGGAATCCCTTCCACCATTAACATTTTGGTTTTCCTGGTCCCTTCCTCTGCCCATGTTGGATGTAGTACAGCCGTAGGGCACAGAAACTACAACTGCCACTGAAGCAATGACAGTGAGAAAAACGGGGATAAACTGGAGCTCATTAATGCGTTCCTTATTCTCCATTACTTCCACTCAAATAGCAGGTGCAGTTCTTCTTAAGTTTCTTTATTCATCAGCCATACATTGAATGCCAGTCACAAGGGCAGCTAGGTACTCCTCTCTCAAAAATACATCAATATGGTATTTGGGCTGTTATATAACCTGCTGAGGCTCACACGTTGCCTAAACTGGTTTCAGAATGTGGCCCAGTGGTTCAATTCCTTTAATCCTTCTCTAATCATATATAGTTCCAGAAATGTAGATGGAATTGCTTTAAATCCTCAAAGCAGACCTTTTTAAGTAGTCAAGGCTCATATCATAGGCAGGGGGTATTTTGAGCTTGACTTCAGCAATAACATCTGGGCAATTTGCAAGATGTTAGCAAAGGAGTAGTCATGGACTTCAAGCTAAATGGATTTTCATTATCACCCTGGGAACAGCAGGATCCATTTGTCATGTAGAGGAAATATATACACCAGTGATATCTGAGACTGTTCAATCATTCCCAGATCTATCATGTCTTGATATGCTAATACAGCATTAACTACACTTTTATCCATTCACAAGTAATACTGCCCAGTAGAAAATGCGACAGGCAGAAGCAGTACGGCAAGGTTCTGTTTCCATGGAGCCCAGCTTCTCCTGTACTGGTAGAACCTCCACCTCAAATAGGTTGGTGCATAAGCCACTGTTTCTGTGTGGGAATAGGGTGGTGGGAAGGGCTGCACCCATGGAACAAATGTTGCTCAGAAGGGAAAGATGGCAGAGGCAATAGATGCCAAGGTCAGTGCTGTGGATGATCACAGAAGGACTGTGGAGGAAATCAGGAAAAACGTGAAGAGACTTCCAAACAGGTAAAGGGTCTTCTAAGGAGAAAGAAAGAAAGCAGGGAGTCTGAGTTGCCTAGGCAATCGTGCCTGAAAACATCCTGGGATTTATAGTTTGGATAATGCATCGATCAACAGTCAGGAACAAGTAGTAAACTATAGTGCCACAGCTGCTGCTTCTTTTTTGAACTATAGTGATGTCCTAATGGCAGACTTCATCTACATCTTGGCAGGTGCCTGAACCACAATGAACTTCTGTGTGTCTCAGATCTTTGTGCTATTCTGAGGATATCTTGATAGCCAGTGAGAGTCCGTCTACAACCACAACCCATTTTCCCTTTCGTCATCATTGGGAACATTCATACACTCTGCACATGCTAAGCTACCCTCTTTCAAAGTCCTAGCATATAGCCCATTTGCAACCTGGAATAACCGCTTTTATGGTTAGTTGCACATGCACAATGGTAGTCCTTAACATGCACAGATACTGTATAGTATTAAAAGTTCTTTGAAATTCACAAATGGGTGAATACTAATCTGAAAATAAAGCAATTTTCTATGCTTAACCCCAATGCATAGAGTGTACAGTCAAACTACTTGCCCATTTAAAAAAAAATAACTCATGTCTTATTTTATTACTTCTATCCTTTATTCTCTAGCTTAGGTTAGTTTTGTTTTTAATAATACACATTCCATTGGCAACTAAGGATCTACCTGTTCTTCCACTTTCCTTAAGGCAACAGGATTTAGATTTCCAGGTACATTAATTTTGTCATCATCACCTTTATTACAACAACACATTTTCACATAACCCAACTTGCTAAACTAGTATAATTAGGGTGAAGCGTACTGAGCATAGAAAGCTTAAGAGACTTCAAATATTCAGAATCTACTCAACTTGTTGACTAGTATTTGTATACCTGGATGCTACAAAAATACTGTCAAAACTGAATCACTAGAACCTTATTGTAAGTTACTTACCAAGTAACAAACCATACTCCAAAAGTAGTTCAAAAGGAGATTGAATGTTGAGGATAATTCCCCGACATAAATCCCTTTGTGTGTTTGAAGGTGTTCATATGCATATCAAACAGTACAAGCAATAGAACAGAACTGTGTCCCGTTACTACCAATAGCCCATGTCCTTGTGTACTGAAAATTTAACTGAAACAGCAAGTTAAGTGTCACAGGTGGATGCCTGGGTGAGAACAAAGGTTGTGAAAAGTTCTATCGTGAGAACTCAGAGAAGAGTGGGTTATTTTTTGTTCTGTTTTTCTGAAAAAGTGAAAGGACAAAACACACCTTTTCCTCTCGCACAAAACAGCAAAGTAAAGAGTTCTGTTTATTTAGTTAAAATCATTGTCTATAGACTTACTGTACTTTACACCAACGTACAAAGAGTTATTGTGCTTCTCTATTCGCTGATTATGTAAAGAGGGCATTTGTACGCAGTCAGGTTTGATTTACTTTGTGCACCTTATATAGTCATTTGAAGAAAAATGTTTTCCTTCACCTCCCTGCTGCTATTTACATTCTTTTAATCCATGAATTCTGATAAATGCAAGAACCCACTTCTCTTTAAAAAAATGCTGCTCTAGGCATTGCTGTAGGGTATGTCCTCTAAATGGCTTGGTTATGTAGCTAAGTCATTTTTGATGCATTCCCCAAGGAATGAATTAATGTTCTCCTCTTACCATTAACCCTGCACATACTGTTGATCTACTTTGGATAGTATTTCAACAGTAGGTCATGAGGAGAGAAACCTGCAGTGGTTACCTATTTCTTTATTGTTGGTGTTATCTTCATTGTAAGGCACCTCATTAGATTAAAGATGGGGACATGAATTTCTGGGAAAGGCTTAGATGTTCAAAAGACGTAAGGCACCTAGGTCCCAGTTTTAGGCTCCCCTGAGATGCACAAAACTCCTGCTGAACTCTGTGGTGCCTAAACTAATATTCTGATGTGGGGTTTCCTTAGTCTTTCCTGTTGAGACTGTTGCACAATAGATAAATAACCAAAGAATCAGGGGAGCAGGATCCTAGGTTTCCCACTTCCCAGCTGAGTGCTTGGCATTTTCAGGTGGGCTATCCTAGACACATATAGGTCACATTAGTGCAGGTCAAATTCTTTGGAGGCATCCAGGCCAAAAAGAATTGGTAATAAAGGCATAAATCTCACTTCCAGCAATGGATGCTGTTTTTCTTCTTGGCTCTTACCTGAGGGGAATCTGATGGAGTTTTGCCTCCCCTTTTTGGTTTATGATCCAGATCAGCTCCTATTTGCTCTTACTCTATTTCCAAACATGGTTAAGGAAGCTGTTCTAAGTTGCTCTGTATTCATTTCACATGAATACAGATGTCCATGCCCGGTGGGCACACAAGGGAGGGGCACAAGCAGGGTCACAGACCCCCCAATAATCATTGAGGGCACAGAACTCTTCCACGGCCAAGGAGGGGAGGACCCAGTTCCTCCAGCCCCAGAGGAGAGCCAAGTTCTCCAGCCCTGGCATGGAGAGCTGGCTTTTCTGGCCCCAGGGCTTCAGTGGGGCACAGAACGTGCCCCTGCAAAAGCAGCCAAAGTTTTATTCCTGTGCTTGCCCCCTGTCCATGTCCATAATGTCATGCACTTCTTGTTTCTTAAAGAGGGCACTGCTCTTCTCTGCTGTTATTGCCCTTCTTTATTTTAATTTAAATGTAACATTTTTTTCAGGTTGAAATTTAATTTAACAGGCACCAGTTTTTGCCCAATCAGCCTATTACCCCCTAAATCTACCTCTCTTCCAGCTCTCATTAATTGTCCTCCTTTTCTAACGTTAGAAACCTGGAAACTCTTCAATATGCTTTGTTGCTTCACATAATTTAGTTCTGAATTGACATTTGAGGGAAATCTCTCTATGTTCCATGTTGTCTTCATATTGCCCGAGGCCCACTTCACTACACAAGCACATACTTATTATCTGGTTTAAACTACTTTCCCTCAGATGTAGTGATCCTCTGCAGATTGTCCTAGCCTAGCTTTTCAGTTATCACTTCTCTTTCTTCTTGGCCTAATTTTGAAAGGTGCTGAACACTAAGTATTAAGCTTCCAGAATTTTTTAAATCAGTTCGAATGGAGAGTGTTCTGTGCCCTGCAGGAGCCATTCAATACTTTTGTACCTTAATTATCAATCACTTCTTATTACTGTTCTCTTTCAGCAATTTCTCAGTCTGCACTGCTGACTAGAGATGTCAAGTGAATCACAGATGTGACAGATAAGAGCCTAACAGCTCAGGCTGCTCTTTTATAGCACTATCAAGGTGTTTACTTTATTATCTGCTGGGTGGGAGGGGAACAAACAAACCAATCATGTAACTGAAGAGATAAATCTGCTTAATTTGTAATAAAGACCCATAGTTTAGATACAACTGTGTAGTATCTGTGTGTCAACTTTTTAATTGCAACCAGCGTGTGTTTTCTATCGTTCTTCTTTGTGCAAATCAAGTTTTCTAGTGACAAACACTGTGATACACAAAATGGCACTGCAAATAAAAACAAAACAAGATTTTACCAAATCTTGGCCCAGTTCTTCACTGACTTCATGCCTCGGATAGCAGCAGTTCAGACACCAATATAATGGGCACAGGATAAATACACCTTAATAGGTCAACAGATAGGGAATTAATCTCTCACCAGTAGTTAATGGCGATTTGACCCTTATTAAGGACTACAATAAAACTATTCACACATGCTTTAAGTTTAAGCATGTGCTTTGTTGAATCAGGTATTAACTGAGAACATTTCTATAGCATTCCTATAATCCCCATGGCATTACAGCCAAATTTTTCAAATTTAGTCATGGGTACAAACCAGAGACCTTGCACTTCTGGTTAATTGATCATCTACCCTTCTTGCATCTGCAAAAAGAGTCTATACCCAAACCCTTACCTAAATGTACACCTCAAAGCTTTTTTAGTATATTAGCAATTCTGCCACTGCAGCAACTATTATAGTTTATGAAGTTAACCTGGTATCCTATTAAAACTGGTTTGGGTTAATTTCTGGAGGTATTAATAGTGGAATAAGGAATTTATTTCTAGGATAATTAAATTAAGGATGTTTCTATAGGGTTGCCTAGGGGAAAAGCTGATGAATATCTGTATTGGAAGCAATTATGGGTATCCATATGGTTCCTAGATACTTAGATCCAGATCCTCAAACATCCATTGACACATACAGAAGTTAGGAGCCTAAATACTTCTGAGAATCTGGACCTTAGTATTTCTTCCTTGTGTTCTAACCAAATTGTTTGCCATACCAAAAAGCTGTCATGAAAACAAAAGCTTGAATTCAAACAAAGTTGAGGGATCATTAAAAAAAGCAAAAGTGAAAAATAAAAATCCAGTCTACTGCTTTAATATAGTTTTGCATTCACTCCAGTAAAAGCATTCAGCTTAGAAACCTGATTCTATGGACAAAATATTTATTCTGAATGACATAGTAAGCAAATCAATTAGAATTTAAGTTTATGTAATTAGAGTTAGGTCATTTACAGCATTCAAAGGCTACATTTCAAGTGCTCTGTATGATTTACTAATGCAGTTTTATCATGAATAAAGTCTGTTCAATTAGGAAAATTAATTATTCTCATCCGTGGTCAGCTAAATATCAAGTTGAGTCATTATCAAAGCTAGTCAATTATGAAACATATATTTCCATGGCAAAATTCAGCAGAATTATTAGGGCATGTTTCTACTTTTTCTTTTAATAAAGTACAACAATATTACAATGTTTTAAATACTTAAGATCAGAGAGATTGACATTCTTCCATGGAGGAAAAAAAGACAGCTGTAGAAATGATCAGAAATGCATGGCTACCGTAGGTTACAGATATCTCAGTCAAAATGGTCACTGTTTCACACATTTGCAAATCTCATTAGAAAGAGTAATGATTTATACAGTAATAAGAAAGGATGATAGTATACTAAATCATTATATATGAGATAGAATCTGGTAATGATTCCCTGAACTATTTTAAAGTATATTATATTAAAAGGTCATATTTCCAAGCTTTTTTCCTGCAACTATGAGGTCTAGAAACTTTTAAAACAGAAGTTGAGATTTTCACATAGTCCCACGACTCTACAGTTCATAGACAAATATTGAGAGACTCAGAGCTGACAACATTGAAGTATCACTTACCCAGTCACCTTAGTAAGAGCCTTATCCTCTGACCAATTGTTCATCCATCAACTTTAAAGTGATTAAAATATATAGACCACAGTTTTCACAGAGGACTGGTCATTTTGGATGCCTAGTTTTTCAGGTGCCCAACTTCATGTATTTTAAAAGGAAATGATTTTCAGAAAGTACTAAAGTCCAGATCCACAAAGGGACTTAGGTGCCTAAACCTCAGATTTAGGTGCCTAAACTGGAGACTTGGCACTTAAGTCCCAGTTTTGACTCCATCAGGATGCAGAAAACTCCTGCCAAGCCCAGTAGGTGCCCACACTCACTGGGCACCTACATTTTCAGGGTAATAATTTCCTAAACTGTTTCTGTCTCTGGGCAAGTGCACTGCTACCTCCCTCTAGGCATCCAAGTGCCTATCTCCTGCCTCAGCCCCAGAGCGATTCATACACCAGGGGAAGCTGGCTGGCTACCTAAGGTATGTGCGGAGCCCAGTCTCATAGGCATCTCAGAGGCTACCTACTGAATCAGGCTCCATTCAAAATATGGCTGGATCTTTTTCCCAAGAATCAGGAATTGGTGTCCAGAAGTAACATTTTCAAAAGTGCCTCAGTCACTTACATGCTTCTGGAAATATATGTTCTAGGAATTTGTTTGGGGAAGTTCTATGGCTGTTCTTTACAAGAGCTCAGACTAGATTACCACAGTGGTCCATTCTGGCCTTGAAATCGATTAATCCAAGGTGTTTTTTCTACAGAGGACTTGTTTATGCTTTGTCAAGAGACAGTAGACATGTTATCTTCACTATGACCGTTGGGACATTAGTGACTGTATTGGTTCATTTCAACCCTAACAGACTATTTTTAAACTGTTATATTCTTTTATCTTTCCAGGAATTATGTCTAACATTGTCAACTCATAAATAAATTGATTAGGAGGTCATGCAAAACCATAAACTGTATTAATCTTTTGATTAAATTGAAGTATAGTACTTAGTGATAAAAGCAACATAATAAGTTCCTGAGAAGGATTATGATATATCACATGTAGCTCAATGACAATCCTTCTAGTACATTAAGGAACAGTGATGAGATCCAAAAGGCATCCCATATAGCCTTCTTTAGTCAGAAAAATGGTGGTTGACATTTTGGCATAGAAGGCAGAAAGTTCAATTCTGGAGATTTCCTCTGGGTTGTACTGTGAGTCTAACAGTTACTTGTGGAAATAATATAAAAAGGAAAAGGTCTTGAATGACCTTGGTTTCCTTTTTCTAATACCCCATTCTCTTTCACCACTATCTCACCAATTTGAAAGTAACTCAGAAGAAATCAAAATTTGTTACTGTGGACCTAAAAGAAGAGTTTGGTGCTCTCAATTCAGTCCAAGTGAAAAGGGCATCCACATTAGAGAACCACCATCACAACTGGTAGTAATGGCCATCTTTGTTAGGTATTTTAATAAAAAGGTCAATTTGGTGGAGTGAAATTAACCCATGTGTGCAAGGCTAGTGCACAGACCCACAACAAGTAGGAGTGAAGGTCTTCTTGTACATCTTGTTAACACTGCAGTGGAGTAGGGGGTTGAAGTGGAGGAGCAGAGGATGACACTAGTAGAGCAACTATGCAACGGGTACTTTATGTTCCCTACGTACTATACAGGATTAGTATTCCAGCCTACAAACTGGCATAGGAAATGGTATTGCACTACTGTGCAGCTCCCTAATCTTATGTTATGAGGTTTGATTTCATATCCTCAAACTCACATTGCCATAAAGCTAAATTAATGGGCATTTAAGTCAGTGGAGTGACTTAACACCCACATATGCATCCCAGTGGCCTACCATTTGTGGGCTGAATCTAGGTGAATGACATTTGTGCTAATAGGTTTGCACCTGCAGTTTGGCTGCTGGCCAAATCTATGTACTTTTATGATTCCTACTGACCTGACTATAGCCACAAATCAGGGAGTCAGAAGAGCAGTTGTTCAATGACTACTTGGATTTACATCAGCAAATTATGCAAAAATGGAGATGCCAGTTTTATAAACACAGATTGCATAAATATATAGTGAAGCTGGATCTCTGACTGAAGATGTACCTATCAATGAATACAGAGGTTAAACCATTCTAGAAGTGGTCTCTCTAGGCAAGTATTGAGACATACTGGCAGGGCATTGTGTGGAGGAGAGGGGACTTGCACTGACACCAGCTTTGTGGCACCTGTTTCAGGTAGAGGACGTTTGTCTTAATATCTGCCAATGCAGTACTTATCCCACGGGCACTTAAATTTCTATACGGAGATATACAGAAAATTAAAAGAAAGCAATTTTGCCATACATTCTTGCATTTGTTTATGGATTTTTTAACTCACTCTGAAAACTAGGTGTCTATACAGAAACATTAAAAAAAAAACACCTATGGTCTCAGGTTTCCCTGCAAAAGAGCTTTCAGCCTCACTTCAGCACTGCTCTTTTTGCCTGGCAGTTCAAAATCTTTAGGTTCTCTGGTGTTGCTCAAGGAAGATCTGCTACCGCAGTTGCTCTGTATAAAAAAGCTTTCATTTGCAATTATTATTCAGTTAAAATTTCAGTCCACTGCAGTAGAACTATGTCTCCACAACACTGATTATAATTATACCTTAGCTCCGATTCTATTTTGAGGGGATAGTTAGCTTCAGAAGGTTAATATTGTCTAGGTTACCTGCCACCTAATGATAAGACAAGCTTAGCAGTCTTTTGTTCAACTTCATTTAACTTTTTTGAGCCTAAGGTTTCACTCTGAAATCTGCAAAATAAGCAGTGGCAGCCCATTACTCAAGTTAAGTGGGGAGTGAAGATGCATCATTTACTCTTTGGCCTTCATTAGGTTTGGTCCTTATGCCTCTGGAAGATGGTAGAAAAACTGTAGCCTGCTTAAGAGTAAAGAGGGGGAGGGGAATGTCAAGACAGATCCAGTCAGTGTAAGGCCAAACTGAGAATGGGGGAGATTTTCAATGGCACACAGGATAATTAGGTGTCCAACTCCTATTAACTTTCAGTGGGAGTTGGGATTCTCCTTGTCCTTTATGCCTCCCCCATTTACCCCACCAAGCCAAAAGGTGCTGTAGGTTAAAGCAGTGATCATAGGATGGGGATGAGGAACTCCTGTAATCAAGCTGCCTTGCATGCTGGGAAAATAAGGTCAAAATGAAGAGCTGCACCAAGTTATGCCAACTGAGGATCAGATGCAGGATGTGCATTGAATGAAGCAAGGGTTCCACTGACCTAACAAGATGCATGTGACCAGGTTATTGGGAAAAAAATTACACTGTATTTCAAAAAGTATCATCTTGAGCCTCAACTGGGGTGAGTCTACAAAAATGTACACCAATTGAAAATGTGGACAGCTGAGTGATTGTGTAATTAAGGATGATAGGGGCTGATCCTGCAGCAGGATCCATTAGCCCAGCCCTCTACATCCATGCATATACCCATACACATATAACCATACATACAGACACAGATACATACATATAACATACATACAGATAACCATACATACCCATACACATGGGTAGGGCACAGGCTGTACATGCAGATCCCACAGCAGAACTCAGGCTTATATCACACTGCAGCTGTACAAGAGGCAGAACTGAGGTGGCATATGAAACCATCAGAGTGGCAGCATCTGACTATGCAGTTTAACCTGGTAACCTTAACATTCTCTTAATGTAGGAGTTTTTCTTTTAAGGGAAGTTGCTCATAAAGAAGGTGTACAAGTTCTAAAATTGTAGAAAAAACATGACAAGCCGTTACATTGAATGTGAAGAAATATGCAATCCT
Source organism: Mesoclemmys tuberculata (assembly GCA_007922155.1). Taxonomy (NCBI): domain Eukaryota; kingdom Metazoa; phylum Chordata; order Testudines; family Chelidae; genus Mesoclemmys; species Mesoclemmys tuberculata. Next base: position 44,272,065 of record ML675618.1, on the reverse strand, counting down.
ATAAGTAAATATTGTATTGTAAGGCATACATATAAAGGACCGAGTTAAGAGTGTGTGTGCTGTCTTGTTTTCTGGCATTCATGACCTTTGCATTCTTAAGAACGCAACTTGGAAAATCTCTTCATATAGCTGCTTGTTTGATTTGTTGGTGTATAAAAGGGTCTGTAGTCACAAAGGACTTAAGGTGCCTAACTGCCACTTTAGGCACCTAAGTACCAGAATCAGGTTCCATTGGGATTCACAAAATCCTGGTCAGCTGCCCCTGAACTCTATAGATACCTACATTCACTCAATGCCTACATTTTCACTATCAGGTTCCTAAGTGCCTATGTTTCTGCTCCTGAGCATGCTCATTGCATCCACATGCCAGGTGTCTAGATGCCTAAGCCTCAGACAAGTGCATGAACAAGCAAAAGATAGGCATTTGGCTGCTTGACTCACCTGCAGGGCCCAACCCGGCAAGGGTAGTCAGAGCTCACTTACTGAACTGGGCATCTGTAGGTGAGATTATATAAAACACTGGGTGAGGAGAGGAACTTCCCTCAACTCTTTTCCCTCATTAAAAGTCATGCAGGAGCAGGCGGAAAGAGAGAGCAAGAGAGTGAGTACCTTGGTAGTTACTAACTAGTAACTAGCCTGGAGTTAGAAAGAAGGGGAAGAGCGAGATCGAGAGACTGAGTAGCTTGGTAGTTAGTAATTAGTCACTAGCCTGGTAGTTAGATCACTGGGGTGGGAGAACCAGGATTCAATTATTTTTTAAAATTATTATTCCACAGTGCACCAGCTTGAACAGGAGAGACTGAAGGCCACCTACATCAAAATATCTCATAGCCCAGTCGTTGGCCACTCACCTAAGAAATGGCAAATCCTGAGGATTTGAACCAGGGGTCTCCTACATGAGTACCCTAACCACTGAGAAAAAATTTGAAGGAAATTCTCCTCCTCCATTCCTTTCCCCTCCTTCCAACCCATCTTCTTGCTAAAACCATGTCTATGCTTCACACCAAGAGAAAGTTTACAGTTGGGAATTCCACAGCATCCTCATATCTCCTGAGATTTCCATTGAACTTTTAGGTTATTGCAATTTTTTTCCCAGTCCACTGAGGTCAGTGACTGGTTATGGCCCACTGTCTGCCAATTGTCTTGAGGGCAACATGTGCTCCTGGAGGCACGCTCAGAGAGCATGCTGCATCCCCATATGTACAATTATCCCTGTCTCTAACACGAGGCACCGAACTGAAGAGGGGAAGGCTTCTTCTACTCCCTGTGCCCCTGAATATAAGTTAGTTAACCTGGCTGTGTTGTTGAGGAATGAAAACTGTGAAGGCTCAGATACTATAGTAATGGGAGCCTGTCACTGGCTTGCCTGAGTTAGTGGGTGTTTCATGCAATGAGCTCACCTAGCTGTTTATAGTCCAACCAATATCTAACTCAGTTTGGCCTGCTTGGGCATCACAGTCAGCGAGTAAATCAAAATGGCTCTCAATGCATACGTCTAGTCTGGCAGCCCTGGAAAAAGTATTATCCAGGTGACCCAGAACTGGATATTTAAAAAAGAGGACCTTTATTTGATGACTTGTCCTCAAACATCATGGAGAGAGCTGATTGTCCAATGTCATAAATAACATAATTTTTAGTATTGATATTCAATATTGTATGCTGGAAGCCTCTCTCCTTTCTCAGGGTTAGGGAAAGGATGACTGTGTTTCCACTCTTCTGGACTCTTCCACTCTTCTGGAATATTTAACTTCAATGGGAGTGAAGGGCGCTCAGAATCTCACAGGATCAGGCCCTGTATCTCCTACCCCTCTTTGCCCATCTCTTCTTTCAGGGGGAACTCTTCCCTTCCCTGGTAACCAAAACACTGGGGCCTGATTGCACTGGACAACAAATGTTTTCGAAAGTGTTGCTTCCTCAGAATTTTTTTTTGATTATGCTAGGCCGCTTGAAGATGAACACAAATATAATTTCAGACTACTTGTATCACGTAGAAATTTGGAGAAACAAGAAATTGACTTTTATTGAATGTAATGCATTTAATCGCATAACGGTGCTGACGCTTTGCAATAGTTCAACTGAGCTAAAAATGTTTTGTTGATGATTTTCGTTTGTATTCAGTGTTTGAGGCTTCTTGTTTAAGTGTCCAACAATAATCAGCCAGCATTGATGGATTCCAATTGCCCTGATATCGTTTGATCGTCATGATCTCAATGTCCTGGTGAAACCTTTCACCATGCTTGTCACTGACTGCATCAAGATTTTCAAGGAAGAAGTCTAAATGTGAATGCAGAAAATGAATCTATAGTGACATGTTGAACTTCATGGTTTTGTATACTTGAAGCATGTTGTCAGCCAGCTGCACGAAGTTTGGTGCTCTGTATTTGCCAAGAAAATTTTCAACAACATTCTTGAATGCCTTCCATGCGATTTTCTCTGGCCCTACTAGAAATTCTTCGAACTGCCTGTCATTGATGACCTGTTTGATTTGTGGACCAACAAATATCTTGGTATCATTTATTCTGGGAAACATCTGTCTCAAATACTGAAATCCTTCACCTTCCTTGTTCATCGCTTTCACAAAATTTTTCATCATTCCGAGTTTTATGTGAAGAGGAGGCAAAAATATCTTTGTTGGGTCTCCAAATGGTTTATGTGCCACACTTTTCTGCCCTGGAACCAACTGCTTACAGAGTGGCCAGTTCTTTTTAATGTAATGGGACTCTTTAGCAGAGCTGTCCCATTCACAAATGAAAAACAGTACTTAGTGTATCCGAGCTGCATTCCAAGTAGCAGCGTGACTAGTTTCAGATCACCACAGATGTTCCAGTTGTAGTTGCTGTATTGTATGTATTTCAACAAAACTTTCATATTTCTGTAGGTTTCTTTCATGTGTACTGCATAGCCAATTGGTATTGAAGGGTGGACACTGCCATTGTGTAACAACACAGCTTTCAGGCTTAACACTGAGGAATCAATAAGAAGATGCCATTGTTGTGGGTCTTGCTGGCAACTCAAAGCAGTGAATAGCCCATCAATGTCAGAGCAGAAACACAGATTATCAACCTGACCACAGAATTGTGTCAAATCTTCTCAGCAATTGCAAAAGACAGAAATGTTCATGCCTGGTGACCGCAGACCCCATTCTTGCAGTCTTGAGCCCAGTAATTCTGCTTTTCCTTTGACAAACCCAAGTCCCTGACCAGGTCATTTACCTCAGATTGAGTTATCAGATGAGGCTCACTCAACGTAAATGGTTCAAAATCTGGATCAGTGTCATTTTCCATTCCTGGCTCGTGCATCATGGCATCTTTGTCTGCCTCCTCCAGGCTCCATGTCTCTGGTGACTTCGGTACTGGAAGACTGTCGTCATGTGGCACAGGTCTCATGGCTGAAGGGAGATTGGGGCATTCAATGGATTTCTTGTTTTTAGCAGAGAACCCAGACACATTGGTCAGACAGAAGTAACAGTCTGTCACATGATCCTTCTGCTCTCGCCATATCATCGGGACAGTGAACAGCATTGACTTCCGAGTACCTCTAAGACAAGCTCTAAGATCAACAGCGCATGTTGCGCAACAAATGTGAGGAGCCCAGGCTTTGTCGTGATCACCAATTTTACAGCCAAAGTAGAGCTCATACGCTTTCTTAATACATGCAGTCAAGCTCCATTTTTGTGGTTTAAGTGTATATTCGCCACAAATGTAAATGAACTTATTGCGGCTGTTGCGACATTGGCGAGACATTTTGCTATCATGAATCCTACTGACAATACAATTGCTTTATTATTGTGAATACATACTGTGGCAAATGGCCAGCTTCTCCCTAGTGGGTCTCGCACTTTTGCCTCTCGTAGTGGGCCAGGGCGTTGCTGGTTACCCCGTCTTCCCCGCTCCTCCGGGTCCCAGCCCAGAGGCCCTATGAGTAGCAGCTATGTGCTGCTGCCACCTTACTGGCAGCTGCAGGCTTTTCCTCTGGGCTACTCTCCCCCCTCTGTCTTTCTGGCTTCTTGAGCCCAGTACCTTCTTCAGGACTCCACCTCTCTCACACACACCACTGAACTCCATTCTGTTCTCCTCCACCATTTCACACACTCCTCTGCTCACTTCACACCTACTCCTTCAACTCCACACTGTCTCTCAAGAGTGGAGGGTTTTTATAGGCACCTGGGTGGGGCCTTAATTGGTGTCAGCTGACTCTAATTACCCTTTGGCTAGTCTACAGGGAATAAAGCCTGGAGCATTCTAGCACTTACATAGCACCCTTCTAGAACATTCCCAGTGTCTTCTGCCCTTGCTATGCCACAACACAATATGCGCATCAACATGAATGCAAACTGAAATAAATGCAATGCATATAATGGTGTGTGCAAAATGCTTTTATAGCCTTTCTAAAACCTGTCCTGCCAGCATCCGCCCTGCCTAAGCCTTAGCATTCCCACTCCATGTTGTGTGGCCTGCACTAGGTGCAGTGTCATTGCATGCCCAGGCATGCTTGGACACAAATAGAAAACTTTTCAGCTTACATTGTGGGCAACATTTTAATAGACTTAAATTATGAATTGAAATAACAAATATAGGCAATTTCAACAAAACAGTACGTAATAGGGAAATTTCATGGTGATTTTCGTAATCACCAGTCCAAAATCCATAACATGCATCCAAAAGTATTCAGAAAACAAAATCTTTGTTGTCCAGTGTTGTCAGAAGTGCTGACAACCCAGTGACACAGTCCAGGACAACTGCATCTATATTTTCAATCATTGGCCCAGCGAGGGCACCCACTCTCAGGATTCCAGCTTCCCAGCCGTTAACTTTCTGGGTGGACACCCACATCTTGCAGAGTATTTCCACGCTGCATAGTTCCCTGCCTCTGCTGTGCTGTTCCCAGCACAGACAGGCTACCTAAGGTACCGCACAGAAATTCTTATGCAATTCTATTTTAGTCTTAAGCTAAAAATCGTAACGGATAAAACATATTAATCACCTCAGCTGTAACATGGGCTCTGGCAGGAGTAGGGCTTTTAACACACAACCACAGGGTTTTCTTTGTGCTCACAAGAACATCACTGCCTCAGCTCAGAACTTGCACATTGTCTTATGGGGCCTCAGTAGGCCTAGTCCTTCCAACCCTTCCCAAAGGAGTCAGGACCTTGGTGGAGCAGGGGTCCTGTCTGTTTGCTGGATCAGGAAGAAGGCCTGGAGTGAGTTTAAAACCAGGCTATTTATCCAAAATACCTTTCTTTATCTGGTGATCGCTGGGGAATCCAGTATATGCACACCTTTCCAATGGGGTGGCTTTTTTGAAAATATCACAACCTGAGTGAATGTGTCTAATCACCCCCTGTTCTCCTATTTACATTTCCCATGGAAATACATACTCTTCTGCAATAACACATACACAATTATATTTTAATGCAATGTACCCCAAATTAATTTAATTCAATAAGGTTTCATTTAATTCAGTAATGTTCATTACGGAAACTGTCAATCGGTTACCCACACAACTCTTCTTGAAGTGAGTGTGAGCTATAGCTGTCCAAGATCTCATCTAATCAGGCCCTTACTATTAAAAGGCTTCTAAGATGGTATTACAAATAATGGTAGGTGGGAAGAAAATGTAAAAGGCTGTTTTAAAAATTATGTCACTGTTCTTTATAAAGCACAAACCCATCAATCAATGAGTTTCCTCAAAGAGAGTTCAGTACTGCCATCCTCTGCTGGTGTAAGTTAGTGCAGTTCTAGTGAGTTAATGGATTTACACCACCTGAGGACCAAGCCTTTGAGTCCATGACTTTGTCATGTAGGCAGACCCCCTAAACATTTTCTTTACATTGGGCTTCATTTTTCACTACCTAGCACTTTACATCAGAACAGCCAATGAACTGGGTCAGACCAATGGACCAATGGTCCATCTAGCCCAGTATCCTGTCTTCCAATAGGGGTCAATGCCACGTGCTTCAGAGGGAATGAACAGAACAAGAAATCGATTGATCCATCCCCTGTTGTTCACTCCCTTCTGGCAAACAGATGCTAGGGACACTCAGAGCATGGGGTTGCATCCCTGGCCATTTTGGCTAATAGCCATTGATGGACCTATCCTCCATTAATTTATCTAATTCTTTTTTGAACCCTGTTATAATTTTGGCCTTAACATCCTCTGGCAATGAGTTCCACAGGTTGACACTGCACTGTGTGAAGTACTTCCTTTAGTTTGTTTTAAAACTGCTGCTTATTAATTTCATTGAGTGACTCCCGATTTTTTGTGTTATGTGAAAGAGTAAATAACATTTCCTTATTCACTTTCTCCACACCAGTTAAGATTTTATAAATGTCTATCACGTCCCCTTTTAACTATCTCTTTTCCAAGCTGGAAAGTCAGGCTTTTTAATATCTCCTCATATGGAAACTGTTCCATACCTCTAATGATTTTTGTTGCCTGTTTCTGTACCTTTTCCAATTCTGATATATCTTTTTTGAGATGGTGCAATGAGATCTGCATGCAGTCTTCAAGATGTGGGTTGTACCACAGAGTTATGTAGAAGCAACATGATATTTTCTATTTTATAATCTATCCCTTTCCATATGGTGCCTAACATTCTGTTAGCTTTTTTGACTGTTGCTGCATACTGAGTGGATGTTTCCAGAGAACTATCCATAATGACCCCAAGGTCTCTTTCTTGAGGAGTAACAGCTAATTTCAACCCCATCATTTTGTATGTATGGTTGGGATTATGTTTCCCATTGTCCATTACTTTGCATTTACCAACATGGAATTTCATCTGCCATTTTGCTGCCCAGTCACCCAGTTTTGTGGGATCCCTTAGTAACTCTGTGCAGTCTGCTTTGGACTTACTATTTGGAGTAGTTTTGTATCATCTGCAAACTTTGCCACCTCACTATTTAGCCCTTTTTCCAGATCATTTATGACTGTGTTGAACAGCACTGTCCCAGTACAATCCCCTGCGGGACACCACTATTTACCTCTCTCCACTCTGAAAATCGATAATTTATTTCTCCTCTTTGTTTCTGATCCTTTAACCAGTTACTGATTCATGAGAGGACCTGCCGTTTTATCCAATGACTGTTTACTTTGCTTAAGAGCCTTCAAGAGTGATGTTGTCAAAAACTTTTTGAAAGCCTAAGTACACTATGTCCAATGGATCAATCTTATCCACATATTTGTTTGGGAATACCAGCAGATTGGTGAGGCATGATTTCCCTTTACAAAAGCTATATTGATTCTTCCCCAACAAATCATGTTCAGCTATGTTTGATAATTCTGTTCTTTACTATAGTTTCAACCAATTTGCCTGGTACTGAAGTTAGATTTACCAGCCTGTAATTGCTGGGATGAATTCTGGAGCCTTTTTAAAAAAAATAGGTATCACATTAGCTATCCTCCAGTCATCTGATTTAAAGCTGATTTAAATGAATGTTTATATAACACAGTTAGGAATTCTGCAAATTCATATTTGAGCTCTTTCACAACTCTCAGGTGAATACCATCTGGTCCTACTTGATTTTATAAGTTTGTTCCAAAACTTCCTCTAACAACACCTCAATCAGAGACAGTTCTTCAGATTTGTCACCTAAAAAGAATGGTTCAGTTGTAGGACTCTCCCTCACATCTTCTGCAGTGAATACTGATGCAAAGAATTCCTGTAGTTTCACCAAATTGGCCTTATCTTCCTTGAATGCTCCTTTGACACCTCGATCATCCAGTATAGTCACTTACACCTGAGGGAAGGGAAGGTGAAGTGCATGTAAAAGGTAGCCATTTTGATTTGGTGGTTTTCCCCCCACATACCCACTTTGCATAGGTAAAATGATTACTAAGCGTGCAAGATAGAGCACATGCTCTACCTCACCCACATTTAGCACAGAAGAATTCTAAAATATTCAATGAACTGATCAGCTGTTTCCTCAATTGGTATGCATTTTTTAAAATGTCTATTAACATCAGCGTTATATGAACCCGTACACTACCTTTCTACTGAAATAGGAGCACTTTCAATCAGCAATTCCCTTGGAGGGGAGAAGGTGGGAAATTAGGTTCATAAGCATACAACAAATTGAAATGAGCTCTTCAATATTTTCCTTGTTAATTAGTATATGAATAGGCTTCAGCAGTTGTGGAAATTTCCCATTATTTTTTAAATACTTTTATTCCCTTTGTGTTCATTAGGTCACCTTCCTGAAAATGACTCTCAGGAATGTATTGGTACACCGCCAATATTAATCAAATGTGATTGAGAATTGATGCTGCTTTAAGTATCCTATCTCAGAAGTGGGTACAGCTCTGGGACATCCTGCTTACAAACTATGTTTAAAAGTGAGATATTTCTAAGTTCTAAGATGTTGAAGTAGTTTTTAAAAACAAGATAAGAGTTTTTAACAAGAGCATCCAGAAACATTGCTGGTTCTCTACACCAGCTAAGCTCTCAAACTGTTGTGCTGATATAAAGATTAGTACATTTGTTTGTTTCCCCCAGGAGAAAATATGTACTGAAACATCCTTATAGATATTTCCAGAAAAGAAGGTAAGCAGCTAGTCACCCCTCTCACTCTGTTCGATATCTGCCAGCAAAAAGTTTTCTATTTCCATTAGAGGCAGAATATGATCAGTGGGTGTTAGGAGAATGTGAAACATAAGATGAAAGATTAAATAATAATTTTATTATAATATGATTTATTATAACTCAATAAAATATTATTTAATCTTTCAACTTACGCTTCACATTCTCTTAACAGTGTGCATGAAGAGCATTAGTGGTAAGGAGCTGTTCCAAAAGCATTGCGGCAAAGGAATTAAATTCTAGATTATGATGATAATAGAATAAAGATTTGTTAACAAGACTGGGAGGCTGATGTAAAACACGTTTAAGTAAAGCCACACTCACTATTTATTGGATTTCTAGAAAATTGAGTGGACTCGGTCTTCTGACAGCTCATCAATGTTTTGAGAGGAGGGAACTGAACTAGATGACTTTCTGAGGTTCCTTTCAGTCCTACAAGTCTATGATTCTATGAAGTGTAGAACAGCTGACATCTTGATAATGGCTCCATCAAGTGGTGCAAGTGCTTCGTTGCATTACCTTCATGCACATGTACACATATACTCCTTTCCCCTACCTCCTTACTGACTTGTTAACAAAAAAATTGGCTCTTCAGCTTGGCTCATAGCAGTACTTGGCTTCTGTGGTGAACAATAAGCTCTGCCAACAACCCCCTGAAGGTCACTGGTAAGAGAGGAACAATGCATAATCATTAAAGAGGCCAGCTGTGGTAATGTGGATTGGAATAAATAAGGAGTAGATGAGGAAAACTAAACTTGATATGAAGTGAAAGGAAAGAGGCACTGGTGAACACTGACACAGTTTAAAAATGGCATTCATCAAAAGTAGTCTTGTGCATGAAACCTAGAGAAAAAGGTCATATGATGAAAACAGATAGTAGAATAGTATTTGCTAGCTATTGCTGTTGCCCATTTTAAGAGCAGATTAACTTCAATAAACCTCTTGCCTGATAATTCCTAAAACAGCTAAATGTGTGCTTGTTTAAAATATCCTAGCCAATGCATTTCTAAGGAGTGATTTTATTGCTGGCCTTTATTTTCCCACCTATAAATAATGGGAATACTCATTCATTTGTGACCCAAGGAAGTACCTGTACCAGTTGGTGAATTTGTATACTGTTTCCTTGCTGCTTTATTGATAAATGCATTGCATGCTGCTCTATTCTGTAAACATTGTTCTATTCCCCACCCCACCCCTCCAATGGTCAGGTATTACACATAGAGAGCTCAATTGTGCGGGGTGTAGATTGAGAGGGAGTAATACTGAGCCTCTCCTGGAGTAGATGAGCACGGCACTTTCTTAGATGAGGGAAGTGAGCCAAGAAAAGATCTGTGCCCAGCATATGACTTGAGTAACTTAAGAGCAGGCTGTGAAAAATTCTGTTATCTTAGAACTGCAACCAAGCCATATTTCCCTGATCAAACAGGGAGCTGCTCAGTGCAGCTCTCAAGCACATTGGAGTCGCTATGGCCACGGCTGCTGTTAGGAGTAGCTGAAAGTGGCTGCTTGCATATTTTCATTCACCAGCTCACACGAAATCCTTACTCCCCGCTCCTGCTCTCACTCATTTCTCTCCATGCACATGTACTCAGTTTAGTGGTGGGGAAAGATTTTTATTCCTATCGTTGAGCACTGTGAGCATTTCCCTTCATCATGTGAAAGTCCAGAGACTAGCACATTTCAGAATTGCTCAGTGTCAGGAGACATCACTTCTTTTGTGCTTGTGATTCTGTGCCTCTCCCAACCCTCATGCACGACTGACTCCTTCCCCTCCCCATACACACTCTTCCCTATACACTACCCATTCTGGGCTGGCACCTCTTCATGGGCTCTCTCTCATTCTCCTGCATGGAGCCACTGGGATAGGAGGGGATCTTCACTTTCTCATGCAAAACACAGGTATAGGAAACTGCTGGCAATTTTTTGCTCCTGCCTTCCTCCTCTCAAAAAGAAGGCAGAAGCAAAAAGCAGCAGAAGTAATCCAATATCAGTCTGCCCCCCCTCTGGCTGTTTCTGGGCTCCTCTTTGAGATAAGACATCCACATGTGGTTCTGTGGGTTTCGCTTGAGACCGTTCCTCTCTGATATCTCCAGGACCAGCTCTGTGGCAGCCTGTATGCAACAGGTGCTAAGAAGATTGAGCACTTTGTCATTCATTCTTTCTCTTAGCTTCCCTCAGACCCTGCATGATCAAGCACAAATGTAATAAGTTTTTTTAAATTGTTGGAGCACATAGACACATTACAGTAGAAGTGGTTCTATATTGGTTCTATATATATCTTCCTGCCCGCAGAAATTCTTATCTTCTTGCAGAAACCTGAGGTAAGGGTGTCTTCCTTTGGTGGTTTTTCTCACTAAATCCTGTCAGAATTGTTCTTTAGCAGATAGCAAATCTTTACCCCAGAAGAGGAAAGCTATAAAATGTGTTTATAAAGCACAGAATCACGATAACAGCAAAAGACAAGTCGCCTCTGGAATATCTCATTGTTTAAATTATAACTTTCTCTGAAAAATGGAAATGATCTTAAAATAGATTTAGAAACATAGGAGTACATGCACTCCATTTCTATTGACAGCTTTAGTGATGTATGTATGTAATGTCCCCACTTTGTTTGAAACTATACTATCACCATATTAAATAAATTGAGTGTCATGGCTTTTCATTTTGCACTACTAAGAACAAAATTCCAAAGTATTTGAATATAATTTGTTTGGTTTCCTGGATCATCCCCTTTTCCCACATGCATTGATTGTGGGCTTGCTTCCTCTCTCCTCTCCCCTACTCATACACACACTTTATCCTGTAGATTGGTCTAAATGGAGGTTTCAGTTTCTTTCCCTTCTTCCATCTGACCAAATTGTTTGTCCTTTCCCAACTCCTATTAAAAACCAAAAATCCTCTGGTTAATATCATAGCATCATAGTGATCTCTATCAGTATTCCAGGTCGAATGTGTGAACTCCATGCTCCCACTGGTGAACAGTTACTCACAGTAAATTGCAGACTACTCATGTAAGTAACTGCTTACCAGTGGGAAGATTCACAGTTACCCAGTGCAAATTAACTATAATGAGGATACTTGTGGGTGCCTGAATGCGTCCTAATATCTGTGTAGGGATATCATATTCCTCACAAGCCATTAGGTTAAGCAGCTATATAACAAAATAGCATAACTTAAAAATAATAAAAAAGTGATAATTTCTATAAAAAATTTCAGAGAATCTGGACTTTCCCACAAAATGTTCCAATTATGTCAAATCAGCACTTTCAAACTGAAAATTGTTTCAACCAGCTCTAGTAAAACTATTCACATATTTAAGCAACACATTGCATTAGATTAAATCTGACATGTAATTCAGAGGCATAAACTGAAATAAATTACCAAAACCTTATTGAGTCATAACATCTTTTTTGTCTATGATGACAATGAGAAAGGGTAAGTCTACATGGCTGTCAAATGACCACTTCTCAAAAAGTTATGGGCAACTCAATACCAGAAAGATTCAGATTTTTAAGGAAAGTAGTGGAAGTCTCATCACATGGAGCATTTCAAATTTATGGTTGTCAGGGAAAAGCTCTAGAAATCTTGCAATATGGAATAATCCTGAACTGAAAAGGGACGGAATAGGTGACCTATGAGGCATTTCCCAGTGTTTAATTAGTGTTACAACAAATAGGCAAAGTTCTCAGAAACTGAGCTTTAGTAAACATTTTGGGATGCCAGAATTATTTGTTCAGGCTGTTTCACTCCATCTCACAACCAGGAAGAGCCCCAAAGATTTAAAATCAGCAGCCTGTAATCCCTCACCACCAGTGCAATATTGCCAACCCCATGTCATCAAACATTTTGAATCCAAACCCCAAAAATTATGAAAATGGCTTAAAACAATGAGATTCACAAGAAAGTAAGAGCTGCCATACTGGGTCAGACCATGGTTCACTTTATCCAGTATCTTGTCTCCAACAGTGACCCATACCGGAGCTTCAGGAGGAGTGTACAGAATAGGTCAATTCTGGAGTGATCCCACCCTGTCTTCTACTCCTGGCTTCAGTTATGAGAGGTTGAGGGGCACGGGGTTGTGTCCCCAAGCATCTTGGCTAATAGCCATTGATGGACCTATACTCCATGAACATATCCATTTCTTTTTCAAACCTAGTTATACTTTTGGCCATCACAACATCCTATGGCAATGAGTCCATAGTTGTGGGTTGTGTGAAAAAGTACATCATCTTGTATGTATTAGAACTGCTGACTATTAACTTGATTGGGTGACACCAGGTTTTATTATTCTGTGAAAGGGTAAATAACACTTCTCTATTCACTTTTTACACCACTCATGATTTTATTGACCTCTATCATAACCCCCTTTAGTCATCTTTTTTGTAAGGTGAGCAGTCCTAAGATTTTTACTATCTCCTTATATAGAAGCCTTTCCATAATCTTGATCATCTTTGTTCCTCTTTGAATATTTTGCAATCTCAATATATTCTTTTTAAGATGGGGGTGACCAGAACTGGTGACAGTATTCAAGGTGTGAAAGTGCCCTGGAATTATTTTTATCCCTTTCCTAATAGTTTCTAACATACTATTATCCTTTTTGACTACTGCTGCACTTTGAGCAGAAATTTTCAAAAAACTATCCTGGTGACTCCAAGATCTCTTCCTAGAGTGATAACAACTAATCTAGAACCCATCATTGTATATGTACTGTTGGGATTATTTTCTTTCAAGGTGCATTACTTTACACTTTTTCCAATGTGCATTATTTTACACTTATGGATGTTGAATTTCATCTGCCATTTCATTGACCACTCACCCAGTTTTGTAAAATCCCTCTGTAATGCCCCTCAGTCTGTTTTGGATTTAAACACCTTGAATAATTTGTACCATCTCCAAACTTTGCCACTTCTATATTTACCCCCTTTTCCAGATCATTAATGAATGTTGAATAGCACTAGTCCAAGTACAGAACCCTGGGGGACCACTGTTTACCTCTCCATTATGAAAACTGATCATTTATTACTACCTGTGTTACCTATCTTTCAGCTAGTTACTGATCCGTGGTAGGACTTTCCCTTTTATCCCTTAGCTTATTAGATCCATAAGAGCCTTTGGTGAGGATCTTGTCAAAGGCTTTCTGAAAATGCAAGCACACTACATTGGCTGGATCATCTTGATCCACACGCTTGTTGACTCCCTCAAAGAATTCTAATAAATTGGTGAGGCATGATTTTCCTTTTCAAAAGCCAAGTTGACTCTTCCCCAACAAATTGTGTTTATCTATGTATCTGATAATTCTGCTCTTTATTATAGTTTCTATCAATTTGCCTGCTACTGAAGTTAGGTTCAAGGGCTGGTGATTTCCAGGATCTCCTTTGGAACCATCTTTAAAAATTGGTATGTTAGCTACCCTCCAGTTATCTGGGACAGAGACTGATTGCAGTGATAGGTTACACACCACAACTAGTAGTTTTGGAATTTTATATCTAGCATCTATATAAACTCCTGGGTGAATGCCATCTGATCCTGGTGACTTATTATTGTTTAGTTTATCAATTTGCTCTAAAACCTCTTCTATTTACACATCACTTTGGGACAGCATTCCATATTTGTCACCAAAAAGAATAGCTCTTCTGTGGGTACCTGCCTTACATCCTCTGAAGTGAAGAGCAGTACAAATAATATATGTAGCTTCTCTGCAATGGCCATGTCTTCACTGAGTACTCCTTTAACACCTAGTCATCTAGTAGCCCCAATACATGTTTGGCAGGCTTCCTGCTTCTGGTGTACTTAAAATTTTTGCAGTTAGTTTTTGTATCTTTAGGAAAATTTAAGCAAGATATTATAAATAGTAATGAATGCAGGATTCTTTTTCTTTCAGTTCCTATTTCTGAGCCCCTAGGGTACATCCAAGGCACATTTTTGAGCTTTTCTCTGCACGCCGAAGGGCTAGAATTTTTTTTTTAAATAAATGAAGGCTGAGATTTTCACATAATCACTCGATGCTCAGAGCTGAGCGTTTAAGAAGAAAACAAATATTGTTAGAGTCAGCAACACTGCCAATAGGTGAATGCCCTGAATCTTGATCTCTACCACCAGTTCTACTCTTCATAGTAAATTCATCTTTATGCTCTGGAATTCTGACACTGTAAAATCAATGACGATTAGAAAATAAGAATGTGAAATACAGCAGGTGGCATAAAGTTAGCATTTATGGTACGCATGGCAACATCAAAATATTTCCTTTCATTGCAAACAGCAGCATAGTGAATAGTGTTGACAAATACAAGGATCCATCATGATCAGAAAAAAGCCTGCGTAAGGTGGTGAAAGAGTGTAGTATTCCAGAAGATGTCAGCAGAGCATTAGAAAATAAAATTGTAACATTTACCCCACATTCCCAGAAATTTGGTATTTAAATATTTCAGTGATGGAAATGGTTGTATTAAATAATGATGCTCATGAAGAAAGCAGTGTCTAAACCTATTATTTTCTGCTCTGATCTCATCATTTGCATCTGCAGAGGGCTGGTGTTCTGTGATTGCACTTTTGATCTAATGAATTAGTTGGAAGGCGATTGAAATATAATTTGCTAAGAAAAGGGCCTCAGATCTTTGCTTTGGCACTACAAAAATAAACTAAGTCTATACTGAAGACTGCAGCAGCACTCCCATTGAGGGGATAATCTTGTCAAATGTAAGGCTAGATTCTGTGAGCCTTACTCACATTGAATTATACTTACTCTATGAATAGTTATGTTGATTCCATTACTGTGGCAGATAGAGAGAAATAGAAGAGTCTGATATAATAAATGTTATTAAATTCCTCTGCCTCTTCCAGCCTCTTCCTGTTTCCATTGAAGCCATAACAAAATTCTTATTGATTTCAACAGTGTAAGATACTTTTCAACAGGAGCAAGAATACCAGAATCTGACCTGTTATGACTGAGGTTGAACTTGCTCCCAGCAGGAATACATCATTAGAGGATGAAAAAAATTAAACAAAACTGTTTTAAATTATTATATCTGCTCCATTTGAGAAATGTGATACAACTTTCCAGTTCCATGATATAGAAGAAATTATGCTTTAATTAATTTTTTCAGAGTTTTAAGGAAGGTTCTTATCAGAATGGTAAAGTTCTAATAACTATTACACTGTGTGGGAGTTAAAGAGCTGACTTAATCTGTACCCAGAATTTTATTATTTTGATTTTTCTGTGTGTGTCCAAACTTCTTGATACTGATTTTCACACTGTCTGGAGTGACTCACAACTGTGAGTGCCTGTCTTAGGGCAGAGTGTCAGAAAACAAGGGCAGACACCCCAAATGGGTAGTATGTTCTATAATTAGATTTCACCAAGTCAGTAACAAGTGTGAACTCCTGGATCACTATATCAGTTTTACCATGGCACCACAGACAGTTCATTAGACTCTCCAGTCTGTTTTGCCACCCAGTGAAACTGAACTTGGTGATACAGGTTATCTAAACCTAAACTCACACCACATCAGGTTTCTCCCAGTCCCAAAAGGCTGGTCATTTGCCCCATATCAGTTTGTACTTCAGATCATACACCAAAGACAACGCTGGCAGCCAATTCTCTTGTAAACTAGCTATAGGTTTATTAACGAAGAAAAAAGAATGAGTTATTGAGACATTAAACTAAATAAAATATATGCGAGTCACGGTCCATAATTCCAAATGGTAGCAGAGCAATTTCCCGAAACTTTCAGTAGTTTTTCAGGGCAACCCAGAATACTTTGTGGATCTCCATCTTCTCGTTCAGTTATTCTGCCCTATTAGAATCCAAACAGTCCAGAGATGAAGGACCTTTCTTTGGATCCATTCTTATATCTTCTCACAGAAGACAAGCTGACAGTCTCTCTACCCATGTGGACTTTTCCTTTGATGACGATGCACTTTGAGCCTATGATTTCAGGTCATCACCAAGATAGCCATTTGCTTTAGAATTAGCACTTTTTCTGATAAAGTTCTTAGTTAGCATTCTCCAAGGGTTCTTTGATATCTAATGAGTTATTTAGTGATGGGGGTATTTACCATGCCAATGTTTGCTGTTACATGATGACAGGAACAGATATGTGAAAACAATACAAGTAACATTCCACTGGTTTTCATGAAGTTTAAACATCTGAATATACACTTTGATCTATACTAACACACAAGTGAATTGACCAGAATACACTCTGCCTTGACCTGGTCAGCCTGGCTCTGATCTGCCAGATCCACACGAATATAATGCTGGATCAATATAAAAATATTACTTTGTCAGAGAGGCTTAATGCCTCCTGGAGCATCCTAGTTATATTAAGGAAGCAGTAATTTACAACTCCCTTTAAAGAGTGTAATATGCTCCCCCTTGCATGACTGGCTAGTTCTGCTGGCCAGCATATAGTGAAGTGGGTTTTGGGAAGAGGGGCACTGGCAAAGTACCACCTACTCCACATCCCTCCCCATACTTTTTCCAGTGAGTTGCTCTAGGGAGGAAGCAACTCAGAAAAACCTCTGCACTCTCCAAATACAAGGACCACTGTTCTGAGCAGCCTTATTCAGGCCATGAAAAGAAGGGAGAAGCTTCATACTGCTTCCAACCACCACTGAGGGTAGGTATATAGTATGAGGTAGGAGTATGAGTCCCCTGCTTGTCTACATGTACACTAGCTCTCATCAGTCTAGCAAGAATACAAATCTTAGTATAGCCATAGTACCATGGGTAGCATCAGTGGAGGCATGGCTGAGCCATGTCAAGTACAAACTGGCCTGCAGCTGGTGGGTATATACCCAGCATAGTTCAGCCATGCCTCCGCTGCTGCTACCCGAGTACATATCCACCTGTTTCAGACTAATTTGTACTCAACATGGCTCAGCCGTGCCTCTGCTGCCACCGCTCACTGTGCTACCACAGCTACACTGCTGTTTATATTTGCACTATCTCTCATCAAGCTAGTATGAGGACGTACACATGAGCAGGGAAATCACACCTTAGCTCAAAGTGTGGCCTGAGAGGCCATATAAAGAAGAGGGCTTACAGTCTAGTTCTGTTACAGTATTGCCATCCCCAATCTTTAAAATCCATGAATCAGGCTTCAAAAAATCATGAGATTTAAAAAAATATATATTATAATACTGCTTAAAAAAACCTTTTAGGATGCCTTTCGGCCATGTTTTCAAGCTTTTCTCCCTGGCTGTAGTCACTTGTTTAAAAAAAAAAAAGAAAGTTGAAATTTTGCCAGACTCACATAGCTCCAGGAGTTGGACCTTTACGAAAAACACCAAATATCGCAGAACTTGTGATAAAATTGCAGGAGTTAGCAACACTGATAATTGTAGTCTAACTGATAATTATGGAGTGGCAACTTAGACCGCAGTGATCTGAGGGGATTTGGCCTGCAGGTTGGCTACAGTATCAGGATGATTATCAGAGTGAGAGCTCTTGAGAAACAGTTTAAACTGATTATGTTTTCCTTTATTAATACCCTTATAACAAACATTGTTGTATTCACAAACCCTGTAGTACAACAAAGGAGAGAAGCGTAATACAGAAAGTCCACCACTTACATTACCTGTCATTGCCAGAAACTAGGACTGGATAGCAGTGGATGGATCACCCAGCCTCTGAAGAATTTGTCATTGGCCACTGTCGGAAGACAAGATACTGAGCTAGATGGCCATTGGTCTGACCCAGTATCACCATTCTTATATACACATCTGAAATAGATAAGATTTTCAGCAGATGATCTTCTGTCTGCCATGTTCTACTGTGTCCCATAGCATACAGCTCGAGTGGCACCTTTCATAATGGGATATGCTAATGTCCACTGTACTCTGTGCAGGTTCATAATGGGTGCAGATCCTTTATCCTTCACTGTGCTTTGGCATCATACTAATATCGGGGTTCCTACATTTTATAAGATCATTAGCTATTTACCTCATACTCACTAGCATTTATGCTAAGCAGTTGCTATCTCATTACTGTATTTCAACATCTGCAAGTTTCACTTACTCCTAGTTCTTAAGATTTGCTCCAAATACCAGTAACTGATATTTTGCAGTTTCTTATTCTATAGTCATGAGCATTTAGCAAAGCTCTTTACTGAGCACTTGACTGGGTGATTCTAGGGTTACTTATTGTTAGTTACTTAAGTCAAGCTATTGAGGCATTAGGCCTTGAGTAATTTGGCTGAGCTAGCTATTTTACAAGCCTAGGGTCTGTAGGTCATTGAATTACCAAATTAATCAATATAATAAAATCTAAATATACCTTATTTCTGTCCACCTCAAAGTTTTTTCGATGTGCCATCATCCATTTTTCTTGTGTGTTATGGGTGGATGTATGTGATTTGGGAGCATGATCATGGAAGAGTCAAGACAAATGATTTGTTTATACTAGACAGATTTTTTTTTGAAATACCTAATAGCGAACTTAATAAAAAGGATGAATGGAAGGGTGGTTAGTAGATTTAACCCATCAAAATATTTAAAGGAAAGAGCTCACAGCTTGATTAAAGAGATTAATGTGTTCCTGTTTCCTTGGATTCTGGCTTATCTCCTCATTTATATATTCAAACATGATCAGCCTTCTCACTATTTCTCTTTTGAGTGGGTATGTGCAGATCTGACTGTTGGAAACAGATTGTAATTTCAGTTTATAATGATATGGAACAATTTCCTGCATCAAAAATGAACAACAAACAAAGTAACTGTTTATTGGGCTGGAATGCATATGTCTCCAGAGTGTTTCGTATTTAAAGTCCACTAAGTTGTTTTATATAATTAATCTAACTATTACTTCCTCCTTCCAAACGATTCAAGTTTTCTTTATTGCAGCCATCTAGGAAATATCACTGGAAAGAAAACTCACTTTATGAGCAATTTTATTGGTTGTCATGTATCTTGTTCAAGTTCAGAGTACCCATTTAAGTCATTTGAATGGGTCAAGACTTTGAAGTTTAAATAAGCTCTGAAGAGATGAAAGTATCAAGGATGAATTGTAGTTAATGACATTTTCAAGTTCCTACTTCAAGTGTCTTTTATGAGCAGAGAGAACTACAAAGGTTTGGCTTTCAGCAACTGGTTTCAGCCTTTTGTAACTGAAAATAAAAGTGCAAGGCACTGTAGCACCAAGCATAATTAAGGATGCATGTGAATGTATTAAAATTCAAGTATTTGGGTCAGGGACTATTAAGAAACCTAAGTGCTACTGCAATACAAATATATAAATAAATACATATTATTATTCTGTTTCTATCTATTGCCCAAATTCTATTGGTGAGCCACTGAAGAATTTGCTTAAGTATGGACCACAGAATTTGCCTCACTTAAGATAGTAAATGAATTTCTGCTTTTTTATGATATTAATATATAAAAGTAAGACATTTAATTTCTCTTCTAAGCAAATGGTCTAAGGCTGCCATGGAAAGATAACCAGGTGACATTACACTGGATGTACAGTATTGAACAAAAGGAAAGCATGATGTAATTGTGATAATTTTCTGAGAAATTGCAGCTGTATGACTGGGATTCTTGGCTTAGCTATTTTAGTAACTGATCACTAAATAGTTTCTGAAATAATTTTACTGTCAGTGATTTACATTCCTGAACAGAGTTCTTTTCCCCTAATTCTCTGCATTCTGTCCCTGTACCCACTTTACTTTGCACCAAATTACATCTTGCTAGCAGGTTGGGCAACTTATACCATCTGCTTTGTGATCTTCAGATATATTTAAAACAAGCCATTATTTTTTCAGTGATAATCAGATGAAGACACATCACAAGGCAGGTTATTGCTAAGTACAATATAGGTAATGTGCCTGGCCCAGAGCTGGCCTTATGGAAAGGTGACTGCCCAGGGTGCCATGGTTAGGGGGGTACAGTGTCAAGTGCAAAGAGCAGGGCAGGCCTGGGGTCATAGAAGGGAGCTCAGGGCAATGGAGGGGAGGCAATGAGGTCCAGGAGCAATGGGGAGTCAGAGGTGGCCCAGGGAGGCAACTGGGACCAGAGATGCCAAAATATAAGTTCATCCAGGGCTCCATTTTCACTAAGGCTGGCCCTGCCCGGTTCTTTCATAAAAATTTGTCTAATAGATATCCTTAAAGCTGTAGGCAGACCACACATAAGGTAAAAGGAAAAGAAGTATGTCTAATTCAGTGTGATTATGCAGTATAACTAGGAAATTTTTAGTATGGAGACTTAAAATATTGGAAGCCTGGCACAAAATGTCTAACTCATTGATAAAAGTAAGTGGAGTGGAATATCCAATTGATTCAGCAATCAGCAATCCAATTGATTCATAAGGATGGATCACTAATTCATAATCCAATTCATTCAATAAGTCTGGATGTCAATGATGTGGTCAGGTAGGTCAGAAAGCCTCTCAATGTGCATTGTTGAAGAGTCTCATGACTAGAGTGATTTTCAAATCACTTGATGTTAAATCTGATCTGAATTCCTTTCAGTTGTTTACAGTGTTAAGGTGCAAGCTTCATGTTCATGAATAATTTAACTAAACAATGGTCTGTCCAGCAGTCATTCTTACCTTTCATGTCTTGTATACTATGGAGCCTCTCTCTTGCTGAAACTGTCCTTCCAGAATTCTAATGTGGTTTTGACTATCTTAGGTCACCACTGATGATTTTTGTTGCACAACGGATCCGAGAGAAGTGTAGAGAACAATACCAGCCATTGTTTATGGCATTTGTTGACCTAAGGCCTTTGATTCTATCAGTCACAAAGCATTATGGAAGGTGCTGTCTAGGTTTGATTGTCCATTGAAGTTCATTCATGTACTCAGGCTACTTAATGATGGAATGACTGCCACCATCCTATGTAATGAGTTAAAAATGGACACGTTCACCATGTGTCATCATGTTAAGCAGGGGCTGTGTTATTTCCTCAACCCTTTTCTCCATCTATCTTGCCATAATCTTGATTCTTATTCATGACTGCCTTTCATCCAGAATTGGAATTGAATATCACATGGATGGCCAGTTTTTCAGTCCGTAGCATCTTCATTCTAAAACTACGGTCACAAGAAATGTTATTAACTACCTTCATTATTCTGATGTCTGTGCTATCTTTGAATATACTGAGGCTTCAATACACCCAAATCTCTTTTCAGGTGCTTATCATACCCTAAGACTGTCCCTCAACATTGGGAAGACTAAGATGCTCCACCAGCCTGCCTCAGAATAAGTTGATCCTCTTCTCCCACAAATTGTTATTGGCAGTGAACCCCTGGAAAACACTGAGTGTTTCCCTTATGTTGATAGCCAGCTCTCCCAGGCAGCCAAGCTTGATGTGGAGATTGAGCATAGGAACCATTGTGCTAGGACATCCTTTGGAAAGTTGCTTTGTCATATCTTTAGTGACAGACATCTGCAGATGGAAATTAAGATGCTGGTCTACAATACAGTAGTTATCCCTACTCTTCTTTATGGGTGCGAAACATGGGTGACATTTCAAAGCCATCATAAGTGTCTGGAGTGGTACCAACTTGGGATGGAGCAGAATAAACGTTTAAATGTTTAAATGATGAGCAGCAGACTCAGTGTTTAGCAAATTAATCAAACGTTTAATCAAGAGAGCAGGGGAAGGCTTGTTCCAGATAGTGAGAGCCACCCAGATGAAGGGGCTGCTCAGCCAGCCTGTGTGAAGGACCCCTGGGCTAGCTCGCCCTGAGAGCTCAAGAAACCCAGCTGCAGAAGCTCAAGATCCTGTGCTGTGGGGAGGAGCTGCTGGGCTCAGTCATTAACTGAGTTACTCATTCATTAACTGAACAACTTAGTCATTAACCCAAATCACCAGTCAATAACTCCCCCAGTCATTAACTCTTTAATCATTTCATTTTCACTTTCTAAACAATTAAAACTATTTATAAAGCTTGAATGTAATGCAAGAATTTTTTATACATCTTTGACCATTTTCCTTTTAACTTTTAAAAAATAAAAAGTATTTATCAACCTGGGATGCAATATGTATCATTATTTTAGAACTTTATTTAGAACTTTTAAAGTGATTGCTCATTAACCAAATCTTTACATCCCTAGTACCAACAGTGCTGCTTTAGGCAGATTCTCCTCATCAGGTGGGAAGACCATTGCACTAATATCAGCATTCTCTCTGCAGCTAACATCTCCAGTGTTGAGGTGAAGTTTATGAAACATCAACTTTGCTGGGCTGATCATTGTGTGCAGATGGCTGATACTCATCTTCTGAAGCAAGTCCTCTTTTTCTCAACTTAGTCATGGTAAGAGGACCCAGGGGGACTGAGGCAATGCATGTTAAGCATGTTAAGAAGTCAGGCATTGGCCCCATGAACTGGGGAGAACTGGTTGGCAGTAGACTGCAATGATGTTACATCATATATCAAGCCTTAGCCTTTTTGAAGAGAATCACCTTGCTCGAGAAGCTGAGAAATGGCAGAGGAAGAAGGAAAGTGTACAGCACCCCTCCAAGCCACCACATGTCACATGTGGAAAAATCTGTAGAGCAGGAATTGGAACTCCTCAGCCATTTTAAGTTTCATCAATGATTTGCCCCCCTCGGCAAACACGCTTGTACAAAGAGATAGTCATCACCGCCGATGTAGGTGTTTAATTATCTTCTTTTTTAAACATACATTTTGGGTTTTAAAAACATGGCACCCTGAAATGTAAAAGCTAGTTGAAACCACTGTAGTTGGAAATACAGGCCCAGCAGACGACTTAAATGTGAATGAAACATTAAGCACTTGAATAATCCCTTTTGACCTTGGAGGGATTGCTCATGTGTTTAAAATTACCCACATATTTAAGTACTTTGCTGAATTGGGACTAAAGCTATAGTAATGGTGGCTATTCACTGAATAGGAGCAGAACTGTAGAGTAGTTTTACTGAACTCATTTTACTGAGAAAAATCTGGACTGAGACTATAGCTTTCGAAAAGTAAATTGTCATAATTTCTCTGGAGTATGTGAATTTCTCAGGCTTTAGAAAATCCCTTAGAAATTCAGACAATTAAGATTAGCTTGGGAAGAGAAAGTTAGTTAAATTATAATGAAACCTTTTTCTACTTGAAAACACTGACATCAGTAGTTTAAGTGGAACAGAGGAGAGATTCATATAAACACATTCACGCTCCACTAGCTGGAAATTAAAGATGTAGTTCACAGTTAATCTGATAATTGTCTTTTCGTCAAGCAAAGCTTTATAAAGGAAAACCTTAAAGAGGACTAACCCTCCTAATCACTGGCTGCATGTTAATCTTTGTGTCTGTTAATGATTACCATGATTGATAGGTGTGTATGGCACACTGCTGAATATTGCTATTGTGTGACACTATTCTATTAAGTGGCTGTCATTTTACTCAATATTATGGTGCATGGATTTTAATGTGTAATTACTGCAGACCGCTCATTGTAGATACTTTTGCATTTAATTATTTCTTTAATATTAATATTTCTTGCAATAACACTACACGAATGAACTACAGGTCATGATGAACAAAATCTCAAATCTATGTCAGTAATGAAACTCTGGATAATGTGGATCACTTCTGCTGTCTTGGCTCAATTTTTTCCAGCTCACTTAACCTTGATGGGGAATTTGATGCTAGAATCGGCAAAGCTTCTGTTACCTTTGGCAAACCTCAATGTTTGGAACAACAAGTTGGTCACCCTGAACACAAAGGTGTCTGTTTATCAGGCTTATGTCTTAGTGCCTTTCTTTACAGTTGTGAAATCTCGGTTATGTACTCCAAGCAGGAACAGAGATTGAACTGTCTCCAACTCCACTGTCTTAGAAAAATCCTTGGAGTTACTTGGTACCAATGGATCACCAATAACGAGATCCATGAGAGAACCAGCCTACAATCTGTGCAAACTATGCTGAATGTTTGCAGGCTTTGCTCGTTGGGACATGTGCAGTGCATGCTTCAAGATCATCTGTCACAGGCTGTGCTCTATGGTCAATTTAAGAACTGTTCATAATGCAGAGGAAAGCCAAAGCTCTGATACAGTAACAAGCTCAAGCAAGGCCTCAAGAAATTCAGCATTCCCACTAACAACTGGGAAAATCACATCCACAGTCATTCACTTTGGAGATGGTGGGTTAAGACTGATGGAGTCACCGTGGAGAGTTATCAGTGCATCTACGCTGAGGCTCACAGGTGAGCCAGGAAGCAGATTATGTTTCAGCTTCCATCTACTGTGTGGACCTGTAACGGACCAGTAGTTGACCTGTAATGGGAATGTTTTCCACTTGCACATTAGGCTCTTTTCCCATACCATTGCTAAGCATCACTTACAAAACGACTTTGTCATGTCTTCTTTCATCTGTCAAGATGTTGGATGGCCATGCATAACCATACAACTACAGTAAGAATTTAATACAATTTTGAATCCATTCTTAGGATACACTCTGATATCCTCACTCACAATCAGTAGCAACTGAGTCCATGCATAATCTCACTGACCTGCATCTTGGGCAAGGTTCTACTCAATACTATAATGGTAGGAGAATATGGCCATAGAACGTATTACTTAAAACAGCGATCAGATTATATTTTTTTCCAGTCATGCTAGTTAAGCAAATATGATGAGTGATATTCCCCATCATAGTTTTTTTGATAAATCTAGTCAGAAATCTTGAAAATATGAAAACATTTATTCTGAGATCAAAAAGAAACAAAAGTGTAAATGAATTGTGTGAGTGTAACATGCTAGTTTAGTGCTTGTTATTAGGTTTCCCTCTAATGGCTTTCCCCAGTAAACCTAATTTACTCCAGGAGATACAGGCTAGAGTTTGGTTCTAAAGGTCCTGGATTCAATCTTCACTGAAAATCATGGTGTCCGTCTGTCACCCAGTTTGTTACCTTAGCAACTGCATCATTGAAATGTGTTCATTTTGTACCTTTTAGACAAAATGAAATTGTCATTTGAACAATAATTGATTTTATTTAATAAAGAAAAGCATGGGTTGCAACCTTCCTACTGCAATCCCAATGAATAAAGTAATAGATAATCTATGTAATGACCAATTCTTGCAAAACTCAAGCATACATTAAAAAACCAAACACCAGTGCAAAGTGACTTCAGCAGTTAAACCCTGTTGTGCCAGTGGTAAATTTGGCCCTTGTACTGAATCAGATCCTTAGCTGTGGGAAGTCTCTGAAGCTCCATTTAAGTCAATGGAGCTTCATCAGTGTACATGAATTGAGGATCTGGCCCAATCTTTCAAGATGTAGCTATATGGCAGAAAGAGATCTGTGTGGAGAAGTGTCTTCTAAGGAGATGTGAACTGTCTTTTTATCACATCAAAGAGCAATTTAAATAACCAATATTTTCATCAGAAAAAAATCTGGGAAACCTAAGCAAATGTGTGAACACTTTTCTTATCTAAAATGTGAGTAAAAGACAGAAAAATTACAAAAGGGTAGAGAGGTAAGCTCTGATCCTGCTACCCGACCCATGAAAGCACAAGGGGTCTTTAAATTATGGGTTCAATGCACAGTGCACACTCTGTTAGCAGGATCAGTCCTAAAATATATATTATAATGCTTAAGTTTATTATTTTATTGCAGGGAGGTTGCATCTCAAAAACTGGGTCACTGATTTATCCAGCAGGTCCATTCAGAATTGGTCAACAAAGGCCCAGAAGATCTTCTTGAAAAGGAGGTGGACGCTTTATAGCTAGTAGAACAAAATTAACACCATCACAGAGTACTTGCCCTTGGTGAATCCATGTGACTATTCCTGATCACCTTCCTCTCTTTTAAGTGCCTTAAAATGGATTCCTTGAGGACCTGCTCCATGATTTTTCCAGGGATTGAAGTGAGCCTGACCAGCTTATAGTTCCCTGGGTCCTCTTTCTTCCCTTTCTTGAAGATGGGCACTATATTTGCTTTTTTCCAGTCATCAGGGACCTCTCCCACTTGCCATGAGCTTTCAAAGATAATAGCCAATGGCTCTGAAATCACATCAGCTAACTCCCTCAGCACCCTCGGGTGCATTGCATCCGACCCCATGGACTTTGTATATCCAATCTTTCTAAATAGTCTTGGACCTGTTCCTTGAGCCTCCCTATTCTGTGCCGCCCAGTGCAGTAGTCTGGGAGCTGATCTTGTCTGTGAAGACAGAGGTAAAAAAGGCATTGAGTATCTCAGCTTTCTCCACATCCTCTGTCACTAGGTTGCCTCCCCCATTCTGTAAAGGGCCCACACTTTCCTTAATCTTCCTCTTGTTGCTAACATACCTCTATAAACCCTTCTTGTTCCCCTTCACATCCCTTGCTAGCTGCAACTCCAATTGCGCTTTGGCCTTCCTGATTTCATTCCTGCATGTTTGAGCAGTACTTTTATAATCCTCGCTAATCATCTGACCAAACTTCCACTTCTTGTAAGCTTCTTTTTTGTGTTTAAGCTCACCAATGACTTCTTTGTTAAGCCACACTGGTCGCCTACCACACTTGCTATTCTTTCTGCACATCGGTATGGTTTCTTCCTGTGCCCTCACTAAGGTTTCTTTAAAATACAGCCAGAACTTTTGGATTTTTTCCCCCCTCATATTAGCCTCCCAGGAGATCCTGCCCATCAGCTCCCTGAGGGAGTCAAAGTCTGCTTTTCTGAAATCCGTGGTCCGTATCCTGCTGTTCCCCTTTCTTCCTTTTGTCAGGATCCTGAACTCAACAATCTCATGGTCACTGCTGCCTAGGTTGTCACCCACTTCTACTTACCCTACCAAATCTTCCCTGTTTGTGAGCAGCAGGGCAAGAGCAACACGGCCCCTAGTTGGTTGCTGCAGCACTTGCACCAGGAAGTTATTCGCAACACAGTCCAAAAACTTCCTGGATTGTTTGTGCTCTGCTGTATTGCTTTTCCAGCAGATTTCAGGGTAATTTAAGTCCCCCATGAGAATCAGGTCCTGTGAACTGGAAACATTCCCTAGTTGATTGAAGAAAGCCTCATCTACTTCATCCTCCTGGTCTGGTGGTCTATAACAGACACCCACCACAACATTACCCTTATTGTTCTTGCTTCTAAGCTTAACCCAGAGACTCTCAACTGGTTTATCTCCAGTTTAATACTGGAACTCAGAGCAATCATAGTGCTCTGTTATATACCGTGCAACTCCTCCACCCTTTCACCCCCGCCTGTCCTTTCTGAACAGCTTATACCCCTCCATGACAGTGCTCCAGGCGTGTGAGTTATTCCACCACATCTCAGTTATTCCAATCATGTCATAGTTTCTTGACTGTGCCAGGACTTCCAATTCCTCCTGCTTGTTTCCCAGGCTTCTTGCGTTTGTGTAGAGGCACTTGAGATAACTAGCCAATAGCCCTACTTTCTTAGTATGAATCAGGAGGTCTCCCCTGTTGCACCCTCCTCCTTCTGCTTCCTCATAGACTCATAGGTCAGAAGGGACCAATATGATCATCTAGTCTGACCTCCCGCACAAGGCAGGCCACAAAACCCTACCCATACACATTTATAACAACCCCGAACCCATGACTGAGTTATTGAAATCCTCAAAAGTGAGATTTGAAGACCTCAAGCTGCAGGGAATCCACCAGCAAGCGACCCATGCCCCATGCTGCAGAGGAAGGCGAAAAACCTCCGTGGCCCCTGCCAATCCGCCCCGGAAAAAAATTCCTTCCCGACCCCAAATATGGCGATCAGCTAAACCCTGAGCATGTGGGCAAGACTCACCAGCCAGCACCCAAAAAAGATTTCTCTGCAGTAACTCAGTTCCCATCCCATCCAGCATTCCCACAGACCATTGAGCAGACTTATCTGCTGATAATCCAAAATCAATGGTGTCCCACTTCCACACTTGCCTTCAGGCTTAGATCTCCATCCCCCATCGAATCTAATTTAAAGCTCTCCTCACAAGGTTAGCCAGCCTGTCTGCGAAGATACTCTTCCCTCTCTTCATTAGGTGAATCCCGTCTCTTCCTCCTAGAAGGAAGGTAGCGGTCTGAGGGCGTGATGAGTCTCGGCAGTCTCTCTGTCACATCCTTGCTCCAGGCAAGCAGCACACTTCTCTAATTTCCCAGTCTGGATGGCAGATGGATGACTCCATCCCCCTTGGAGGGAGTCGCCAACCACCATCACCCTTCTCTTCCTCTTGGGAGTGGTGGTTGTAGAACCCCCATCCCTAGGACAAGGCATCCCTTGCCCTCTGATCAGCAGGGTCCCCTTCTGATCCATTCCCTCAGATGAGTTTTGCAAATCGTTCGCCGCTGTAGTACCTGTGCAGAGAGCCTGAAAACGATTCTGTACCTCTATCTGCACGGTGGGCATATGGGTTCTCTTTCTTCAAGAGGTCACATGCTGCCAATTTTCTTCCCTGTTCTTCCATTTCCCCTCCACTGCCTTCTCTGAATTTTCCTCACACTGTGCCTGTAGTAACAAATCATGTCTTCGATCGAGAAAGACCTCACTTTCTTTAATGCAATGCAGGGTTGATATTTGGGTCTCCAGTCCTTTCACCTTCTCTTCCAATAATAAATGCTTGTTTTTCACAATGATTTTTTGCACCTGAACAGCACTAGCACAAATATGTACAAAGTGTATTAGAGCTGGGAGAACAATACATTTTGTACTGTATAGTAAATACAAATTCAAACTGGAAATAAGGCATACATTTTTAACAATGACTGTGATTAACCATTGGAACAATTTACAAAGGGTTGTAGTGGATTCTCCATCTGGTAATTCTTAAATCAGAACTGGATGTTTTTTCTAAAAGATACACTCTAGTAATTATTTTGGAGAAGTTCTATAACCAGTGTTATACAGGAGGTCAGACTAGATGAACAATGGTCCCTTCTGGTCTTAGAATCTATGAATTTATGATTCTTTGAGAATGACATTCAATACATTTAGCCTTTTTCTCTATGAATGAAATATGAGTTCAAACTTTGGAGAGGGGTTAGTTTGTTTATCTTTAGGAAATGTGTTTGTTATTCAAAATTGTTCAGACATTTTATGTGCCTATATTTTACCCTATGGATTCTTCACAAAGCAGTTCCTTCAATTATGTCTTTTAATAGTCATTCTTAGTGTGCGCTTCATCTGTTAAATCCATGGTATTTTTTCTACTCCCCAGATTCAGAGGAACTCCCACTGACTTCAAGGCATGGTGCTAATAACTGAAAAATTTGTAAATGGGAAGGAGGAAATCAAATTGACTCAAGAGGGCCATGCTAACCTTTCTGACAAAATTCCAAGCAAATAAGATTTTTGCTTTCTTTGAACATTCTTGAGGAACATATAAATGTCACTTTTATAAATGTCTACAGAAAAAGAGGCAGAAATGCTCTAGTGAGCAAGCACTTTTACTTATTTTGCAGAGGCTGCAGTGTTCTTCACACTTTACAATGTGCTTGGGAAGAAAAAGTGTTTTTTATATATATATTACTATATTTATTATATAAATTATTATTGTCATCATTGCAGTAGCTGCCAGAGACTTCAAACAGGTTGCCCCCTTCCCCATTGAACCCACATATAGTATATTAAGTGACAATCCTTATTTTATAATCTATAGATGAAACAAACAAGTGGGTGATGGGGTGGGAAGACTGGCTAAGAGGAACACTAGAATGTTTTAGCACAGACTATCCCTGTGAACAATTCATAGATATAATCAGCAAAAAATCAGTCAGAGTATGCGGAACTTGCCACTTGTCTAGCTGTTGTCAAAAGCAGGCTCAACACCTCTCTTCAGGTTTTGCCCATAGACTGTGAGGTTTCAGACCCACATATAGGTGGGCAGGATAAACCCCTCAAGATCAGGGGAGCACTAAATTAATTGATATAGGTCTGAGGGTGTATTAATAATTGATGAGTGGCTAGGAAATAGTATGGTTTTGGAGGTACATGGAATTAATTGGCATTTTGGGAGAATCTGGAATCCTTCTGGATCATCAAGCTTCACCTTATGCTCATTTGTGTGATATTAAGCAAAATTATATGTAATTTTATGCAAATTAAAAGTCCACTTTTTTGTCACAAGAAGATGGCAAGATTTGCAAATGGTAGTTTTCTTTAAGCCTCAAAAGAGAGGTGACTTAAGGAGGTGAATGTGTTTCAGTGTTTTAAGGAAAGGATTTTTATGAATTAAAAACAGTATGCTTTTAAAGTCAAATTAGTTTTCAGTATAATTAAATACCATTTATTTTATGTTTGCATTTTATTTAAAAAAATGCAGGTGAACATTGTGATTACTTGGCTCAACAGCAAATGTTGTATGAGGAAAAACAAAAGTAAAAGCATCTATTCTGAACTTCCCAGGTCAGCTTCTTACTGACTGTTTTGTAAAAGGACTCTGCCATTAAATAATGCTAGTAATGTAATAGCTGGTTCATATAAGTTTAGTCAAACTATTGCTTGAAATGAAAGAGGTAGAATAAAATTAAATTATATTGTTCTCAATAAAATTGATTAAATGCTTGGAAATATAGGAAAAATGTGTATAAAATGTCTAGGAGGGTATTATTTTGATGGAACCCTTTATTTTATAGTACTTAGAATAGATTGAAACAAGAGTGCGTCGAAATTGCAGAAATTAACCTCTTAGATTAGCTTTATGAACCCAAGATGAAGTTATAAGAGTCCAATGTAATTTGATCTAGAGTGGCAGAACAGGTCTCCAGAAGCATTAAAGTCAATTATTTTAAGAGTGGAAAATGGAAGTGTTTATGACCATGCTTAGTAATTTGTGAGAATGAAGGTCTTCAGAGGTTTCTTTGGAGGTGGGGAGAAAGAAGATGTGGATCACAGGATTTCTTTAGATGAGTAAATTATTAGAGTAGTCCTTCCTGGGGTAAGATAATTTCTCTCTTTGCCTCAGTAACTGATGTGACTGAAAGTACCTCTGTATTTACACCCTATACATTATTGTAATAATCATTGTACAAGATATGCCTTGTGAGGTATCATTTGAAAACAAATAACTTGCTGGTCAATAATATCATGGTGAAATGTGTAATTAGCAACATTATATGTAAAATTATCATATCCCCCTTTATTATGATGTTTAAATCATACAGCCATGATTAGGCAAAAGTTGTTAAACAGATCTATGTTTACCTCAATTTATGGCAGAATCTCGTAGTTACAAACATCAGAGTTATGAACTGACTGGTCAAACACACACCTCATTTGGAACTGGAAGTACTTAATCAAGCAGCAACAAACACAAAAAAAAAAGAAAAGAAAAAAGAAGCAAATAAAGTACAGTACTTTGTTAAACATAAACTACCAAAATAAAGGGAAAGCAGCATTTTTCTTCTTCATAGTAAAGTTTCAAAGCTTATTAAGTCAATGTTCAGTTGTAAATTTTTTAATGAAAAACCACAATGTTTTGTTCCGATTTATAAACATTTCAGAGTTACGAACAACCTCCATTTCCAAGGTGTTCATGACTCTGAGGTTCTATAGGTAGTAAACATGGTCCCTGAGACGTTAGGAGGGAGAAATGGCAGTAGGCAAGGTGACATTTCAGCACACACAGGGGAAAAGAGAGAGTATGGTGCTACCTTCACAATCAGATTCCATATCACTTTTTCTACCATTTGAATAAACTTTGCTTTGAGGATGTAGTGATCTCTCACTCTTGAGAGGGAGGCCACTCTGCCTCACTACAGGCAGACAGTAAAGCAACAGTCTAGTGGGAAGCTCTGGACCAGTGGGCAGGGCAGAGCACAACAGTCTTTAACCCTCAGCCTCATGGCGGGGGCAGAGAGTACTAAACAGTCTCCAGTGCAAGCCTAGGGTGAGTCTGCAGCCCCCAGAGGGCAGGGGCTAGAGGGACTCGAGCCCACTCTACTCCACCATGTCTCAGCCAAGGGTCCTATCAGAGGTAAGTGATCTCACCACTAGTTAACAGCAAAACCACTGAAACATGCTGCCTTGCATCCTAGCAGCACAATTGGATCAAAGTCTGGTTCCTCTGGGCTACTTCCCACCTTATTTAATCAGTGTTGCTCTGTGCAGCAGGGGCTTTCTCTCATTGCCTCACAAACAAGGGGCAGCCACTTCAGCCACTCCTCAGGTTCTTCCATCCTCTCCAACAGCAAGGTGCTGCTTGGGGGCTATTCTAGGATCCTGCAGAGAGTTCATCTCTCTGGAAGAGACATCTGCTTCCTACAGGGTTCAGCACTAACTGAGGTCCAGGGCTTTCCTTTTATTCTTCCTGTCCGGTCCTGATACTTTCAGGGGTGGAGGAGGCAGATTTGGCTCCATCCACCAGGAAAAGTGTAGTGGTTCTTTGCTCTCAAATTAGGAAGGAGGCCATTCCAACTCACTACAGAGAGGTAATGCTCAGACAAGTCTATTTCAAAGAGTGACTGGACTATAAAGGTAAGGGACAAAAATATCCCAAGGTCTCTCTCTCACTCACCTAAGAAGACCAAGAAATCAGGCCTCTGAGTTTGGAGGAAGAAGATTTGAATCATGGTATTTATTTGGATGAGAAAAGTGTTAAGACAGTATCCCTGAGGTAAGGTAATTTATTTCTTTGTCTCAGTAACTAATAAAGGGTGGAAGGACAGTATACAGGAAGAAGAATTTGGGCAATTAAACACTAGAGTAACCCATTTAAGGCTGACTATGCAGAGATAGCCATGTCTCTATTCTTTATGGACTCCATCCTGCAAGGTGCTGAACTTTCTAGCCCTCATCTAGGAAAGCACTTAAGTATGTGAATTTTAAGCATGTGAGCACTCCTACTCACTTTAGCAGGATTATTTACATAGTCCTTGTTTGATTAAGTACTTTTATGGATCAGGGATAGAGTGCTCAGTTCCTTGGAGGAATGAGCTCTATATAAGGAAGGCATCATGGACTCAATCCTGAGAAATCAATGAGACATTTTCCATGGAATTGTATGGGGCCAGAGTCAGTTGTCATTATGACAGTTTTATAGGTTTTATTTTTAAGTGTGTGTGTGTGTGTGTGTGTGTGTGTGTATACACATATACATAACTATCTATTTCTGGATACAAATTTCACTTCTGCTGAAATCTTTCCTTGGTATTATATTCATTTAAGGCGTGGAGCTCATATGGGAGCACAGATTTAATAGATAAGGCACAATTGCCATAATTAGGATTTATTTGGTGTCTCAGTTCTGAATGTAGAGCATATGTGCTATGGATCCCGAAAACACAGAAGAGAAACATTTGGCTTGCATGAATGAAAGGTCTACCGTTTTAAAGTTAATAACCCCTCACACCCGAGAGTGAAGAGATCAGAAGAAAACATAACAGAATAACAAATATATTTTTGAAGTCTGTGAAGTTGGTATCTTGCTTTAGTTTGAGGAAGTGATCCTCTATTACTAATGTAGCCCTATGTAACAAGGTGCTGTGGCCTGCCTCAGAGCCTGAGCCCGAGGAAGGGTCGCTCTGCCCCCACTGAACAGAACTCAACCCTGCAGGCCGAGCCACCCGGAAGCAGAGGGGTGGAGCCAGGGCCAGGGAGACAAGTATAAAAGACAGGTTAAGCAGCTCAGTCTGGAGAAGCTATCGCTGGAGGCAGACGTGTCTCCCTGGAGGCAGCGGCCTAGGCCTGACTCAGGCCTTGAGACTGTTTGGCGTAGCCGCCTTGCTGACTGCAGCCCGTGGGACCTGCCTGACCTGCCAGGCCCAAGTGCCCGGAGTGGGCCGCCGGGTTTGAGTGATGGGCTGGGCCTGCCGGACCCCAATAGCTGGGCGCAGCTGCACAAGCTTGTGGAGTGGGTGAAACTGCTGGAGGCTGGCCCTGACCTGGAGGAGCTGCCTGGTATGGAGAAACCACCAGCGTGGACAGACCCTGGCAGACCAGAGGAACCCCTGGACCCTCTGACCTGGAGGAGCTACCTTTGGCAGACGACCCGCAGGAGTTCCCAGACCTGCCGCCAGTTGATGGAGAGGAATTAGCCGGACACCCTCTCCCTGCCTCCCCCCCATGACCCAGAGGGCCCGACTTGGATGCAGGTGGAAGGAAGTGGCCCAGGGAAAGTCACAGCCAGTGGCTGAGTCAGGGACAGAACCCTGCGTGTTGAGGCCAGAGCCCTGCTGATGCAGTGCCAACCCACTTTTGCCCTGGGCTGGGACGCAGTGGAGTCAGGTGGGCCTGCGTCCCCCTCCCCTTTCCCTAACCACCCAGGGAGTGGTCCGTTGCACTCCTGATCAGAGGACACCGCGCTTGTCAGCCCTGCCAGACTGTAAGGCTAATAGAAACTGCTTCACCTGTTCCGCCCTGTTTTAAGGCCGGGGGCAACAAACTGCTTGTGAGCTGGGGGCTAAACACTCTGTTCCTTGCCCCGCCCTGTCAGAGGGCCGGGAGCAATAGACTACTGGGCTACAGACCGGTTACCAGCCCCACCCTACGGGAGGGCCAGGGGGTGATAGACTTCGAGAATAACCTGCCCCCTCCAGCGGCTGGGCCCAAAGACTACTAACCAAAACATTTATTTCCCTCAACAAGGGCGCTGTGGCCTGCCTTGGAGCCTGGGCCTGAGGAAGGGTCGCGACGCCGCCGGCTGGACCGTGCCACCAGCCTACATGCTAAAATAATCAATTTTCCACCTGCACTTGCTTTGTCTAGTTTCCTTCATCCCACGTGGGATATTTAAATCAAATTGTTACACGAAAGTAAATACATTTCATATTGCATACAGAGAGCTAGACTTTTGGCTTTATATCTAACTAGGTAACTTTCTATATTGGTGCTGCATCTTTATAGTTTCTGAGTGCGTATCTCAAGCCAATGGAGCTAGGACTATTTACACCAACTAGAAATCTGTCCCAGAAAATTTTACTAGATTGCAGAAAATCTAGGAAAAAAACCTCTAATCATAATATAACTTCTCTAAGAAAACCTAACATCAAAACTTTTTTCATTACTATTAGTCTGAATTGCAGCAACCTGAACTGTCTTTACAACTGTTATTCTGTGTTCTACTATGTAAAACCTTTGCTTACATTCATTTTTCCAGTAGTCAGTAATTGTTCAACTATAGAGCTGTTCCATCATTTATCATTGGCATTAATTAAAATTCCTATTAAAAAAGAACAGTGCACTTAATTTTGGTTAAATTAACTGTGTGTGTTCTGGCTAAAGACATCATTAAGTAAAATTAAGGCTGTCAAGTGGGAAATCCATAAAAACAGCATCTGTTTTTAACTACAACCTCAAACTTTTCTATAATATGACCCTAGCACCATCTGGAATTTTTTTCCCCACAGAGACATTCTGTGTCATGTGCCACTCAGAGTAGTTGGGTGGAAGTATTTTTTCACCAAACTTGGCTTTCAGCATATAGATGGAGAGATGTGCAATACAGATCTAATGTTGTATTCCAGCTGTAGCCTACTGTGTACACTGGTCCCATATTGGAGCCTATACACAGGTGGAGATTCAGGAGGTGTTAAATGCCTTGGACCAAAAGTCACAATTCCTTCCCAGCTCACTAGTATGGATGGATGAATACAGCATCCTGTAACCTGCTACAACTCCACAGCCTGCCTAAGGCAGAGAGGCATAAGCTGTTCTAGGTTGGGCCATTCCAGATAGACTCTGATCACATTTTCCTACACATACCTGAAGCCTGAACCAGGACCTAACCCTCCCCCCGACCCTCTCTCTCTCTTAAATGGATAGGTTGCAATTACAATACAGACCTCAATAAACAACAGCAAACAGCAACTGGCTGAGAAAGCAATGCTGATTACAGCACAGAGAAAGTTATTTCTGTGACACTGCAATAAGGAAATCCACTGTGAAAATTATGGACAATATTGAAGAAACCTGAGATGAAATCCTCCATTGTAAGTCAATTTGAGCTGCATGTGACAGTCATAGGGGCTGATACTATGGAAAATGAGTACAAATGTGTTATGATTGTGGTTGGGGCAGAAGTATTAGATAACTTCAATACATTCCAGTCAGATAAAGGAAAATGCTTCAGGTTGCTACACATTTTAGTACACTGTACATTGCTACATTTCCTTGATAGATTAACACACACCATTTGCATTGACTAAAATCCTACCAGGTTAGATTACAACAGCTTTGTTACTCCATTTATTTTATTAAACACAAAAACTATGTTAAAAAAGTTAAGATTGCAATGTCAAGCATTCAAAAATTAGGAAATGCCAGTACTAAGAACTGCCATGCAACCTTACCTCAGTCCTCCCATGAAAATACATTAGGATACAATACGGTAGTCTTTAATTACATGCTCAAATGCTATTTTTTTCCACAAGAACCCTGCACATTCTAAAGAAGAGGGCTCATTTTTTAAAGTGCTGGGTACTCAAACATCTCCAGTTGGGTTTAGTGGGAGATAAGCACTTTTGTAAATAAGGCCAATAATTTATGTACCCAGATAAGAACTTAGGGCCAAAACTTGTCAAAAATTTGCGCTTGGGACAAAGTTCTTAAATTCATATTTAGGTACATGAGTAATGATCTAATAATAATAGGAGCCTACCTTTATACATCTATTTAAAAATATTTGCTTGGGTATTCACACAGACTGAATTGTATTTTGTAATTCTACGGAAACCAAAGCAGATTCTGCCATTTCATTAAACTTTTTAAAATTTGACTTAGACTCTTCACCTTTAACCTTAACAATTTAGAAGAACATAATGATATAAAATGAAAATGAATGCATGAAAAAAAAATTATCCAGATGTTGATGACTGCTTATTTATTCATGAATGCCTTGTCAGTTATTCCCATTCATCCCAAAACAAAAACAGCCAACAGACTTTAATTTGGTTTAGTTCTGTGGACAAACTAGTGTAACGAGACACTGTAAATTGTTGTCTAATTTTTGTTAAACATGCTCCTCAGATGTAAATAAAATGTTTTAAGTGGAACATTAGGAACAGATGATTTACCCACAATCATTTACATTCTTTAATGATTAGCTGTTTCTATGTCAACTATGTACAGTAAAAAGGTTTTGGTGCCATATGGTTTATAGAACCATCTGTGTACCCCAAGGACAGCCTCAACTTATACTGAAAATGAAAACTTGTTTTGTGAAAAGTTAAAGTATCAGCAATATATATCAAAAGCTATCCACTGATTCTCTAAAACTTATTTTCCCAGCTGTTCATGTCACATTCTCTTTGTTATTATTGGTGAATACTATTTAACTTTAGGAAGAGGTTATAAATCCAGAAACATACCAAAGACAGCCTTTTACAGCAAACTATGATAACAATGTACCATAGGCACCTTGCTAAAATCTAATTTACTGTGAAATGAAATATAATCAATTTGATTTAACAATAGCCTTCTGGTATGTTCTGGATCCCTACTGTAGTTTTCTGTAAAACAGGGTAAATCTTGTAGACCACACAAGGCCATTCACCTCAGGGAAAAAATCCCCAGCAGATAGGCTTATTAAATAAAGAAAATTTCTAGTTCATTTATAACTGTATTTTCTACGTCTCACCTATTTTATTCAGTGTATCTGCACTACTTCATAGTTCTCAAACAACCTATGTGTATGTCTACACTGCAATCAGCACCTGAAATTGCAACTTGTGTAGACATACCTGACCTCACTTTAATTTAGCTAGATTAAAGCTAGCTTGAGCTAGTTTGAGCTAGCTTAACAGTAGCTGTTAGCCCATGCTGCCAGGGCTACACTGCTATACCCATATTCACACCAGCTAGTATACCTGGAGTATACCTGCACAAGCTGCAGTCACAGTTCCTGATTCCAGTGTACACTTACCCTGACAGACCCTGACTTGCCTTTGGTTCCCATCCAGGCAACCCAATCTAATATAGTGAGAGGTTACTGAAAACCCATTTCACCATATGTGAGGTTCTTTCTAATACCAAAGGATCAGACCCATATCCCTAGGTCAATATGAATCTCAGATCTTACCCAAATATCACACTGTTAGCCAATCTTTAGTAAACTAACTAAAGATTTAATAATAAAAGAAGTTATAAATGGTTAATAGATCATATGCATACAAATTATTGAAAAGTCCTTATATCAGGTTTGTAGCATTGATGGAATAAATTGTAGACTTGTAAAGTCTATCTGGTAACTTCCTAAAGAGTGGAGTATCTTCAGTCCATTGTTCAAGATCCTCCTTTTCATTGTAAATCCATAGTTCAGAGAACTAGAGCAAGAAAGAGGCAAAATGGAGTTGTCTCAGGGGTCTTTTATATCCTTTGCCAAGTGCCTGGAAAGTTACTGTCCTATACAAAGCTCACAGCCACTATTAGTGGAAAGTTATTGGCCCAAGATGGAGTCCAGGCTTACATGAGCATATCACATGCCTTTACATGGTTTGTTGAATAACAGGGCATGGCCAGTGGCTCCTTGCTGTCTGGGGGATCCTGAGGAAGAGCTTCTTTTATGGCCCATTGTGAGTGTCCTTGATGGGTCATCAACATATAGCTGTCTAGCTTTGATATAAATTTATCTGGAGGGTGACACCCAGGAATGCAACACAGGTTTAAGATACAAGCACATAGCCATAACTTCAGATACAAATATGCTGCATGCATACAAACAGCATAATCATACTTAGCAAATCATAACTTTTCCACTGCACCTTACATGAAATTTATATTAGGTTTATGGAAATTGTGTAACAGTGTAACAACACTGATTACATAGCATCACAGTTACATTCTCATAAACTTCTCTAAATGGCCAATATTCCAGTAAGAAAATCTGCCCTTCCGTTGTTTAACACCTATTCAATAAAACAATAAAAGACTAGCTCTGTGTGACAGCACTTAGCTAATAAACAACTCTCAGAGCTGTGCTGATGCCAGTCTCTGCTACTGGCATCTTTTCCAAATATGTTTTGGTACAAAAAGATGCTGCATAAAATAAAAAATGCCTTGTTTTTTTCACTTCCATTTAAAACAGCGCTGGGGGCTAACGGTGATTTGAAATCACACATTAGACAAGTGGAAAGCAAAAGCTGGTAGGGAAAATATTTCCAAGCTATTACAAATAATGAAAAGGAAATTAAAAATTGTTTTACAAAAAGGGGTTTGACAGACCCGTTTTGAGTATTTGGTACGGCATTTTTGCTTTTTCCAACATCTTTTGGAACATGTTATTCATGTATTTGTTAATTTATATTTTGTAGTTTCTTTCCCTATAATATGTAAACTTCAATATTTGTAATCAATGTGAAGTTTGGAAGAAAATATTATACTTATACATTACCTATGTGGAGGAAGGCAAGATTGTGATATGCAGTAGTAGAACTGGTTGTTAAATATCTACATATGGCAAGTCAATTATTTTTATTGCATTTGTAGCCCACTTAATGACTTTGATGCATGATTTGCATGCATGATTTATCCCTGTTATATAAAACAAAAAAATTGCATGCTAGGAACTGTAAATCTGTATGTATTCATACCATATATAAACAAATAAAAATAGTTTTCTTTAAACTTATAGAAATGTTTTAATTTTAAGAATAATTGAAATATACTAACATCAAGAAATTGTACTGTGCATTAACATTGTGTAGACCAGTATATACCTGAAAGGGCATGGCTGACAATATTCCTGGAGGTTCAAGAAAATGTTATTCTCAGAAAATCTGGAAGATTCTTTGAGTTTCTACAAAGGTCCAGAACATTCTAGGAGGTTAGTGAAAAATGAATCCACATACAGAATA
Source organism: Mesoclemmys tuberculata (assembly GCA_007922155.1). Taxonomy (NCBI): domain Eukaryota; kingdom Metazoa; phylum Chordata; order Testudines; family Chelidae; genus Mesoclemmys; species Mesoclemmys tuberculata. Next base: position 44,231,822 of record ML675618.1, on the reverse strand, counting down.
CCTGAAACAGTTTACTTCAAACATACTTTTTTTCTTTTGTTGCCAAGAAAAACAACACCCGGAGCCTGGTGTCCCTAAATCCAACACCCTAGGCAGTCTCTTGAATCACCTGCCCCTAAATCCATCCTTGCATGTGGCTCTCTTCCTCACTACTTGCACCAGATTAATTGTCCTATGTTGAGATGGGACTTTTGGAGCTTCTTTATGTCACTTGGCCAACTGGGTAAAAGTGTCTGGAGCAGGGATGAAAAGCTCACCCCATGAGTCAAACTGTATTTATTGTTTAGCTCATTTAATCTTTCCTCACCAGTTGTTCACTTTTTCCCTCTAATAATGGGTTTGATACTGCACCCTTCAAAGCCAGAGGAAGTTTTGGACCAGAAAGCAATAGGACTACTTGTGTGAGTAACTATGCACCAATGCGCTGTGGATTTCACAATCTCACCTTTTACCAAGGAGTTCCATGGATCAGGATCAATTTTAGTTATTCACCTCTGCCATTTGTCAGTATTTCTCTGGTACTGAGGAGCCCCAAACAAAGCACAATCCAGGAATAATGGCATAAGGAAAGGACTGCAACCTCTCTGATCTGTGTCTTAATACTTCCTTTGTACACAAGCCAAAACTGCATTGTGCTCGCTTGCTGTCATATTGCATTACAAGTTAATGTTTAACTTTTTGTCTGCTATCACCCCCAGATCTCTTTTTCACTTTCTTGGTTTTCCCTTCTGTTCAGTGCAGTATCTGTATTACAGCTCATTTTTCTTAACTGTACTAGCTTACATTTTCCCATGCTGAATCTCATTCTGTTGTGTCTGCTCATATTCCTCTATAGATCCCTTTTTATTATTTCTCTGCTCACACTAGAATTTGCAAGGTCTCCCAAATGAATACCATCTGCAAATTACATTAGCATGCTGTTTACTTCCTCTCAAGCTTGCTAATTAAAATGTTAAATAAGACTGGCTATGGCATAGCTGTCAAGTTCCCCAGAGTTCTTAACACAAAATGTACTGACCCGAGCTATGCAATTTTAAAAGGATCTATTTGTTAACAGCAACCAAACAACAAAAACTGGTATTCTATACCCTGGAGAGGGATTCCATGATGCGTAATCCTTATAGGGCATTCACTCATTTCCTTAATAAAGTTCCACTGTGCTGAACCACTCAGAAAAAAAGAAAAAAAATAAAGGTACACTGGGTAACAGCAATCTTTCTGATAGATGAAGTAGCGGGAGAGAGAAAAAAAAGAGAGATTACTCAAATGCCCAGGACAAAGAGGGAGAAGAAAGCATCTGTTTTTAGACTATGGCACTTTCCTTATATAATCTCTACCACTACTGGAGGTAGGGGAAGAATCTGGTTCCCATTATCACAGTAGTTATAACATTAAACCCTTTGGTAATTTATGGCAGAGCTAGTTGTCTATATATTATAACTTTCACTTATGAATCAATCAAGTGCCAATCTTCATTTCTGCAGCCGTATGTTATTTGTAAGTAGTCACTGAACAGCATCTTCCAGAGGATTTCAAAATGCTTTACAGATATTAATTAGTGAAAGCTTTAGAACTCACCATAAGGTAGGTAATATTATTACTAGTATACAGAGAAGAGGACTAAGCCTTTAAGAGCTAGGTAAGTCCTATTAACTAGTTTTTGTGACCATGCAATCAACGAGTCCATCATAGTGCCTAAGCCCAAGAAGCCAGAGACGGTGATCAAGGAATGGGGAAGGAAGCAATTCAAACCATAGGGACAATATATCAGATGAAAAGAAGAGAGAAAGAGGCCCTTAATCAGCAGTCTAACCCTATTCACTTAAGCACGTGCTTAACTTTAGGCAGATAATTAACTATTGATTTTAAATATGCTTAAGTGCTTTGTTGAATAGGAACAGATGTAAGTGTGCGCATAAATGATTTGTTGAATTGAGGCCATACTGATACTAAAAGGGAACTGAGATTTCTATTGACCTTCATGAGATATATAAACTGACTGTCTTTGGAGTTATTTAGTGTTGTTGTAGCAATGTTGTCTGTCATATACTGGGACCAAGGTGGGTGAGGTAATCTGTTTCATTGCAGCAACTTTTGTTGGTGCAAGGGACAAGCTTTTGAGCTTCACACCGCTGATCTTTAGGTTTGGCTACAAGTTTTAGCTTGAACACTCTAGTTTCCTTTTCCAGATCAGGAGAAGAGCTCTGTGAAACCCAAAAGCTTGTCCCTTTCAACAACAGAAGCTGATCCAATAAAAGATATTATCTCACCTACCTTGTCTCTTTCAGTGTTATTAAAAAGGTACAAAACCTAGTAATACTAGTTAGTAATTGCCTGTCGTGAGATCACATGTGGTGTGGTAGTCCTTCTATCAGGAATTTAGTGTCCCAAATACATGGGAAGAAAGGTCAGATACAAGGTATGTGGTTTAATTAGGCCACTTGATTAACTTAACTCATCTGGGAATTTTCCAGCAATAACTCGTACAGTGATGGTCATCATTCCTTTCTCACTTATTTCCACCTGGTAGTGTGCTGCCTTTAACTTCCCCACAGTTGGTCTTAGCCTATTGCTGAGACCCACTATCTTCCTATTGAATGAGGAATAAGGGATTGTTTCCTCTATCAGATATTAGGAGCACCTGCCTTGATACCCATTTTCTTTAGGGGATGCCTTCCCCTAAATCCACTTCCAGTTGTCGTTTACCACAGAACATGACCCTCCAGTGCAACAAGTACTTGCACTGGACATATGCTGAGTTGTGACAATTTAAACCTAACCTCCTGCCCTACCCACAGATCCCTAAGCAGTTGTGGGGAAGATGAAAAAACACATTCCCATCCATGATTAATCTGTTGGTGAGGGAAAAATTGCTTCCCAGTCCCCCAAAAGGCAAGTAGCATAAGCTTCCAGCAGACCCCACCAAAACCCAGTCCTACTCAAATCCAAGGATCAGAGAATGGTAGCTGCTAATCCTGGCATGAGAGTGCTCAGGCTCAAGGGACAGGGTTTAAAAACTTCTCTGAGATGTGTAGAGACTAAAGGCATATGTGAGCCCCACCAGGGCTCTCACCAGTTTAGGCAATGTCTTCCTTCCCTTCCTGGCCACCCCTACTCCCAACCCTAAAGGAGCCTTTTCTCATCCCCCCCCCCAAGTCCAAACACAGCTCCCCTGACTTTGAGGTTGCAGAAGATGTATTGTTTGTGGAAGGTTACATTTTGCAAGAAAAACAGATGTAAAATTGAGTAACAACCATTGAGGCAATAGTCTTATAGACTTTTAAAAATGAAATCCTAAGGAAATAAAATCCATTCACCAAGCCAGTTTCAGATTTTTATCTTACAAATATAAAATACTTCCAAAAGCTTGGTGATTGAAGCTCTACAGATCACAAACTGATTTGTATTAGGCATTTTTGAAGCTCTTAATGAGCCTTAATACCGTCTTTATTCTGTACTTATCATTTTTTAAAAAGTTTTAATCAGCTAAATAAATAAAATAAAAAATCTCTCACTTCCACTTGGTGGTGCTGTTGGATAAGAAAAACAAAGGTCCACAGAAACACATGGTGAGGACAAGTGTTGTGGTGAGGTTAAATAAAATTAAAAGAAGAATGGCTTCATTCACCTCTGTCATATCCAATCTTTCATTTCTTCTTTTTGACACAATGGTTTTAAATTAAACAGAATAGTAATTCCTGGTGGCTTGGATTCTAATAACTAGCACAGAGTGCACAGATCTTCCACACAGATTTCATGCCTCTGAAGACTGAGATAATGAGGCTATTATTTTCATATTTAAATTGCCCAGTTGTGGGATAAAAGATTGCTGCTTTTATGTCGTTTACTGTCAACTTTCAGCACAAATTATATTACTCATCTTCTGAACCCTTTCATATGCTAAGGTGAACACTGAGATCACTGGATGATTCAATACCATATTTTCTATTAGACTAAGTATATAATTGAGCCAATAACCTTGTTTCCCTAGAATTAAACAGTATGTGCTTGAACAAATTTGAATACCTATTCAAATTACACTGATCAATATAACATTTTGACATTGAAATTCATGCTGAGAACACTGCTTTCCAGGTTCTATAATCCTATTTATAATCTTTCTTCAGAAATGTTCTCTTTCTAAAGGTATGCTGTACTGTAGCTGTAAATAATTTCCCTTATATTTTTGGCAATGGGTTCTACTTACTGCAAGCTCAGCTTGAGGCATTAAAAGATTTCAACAAAGCATGCAAGGAGCATTTTCGTCTGGTACGAAGAGTTCAATTGTATGTTTTAAACAACACAGAATAAACAATAACTATGGAATTGCTGCTCAATATGAAAAAAAATGACATAGTGGTGTTTCAGACAGTTTGCAGAAGTTCCTTAAATTATAACAATTATTATGTTAAGTCTTTCATCAGGGTTAGTCTGACCTTCCGGTGCTCTCAGTAAGAAGACATAAATTCACAAGGGGTACTTAGATACCTAACATGGTATTTAGGTGTCTAAGTCCAACATTTATGTGGCACTGGTATTCATAAAATCCCTACACAACTGCTGACTAACCCTAGCATCTAAAGCATCTAAAGTCAATTCGAACCTAAGTTTCTGTGGTACCTACATTTTTGTTGGTGGCCACCTAAATCCTGAAAGTGTTGGGCGGGTCAGCACTTAATTCACACTTGAGCCAGAGGAGGTGGTGGTGGTGATGTTATACCTAGTAGTCCAATGATTAGTTTACTCACCCAGGTTGTGGGAAGCCCAAATTCAAATTTTATCTGATGCAGAATAGGAACTAGGTGAGTGCCCAACAACTGGGCTGTAGGATAGTCTGGGTTAGGTTTCTCTCCTATTGAAACTATTCCACTTCGTATGAAATATTGAGAAAGTCACTGGCACAGATACTGGTATCTGGGCTGTGAGGAAAGTGAGCTAAGCTATATTCAGAGTCAGTCTCACTCTCTCTGGCTCAATGAATTGCATCCATAGTGCCTTACAGGAGATTGCCAGAAAAGGTGGCAGAGTTTTAGCAGGGATTTCAATGACAAAAGGGAAGTTTTACAATTTCACTTTGCTTCAAAGAAAGGGTCTCAGCAGTGGCTCTCTTTGGTACACTGGTAGGCAGACACATTATTAGTATCTTTGACATGTAAGAAGAGGTAGCCTGAGGGCCCAAATTTTGCCTCCATGTAGTTAAAAAAAGAGGCACTTAAACTGTGCCTGTGGAGAACTGTTGTTTTCAATATAAGGGATAGAATAAACCCACAGCATATTTCCACCTCCCATATTGGTACCTTATGTGTAATATTTTTTTCTCTCCATTTTCTTCTTTGGGCCCAAATCCTGACAGATGTGCTGAGCATCCTTAATTCCCACTGAATTAAACTGCGGTTATAAATGCATAGCAGGTGTTCAGTACTTTTCAGAATAGGGCCTATAATGCAGTTTGAGTTACTACAAATATATTTGATTCATAAAAGCCTCTTCTAAGGAAATTTATGAATCATTTCAAAGCTGAGGCTCACTATGATACAAATCATCGTTGCTGATAACAAGAGATTGTCTAGCAGACAGAGCTAGAGACTAGGATTCAGGTAACTTGGTTTCTATTTCCAGCTCTGCCATTGGCCTACTCGATAACCGTAGGTGACTAACTTCCATACTCAGTGCCTCATATTCCTCTGTCTTTAAAATGGGCATAGTAATCCTTTAGAAAGTACTTTGAGATCTACTGATGAAAAGTGCTGTAAGAGCTAGGTATTAGTAATAGTAACACAATCCACTACTATGAGAAAACAGCTCAAAGAAAAACTGACAGGGAGACCAGAAAACTCCAGCTGTACATCTGATTTCTTTTTGTTCCGTATCTTTTACATCTCTTAGACAAGGAGACACACTAACTCTAAGTACTCAAGAAGGAGCTCAAGCTCTATTTTTATTTAGAATTAGACATTCACTGGATATTTCTAAAAACAAGTCTAAATAAATGCTCATTGTGGAAGAATATGGAAAATGCATTTCTGCATCAAGCTCACATATACCGTAATTTACACTACTTACAGTACACACATTCCCTATTCATCATCAGGAATTGAAACCACTGGAGGAAAAGTGCATGCTTGTGACATGAGACTAACAAGACAGTCATATTAAGTCAAAATTTTCATACTTCAGTATCTAAAGTTTGGCATCTAAATGCATGAACAATCTCCCTCCACCCAAAAGTGTTTTTAATATTATAGACATGGAGAATATCTGCCCTGTTAGAGGTTGTTTATGCTTGAATTTTTACCTGAAGCCCCATAGCAAACTTCAGATACTTCTACTGTTATGATGGAAGATGTTAGAGGCTAATATCAAGTGACTCTTTGATCCAAAGACAATCACAGATGTAGTTCAAGAATATGGGTGTGCTTAGCAAATTTCTTTAAGGCTAAATCAGAGGCGCAATTAAGCCTCCTTACATAGTGAGATAGTTAGAAACAACAAAAGCTGGAGCCCAAGACAATGGACTACATGAAGTGGCCGGAGAAAAACTAATCCAAGTAAATTAAGAGGGATTTACCTATTTGCAAATTCAGGGACTGAGTTTGGGTTGGAGACTGTGCTAGAGGAAGAAAGCCAGTGAAGCAATTGTTGGTGTGACCCTTGGAAGAAGCAGGGAGAAAGAGCATCTTGGACACAGAACTTGGTGAATGGGTAACCTAGGCCAGGGATTTTTGAACAAAGAAAGAGCCTGCTGTTGTTAGTTTCCACTTTATTCAGGGAAACATGAATCTGTGTAAATTCTTTGTAAATAAACAGGATTGAACCAGAGAAATACCTGACTTCATAATCAATTTCTTCTTCTAACAGAAACAACTTTGGAAGTCATGGAATATTGGCTAACTATTAACGCCAAAGCGGCAAAAATACAATGGAACAAACATTTGAGGAGTCTCTGCAAACAGCAGTTACCAGTGTGGTTAACCAACTTGAGATAATTGACAATTGAATAACTCATGATAAACTACCCTAGAGTTGTGTGATGGGGTGTCTGCCCTACACAGGGGCAAAAGGATTAACATCAGCAGGAAGCAGTGGAAGTGAGTCCTCCGAAAGGCCCAAAGAGGCTGCATGAGTTGCAATCAGAGAGTCGGGAGTTGTAGGGAGCAACCAATCTGGGCCCAGCCAGCTCAGTTAAAAGGACCTGCAGGGCAGAGCAGGGTGAGGAGCTGCCTGGAGCTTGTGAAGTGATGTCTGGGCTCCCAGCAGGTGGATGGCACAGTGCTTGAAGGCCCTGAGGTAAGGGTGAAGTAGGTGCAAGGACATGAGGAAGGGGACCAGGAAAGAGCAGTGAGCAATTCCAAGGAAAGCAGCATGAGGCTGCCATTGAGAAGGTCCCTGGTCAGGAGCTGGAGTAGTAGGTGGTCCCAGATTCTTCCCCACTTGTCAGTGGGGAAGTGGCATGATTATTGGACAGCAATACTAACCCCTGGAAGGGGGTAACATGGATGGTGACATGGCCAGAAGGCTGAGCCACAAAGAGGGTGCTGAGGCTGCGAAAGGGGCTACAGGAGGATGCAGAGACAAAATGATTGCTTGCAAACTATGGAGGGGGTTGTTGGCCTTGCGGTAATACCCAGAGTGACCAGGAGTAGGTGCCATCCCAGTTGTGAAAGATGGGCTCTATGACAGGAAGGAAATCCTCTAGAAGCAGAAACAGCATCCAGAGTTTCTTCATATCATAGAATCCCTGCCCAAGCAGGGCATTCTTTGCAAGTACCAAATACTTTCTCAGCATGGAAAAATAACCATGAAAAGTATTAAAGACTAACTGGTTACCCTGAACATTCTCAGTTTGCAATCATTGTTACATCTAAGTATGTATAATCACGATCTTCTTGAAACATTAGAACAGAACAGGATTTCTATTTTAACTCCCTATGTAGAGGACTTTCTTACTTGTCAGAGAGATTGTGATCTGGAGTGAAAGTTGACATTTGGTGACTAATTTTCACAAAACAACCTCTATCTCTTTGCCAGCATCTCTCTGGCTACATCTATACTTCAAGAGAGGGGTGTGATTTCTCTACTTGTATATACATACTTGAGCTAGCTTTCATCAAGTTAGTGCAAATTTACAGCAATGTAGCTGCAATAGCATGGGTAGCAGCAGCAGACTCACAGCTGAGCCATGTCTAGTACTTGGCATGGCTTAGCCTTGCATGCAGTGCTTCCACAGCTGCACTGCTATTGAAGGTCCCAGTGTAACCAGCCATATGTCAGCATAGCTGTGTCTCTCAGGGATGTGAAAAATCCACATCCTTGAGAGACTTCGCTATACCAACCTAACCTGATATTTTAAATGAGTACAAGTAATGAGATTTAAAGTTCAGAAATGGTTACAAGAAAATATAGTTAAAACACTACCGGTGCGTAACTTAAACTATATCAGATTCAAGCAAAATTTCTCACCATATTCTTTCAGCAGTCTTACTGACCAAACTTCTTAGGCCAGGACCCCTTTTTCCTGGACTGCAGCAAAGTCTTCCTTTGTCTTGTCACTTCAGGTGCTGTGAATGCAATGGGCAGGAAAGGGTGGGGGTGTCTTGTTCATCCTTTTTATAATGCCCGTCCAAGTCTTGAAAAATATTTCCAGCTAAGATCTAGGAGACAAAGTCTACAGGGAAGGAATTTTCCTGCTTCTTTTTCCTCACCTGTTTTGCCAACCTCAGTTTGGAACATGTGTTAAGAACTCTATAAATTGGAAATTTATAATTCCACAATGTTGCCACATTTTATCAGGACAATAATGACCAGCAAATTATTAGTTTTCATATGATAACTCACAAAGCATTCTGCTTGTACAAAGATTATAACAATAGTGTGTAGTGTGTGGACACAGGGATACATTCTGTCACAGTGACTCTATCAAAAACCTTATTAAAAGTGATGTCTACTGCTTCCCCCTACTCAATAATCCTGTCAAAGAAGGAAGTTAAGTTAGTTTGGCATGTGTTCTTTTTTTTTTGACAAATCCATGTTGGCTATTCCTTATAATCCTATTATCCTCTAGTTGTTTACAAATTGATTGTTTAATAATTTGTTTCAGTATCTTTCCATTGTATCAATGTTAAGCTGACTGGTTGATTATTCCCTGGGTCATCTTTGTTCCCTTTTTTAAAGCTAGGCAATTATTGTACATTTTTCTGCTGGAACCTAACTCATCCTACAAAAAGTGTGGATGACAATTAGTGCAAATCCAATATATCTAAACAAAATACACAAAGATGAATATTCCATTATTTTGGAGAAGTTTCTCTCACACTTACATATTAAAAATAATACATTTCCATGCTTTATAGAATGCCACAGTGAAAAGCAAGTTTGTCATTTTTTAGAAGATCACACATTACTAACAAGTTTTTTGTAAGTTACATTCATGACTTTACAGTCAAGTAAAACCTGGCCCCAAACTAAATTTGTCTTAGCTCAGTCTTTGGACTGCTAAAATGAGGTATAATAGTCAGAGTTGGTTGAATTATTTGTTATGAATACATTTTACAAATGTTGGCATTTAAAAAAAAATGCCAAGTGCATTTACATCTTTTTTCTTGATTTGACCACCTCTATCGAAAATACAGAAAAGTATCAGCATGTCAGGTCAGGTAAAAATGTTTCTGATACTAGTATGTTGGAGAAATCAAACATATCTGATTTATTATAAGAAATTGTCTCTCATATGTATGAACTAAATGGAAAATGTAACATAAGTACTGAAGTGGAAAAAATGGGGTTAAGTACGGACAATAATTGCTACATGAATATAATCTTTCCTTGATGAAAAAGATAGCAAAATTCACTTAATTGCTGTTGAAATGAATTCATGGAAAATAGTTTAAAACAATTGACCAAGAAACCAAAGAACTTGTGGTTAAGAATCAGGTAGTGCAAATGGAATTTTGCTATATTTTCTCAATTCCTAATTAAGCAATTATTCAATACAGTGCATCTTCTAGCATAATAACTTCTCTATTCATTATTTTGAATCACACATCTTTTTGTGCTCATTTATCTTCATAATTGCTTTTATCTATTATTGGAAGTCCAGGGTTTAATTACATTGTATTTACTAGTGGTTATATAATCTCTTAATGTGTCACTTTTCTTAACTAGTACACCTCTGCCATAATTAGCTGTGCTATATTAGCTTTAGTTATTTTCAGCAAACTGTCTATGATACTTTATTGTACATTCTGTTCTCCAGAGAGTTTTAAGGTAAAGAAAAATGAAGGAGCATATTAACAAAATCTCACATTCTTTACAGTGTCAGCTATGAAAAAATATAATGCTTGATTCAACACTCACTGAAGTCAGTGGAAAGACTTCCCTTGAGGCCCTAAACTGGGAAGCCTCAGAATAAAGAGTCACCACTTTTTGCTGCCCTTAACAATTCTCTTTCTGAGGGTGCTTAGGGTCAAGGCAATGCTCTCCACATGAATTTATCCCTGCTTTGGGGGTTATGCAGGCAAAACAGCCATGCAGAGTAACCTGTAATTGAATGGAAAACTGTATTATAATGTTTAGCCAACAGATGGCACAAGGTATAACATACCTTATCTGAGATGGTAGTAACCAGAGTCAGCTGTGCATTAAAGATGTCTTAAGGAGAAGACATCTCATGTACTTCTCTGTGGTGGAAGCTCTGCAACCAGTACATATCTCATACATACCCTGGTGCCGGAAGTAAAGGCAGCCTAACTAGTGCTAGAGGAGAACAGAAGGAAAGCAACAAATGAGGTTGCAAGCAGGAAAACAAAAACCAAAAAACAGTGTTGTAGGATCTCATCAACAAACTACTCCTCAATGACCCAGAGAACATCAGCTTTCACAGACCTTCAAAGTGGACAGGCTAGAAGAAGCATTTTGCTAGATTTTACACTGCAAGAGAACTCCACAAGGAAACTGGAAATGTCCAGGTACACTCTTTAATTTATGCTATGGGAAATCACACAGAGCATATCTTTAAGTATTTTATGTTTACTAAAGATAGTCTAGAGATTACTATAAAAAGATTCTGAGGCATATGTAACCCGTCCGTGCCCAGGGTAGCCCACTGATAATGCCAGGGTCAGGGCAGGCTGCAAAAGGAGAGCAAATTCTCCCAGCACTGGTGGGTGACACCACAGTCAGACTTCCCAACCAGCCAAAAACAGTGCTTCTGATTCCCCCACACTGGTTATCAAGAAGCCACTGTGCAAATACACACAGCCCCCTTTACTGCATTTCAGTCTCTGGCTCCCAAACTGACACTAGGTCCAGTAAAGAGACCAGTTGCTTTAACTCTATGCTCTTTACTAAAAGATTCCCTCTGATCCCAAAGGATCAGCCACAGGACCAGTTCACTATAAGTTTGGATCTTACCCAAAATACCACGCTGCCAGCCAATCCTTTAGTAACTAAAACTAAAGGTTTATTAATAAAAGAAAACAAACAATAAGAGAAGTGTTAAAGGCTTAAAGCAATCATATATATACAAATGATTTAAAAGTCCATATACATCAGGTTTCTAGAACAACTGTGGAGTTGCAGGCTTGTATAGTTCCTCTGGTATACATCCAGTACCTGGATGGGTCTAAGTCCTTTAGTTCAGTTGCAATGTGTGTTAATCCAGAGGTGTGTCCGCAGCTGGACAGGAACACGGACACAAGGCGAAGACGAAGACAAAATGGTTTCTGTGGTTTGATCTTATATATCCTCTGTTACTGGCCATGTGGCTTGTGGAACTTTACTGGAACCAAAATGAAGTCCATAGTCACATGGGCCAATCCTGGTAACTCTTCAGGTATGCCTTTAGTTTCTTCCTAGGCCTTTGGCTTTTGTTTAGGTCTTGATGGGCCATTAAGCGGGCTATTGTCCTGTGGCCTCTCTGTCTGGGGTGTGTCTTTTACAGCACAGTTTGAAATACAGGGATATCAAAGATCTCCATAACTTTCCTCACACATATCACACATGAATACAAATATTATCATCTTATTCAGCATATTATAACCTTTCTAACAGTACCTGACATGGCATGTCTCACATGAATCACTATGCTTTTGACATATTAATGTCCAATTACACAAATGCCCCCCCTTCCTAAAGCAGCCCGCGTGACAGCATACTTTATACCTCAGCTTCAATTAAAAACAGACAACCCTAGACATTGCTATTCAAATATACAGGCAGTGTGTGCTAGTAAAACAGCAAAACCAAAAGCAATTTACCAAACCTGAAAACAAGAAACTAGCTTTGAAGATGTAAACAGATGCAGCATGAGTGCTAAATAGTTATCTTGAGATCCCAGAGACTAAGAGGGATAAATTCCAGGCTAACTACAAAGCATTTGACTAAATGCGCAACATGTGGGAAAATTCATAGTCCAAGTGATCTATGTCCACACAAAGATGGAAGACATATAAATGCACAAAATATGGACATTTTGCATCTGTTGCTCACATCAAAGCAGTGGGATTCTTATAGTCAGACAGACAATCTATCATACATGATGACACAGAGCCTACCTGGAGAGTGAAACTGAATATTCATGGAAATGTGAATCTCAGAAGGGATTTATCACTCTCAACCTCTCCCAGACCTGAAATTACCTGACATAGTCTTGACAAGCTAGTTTATCACAGAAATAACTTACACAGACAAGAGTTTTGCATTCAGGGTGCATGTGATCAAAGGTTCAAAGACCAATAACCTTCTCAGCCACACCATGCCAGCCATGATGGGCCTTGAGAGAAAGGTGGAAGAACTCAGATTATTTTTTGATATTGGATTTTTGAAAGGAGGACAGAACAAATAAACTTGAGACAATGCTGAAACATATAGAACACTTTTATGAGACATACCTCAGAAGAGACTAGCTGCAGATTTATGCAAATTCAGTGAACATGATAAATATTTTTTCAGGTATATAGAAATAAGTTACTCCAAGACCTACCATGCTGCAGTGTTACAGAGAAACTGATGTACACTTTTGTTCATTTCAGTATTCCAGAACAACTACTGATGGACAAAAACGACAATTCAACATAGTAGAATTTAAATATTTCCAAAAGAAATATGATTTGGATCATGTTATCAGCAGCACACATTACCCATAATGAAATGGAGAGGGTGACAGCTGTACAGACAGCCAAGAAAATCCTACAGACGATGATCGATCCCTTGCTCTTCTGAGTTATAGATCAACACCGAAAACGGCTATTGGATTTGGTCCAGTGCAACTCCAGATGTGAAGACGACTCAGAACTATTTTTACAACTTTGGAAAAGAACCTATTTCCAAAGTAGCCAGACATGAGGAGAGTAGCCAAATCAGATGAAAAGGCAACGAGTGCTTTTGAAGACCTAAAACAGACATCACTCAGAAATGCCAGGCCTAGAACATGGTGACTGCATTTCAATTAAACTGAGATGGAGAAAAAGTATAGAGAACTGCAGCTGTCAAAGAAACAATTCATAGCCCAGATCATATGGGATCAAGACTGACAAATCATTGACAGCTACAGTTTGTGCTTTATGAAGAATAATCAGCAGCGCAAACTACAGATGCCAGATGCAAGATGACAAAGATTCCAAACAGACCGCAACCAATCATTGCAACTAATGGACAGCCAGATGAAGTTATTATGCATTTGGGTAGTGTAATTAGAAAAACCAGTACAACTCAGAGACAGATTGACAGATTGATCCATATTGAACTTTAAAGATATTTTGATTGTGTACATTTTGTAAATGGTAGGACTGCAAAACTAAAAGGGGGAGATGGAAGGGAATGTAAAACTGTATTATAATGTTTAGCCATTAGATGGCACTATGAGTAACATGATTTATCTGAACTATAATAATCTGAGCCACCATTTCATTAAGGATGTTCTATGGAGCATATGTCTCCTGTATCTCTCTGGGAAGGAAACTCTAAAAAATCCATATCTGGTAAATGACAGTGCCTGCTCACTGAGGCTGCAGGATGCAAGAGCAGATGCAAGAAAGGGAAGAGTGCACAACAATCTGGAACCCATTCTCAAGCTTAAAGTGGTGGATTTCGACTCCCCATCTCATCCATGCGCCATCCTCACAGAGCACAAATGCTCAGGCTTTTTTATACCAGCATCAGATTATGTACATGAAAATGATCTCGGTATTTAAATGTTTACAGATAATTTATTATATTGTTCTGTGCTACTACACAGAATGGGGAGGAGGTGAACATCCCTCAGTGCTGAAGGAACAGGTTCAGGACTATTTAGAAAGATTGGACATACACAAGTCCATGGAGCCAGATGCAATGCATCTGAGGGTGTTCAGGGTGTTAGCCAATGTGATTTCAGAGCCATTGGCTATTATCTTTGAAATCTAGGGACAACTGGGGGAGCTCCCTGATGACTGGAAAAAGGGAAATATAGTGCCCATCTTCAAGAAAGGGAAGAAAGAGGATCCAGAGATACAGACTGATCAGCCTCACCTCAATCCCTGGAAAAATCATGGAGCGGGTCCTCAAGGAATCCATTTTAAGGCACTTGGAAGAGAGGAAGGTGATCAGGAACAGTCACATGAATTTACCAAGGGCAAGTAATGCCTGACCAACCTGATTGCTTTCTATGAAGAGGTGACTGACTCTGTGGATGAGGGGAAAGCAATGGACATGATATACCTTGCCTTTAGCAAAGCCCTTAATACAGTCTCCCACAGCATTCTTATCAACAAGTTAAAGAAGTATGGGTTGGATGTGTTGGAGGCCCACTACAATTTGAGTTGCTTGACCATTGTCTTACAGGCCTAGTATAGCTTCAATTGCTTGCTTGGCTATTCTGACCCCTGTAGCCTGACATCTTCCAGTTGGCACAGACTGAATAACCTCATCGATGTCTCCATTTTTGCATAGTGTGGCACATTATAAGACAAAATACAGATACTGTATGCCTGCAGCTGCACATAGATAATGATGTTGGGAACAACAAATTAATCTTGAACGTATGGGGGTACACTGTTTTCTTGCCAAAGAGCATACTTTTACTCTACCCCCCCATCACCAGATGTTGTTTTGATGACCCCAATTATTATGGTGAGAATGGAATGTAGTTAAGGGTGAAATTTAATGTAAGTAATTAGCATGTATTATAATGAGAGAGATAATTAGGTGAAGGTTGTTTATGGAAGGGTATAAGAAGTCATCACTTAGACAAAGGGGGGGGTGCTTCATCAACACCTGACTCCACAGGAGGTGCTGCCAGTTGGACTAGAGGATCTACTGACTCCCTGGTGGGGCCCCTGAAGAAAGCCGTTCCTGTGTACAGCCTTCTGAGTAACTGCTTAGCTCTCCAGGCTTACTGAGTATGATGTATTGTAGTTAATTTTAGGTTTGTAACTATCTAGTATATTTCTAGAAAACCTTGCATATTAAACCTTATTGATCGACAAATCAGGCGTACCATGTCTCACTGGTATTCACACTGATCACAAAGTATTCAGAATCAACACTTACACTACCTGTAGGAGGAGGGGTGAGAAAAACTATTCCTTAGTCTGATGATAAAGTGTAGGATTTAGAATGTGCATTTACTTTTTATTTCTTATGTCAGATAACTATCTCTGACCTCTATACCTAATATTTATAATCACCTACATTTTATTTTAATGTTTTATCCTTACCAGTGAGTTTCTCTGAAGCTCTGGGGGAATCTATTCTGATTACAGGGACTGGTGCGTGTCCACTATCCTTTAATGAAGTGGTGAACTAATTAATGAGCTTGCACTGTTCAAGAGAAAGTCTTGAGCAGAGTAAGATAGTATGTTTCTGGGATGCAAGGGTGGAGGCTGAGGAAATTTGCTGGTAGCTCCTTATGTGCAATTCATGAGTGGTTTAGAGAGCATTCATGCCACTTAACTGGGTGTGTCCCTGCATGTTGTTGGCTTAGTGATCACAGCACCTGGAGGGCTTTGCTGCTTGTCACTAGCATAGCATGGAAGGAGACAGCCCAGGGAGGAGAATTAAGGGGGCACAGTGATTCCAAAGTTCCAAGTTGTACCCAGGTGTCCATCACAAGTAACCCTATCTATACTGAGCTTTGAAAGTGTAGTAAACTCATTGTTAATGGGGACTAACATTTTTATACACACTGCTCATTTGCACTATTTTGGCAGTTTTCTAATTGCTATTCCACCCTGCTTTGTATATCACTGATCCTATTCTTCACTGTTCAAGTTGTTAGTTAATTACTTCTAATGCCTTGTTCCTGATGAATCCCTATACCCAGGTCCAGCATTTGTGGGAGTCTTGCCTCAATCTATTTAGGCCCTAGTGATGCCATTTTAGTACATTGACTACCAGCATTATCTCAAAGTCATTGTCTAAATTTGGTTATAATCAGGGTCTGGCAGAGCAGGGGGGTTAAACCCCTCAGTTGTTTCTGTCAGTCCTAGCCCAAGGTGCTGGAGCAGGTACAGGAATGATTAGGCTGAGTCAGCGCCAGGAGCAATCAGGTGAACTGGAACAGCTGGTGACCTGGTCAGGGGACTAGGTAGACCAGGGCAGGAAGCCAGGGGGAGAGGTATGGCCAAACAGGGTAGGAGGAGGCTAGCCTAGAGGGAAGCAGAGCAGTACTGTAAATAAACAAGCATGGGTGACAGCAAACACAATGGTGTGGTGAGTCTTTTGTGGAGTCCTGAACACTAGGGTAGCAGAACCTGGGAGGAAAGTGAGAGACCAGGCAAGGCTGACTACACAGGTTAATTTTTAATATAATATATATGATCCTCTTTCAGATACCCAAATCTGTTTTCCAAAACTCTGGTAAATTGCAGTTGATCTGTATTATCAGTATCTTTGCCCATGGGCAATAAACTTATTTAAAAGTTCAGTTGGAAACATGTTTCCTAATCATAATACATTACAGGGATTGAATAAGGATGGATTTCAGTCTTATATGGAAACAACTAGTGTGGCAATTTACAAATTTATTCCTATATTTTGATTTTTGTTTTACTAGCACTAGAGAGAGCCTGAATTTCAATTTTCCCTTCACTTCAGCTGGCTGTGGTTATGCTTCCTTATCTGTGTGTTTGTCATTTATATAGGGAACAATTATTTTTAATAATATGCACAATATTTAATCTATTCAGAGGCCTTGAAACATGTCTGAATTTAAAATACATATTGGATGATAGCCCCTACCTATCTTGTCTGTAGGCACCCATAATAACACGGTCATTCTCAAAGTTCATTCATGCATGCAAGGTACAACTGCTGTCACAGCAGGGAAACATTCCTTTAGAACAAGTAGCACAACAGGATGTTTTGCAGCAGGCTATATTTCCTACTCAGCGCTTACAATGGATCACAGCAGAAATCCTGTCACTCCAGATTTCCAAATTGGAAACCTTAACACCTTGGAGAAATCTTTCACATATTTCTTCTGAACCAACCCTGAAACATAATGAGCAATCAGTGGCTGCAAAGATGTGCTGCTGTCTAGATGAGCTACTTGTAGCTATTTCAAGTCGCCCATGTGAATAGTGCAGGAAAAAAATGTCATCCTGATAGGCTTCTTCCTGTTTGGTCTCAAAGATCTGACTTGCCAAGCAACAAGTGAATCTTCTGGACAAAAGTTTAGCGTGACAAGAAACGCAATAGGTATAGGATCCAAACCACTACCAGAAATTATTTGAAAGTTTAATGTCCTGAATTTTATATGTGAGTGTAGCTGCAAAAACAAATATACTACTTTTAATTAGATTAGTACATAACTACTTCATAAGTGTCCTTCATGCAGAACTATCAGTATTGTTGGAACTTTTTTGTAAAAAAGAACTGCTTTGAAAGATGATTAAACCACCAGAAGTTAAGGGGCTTTATCTTTGGCATTCTTCGGTCTTGAGAGATCATGGATATGCACCTCTGAGAGGTAGAAAATTTACTTAGTTTATTTTATTGGAGCCACAGCTGAAGAGACTCACTCAAGAGATACAATTTCTGCTGCATTTGTCACATTTAAAGCTGGTGTTTCAACCCTTTACCTCGCCTTCTGTGAGTTCTTTCCTCCTCTAGTAAGATGGACTGCTACCTCTCGTAGCTTTGGAGAACTTTACTGAGATCTTATTTCCAAAAGTTGTGGTCCTGAGTTACCCATCTCCTTATCCTTGAGGTCTCACTTGCACACATCCTTGAAAGGCAATTTTAGATGTCCTTTAGATCTTTTCCCAGATGTCAATTCACTGTAAAGGATGTCTTTCGAGATGCACCCATCATTCATTCAGCACACATGCCCAAGCCAGCAGAGGAGTCTCTGTTTAAGGAGTGTTTGCATGTTAAGTATATTGCCCAATTAAGCACCTCAGTGATGACTCTATCCCTCCAGGATATTAAAAAATTCAATGAAGACAATGTATATGAAAGCTGTTGAGCCTTTTTTCCTGGTGAGCATAAAAGGTCATGTCTCACTCCTATACAAAATAGTACTAAGAACACATGCACAATACACACAGATCTTTGTGTGTTTTGTCAGTTTGTTGTTTTGCCATAGCCTCTTGTTCAGTCTAGATATTGTTGTGGCAGCTTTCCCAATGCAGATATTGAGTTCCATTTCAAGTGAAAGGTTGACTGTGATAGTAGACCCCAAGTATGTGAACTCCTTGACCACTTCAAGTTAATAATTATGGATGTTGATGGAGGGTGCTTCTGTAACTCTTTGGCACATTATATTAGTCTTTTTTATGCTTATAGTAACCCCAAGGTCTTGGCAGGCTTCGGAAAAACTGTCCATGAGATTTTGAAGATGGGCTTCTGTTTGGGTTGTCACTGCTTTGTCATCAGCAAAGAGGAGGTATTGGATAAAGATCTCCTGAGTCTTGGTTTTAGATGTAAGTCTTGCAAGATTGAACAAATCTTTCCATCAGATCTTGTGTGCAAATAGATTCCTTCATATGAGGAAATGAAAGCTTGTTTCAGTAGTAATGAGAAGGTCTTGCACAAAGCTGGGGCAAGTACATAGTCTTGCTTGATCTTGTTATGAATCTGGAAAGCCTCACAGACTGAGCTGTCATATAGGACTGTGCCATACTTGTTTTCATGGATGAACTGAATCATGTTTAAGAGCTTGTTGGGACATCCAATCTTTACCACAAAGACAAATAGTCCACTTCTACTGACAAGGTCAAGCCTTTGTGAGATTGATAAAGGCTATGTAAAGAGGATTTTTTTTTCAATCTCTGCATCTCTCATATAGTTGTCTCAGCGAGAAGATCATGTCAACAGTAGACCTTTCAGCTCTGAAGCCTCATTGTGATTCAGGATAAATTCTGTCTGCTAGGATCTGAAGTCTATTCAGGACAAATTGGGCAAAGGCTTTTCTCATTATGCTAAGAAGGGAAATGCCACAATAGTTGTTACAGTTGTGCCCATCGTTCTTCTTTTTATAGAGTGATGATAATGGTTCTCTCATTTCTTGTGGTGCTCTGTCCGTTCTGGAAAGAAGGCAAAGTAAGTCATCCTACTGTGTTGCAGTAGGATAGGATTCCTGCATTTTATGATATCTGATGGTATGCAGTCTTTTCTGGGGACCTTTTCATTGGGAAGGATATCTATGGCAAGAGTAAACTCCTTGACAGTTGGTTCATCATTGAATTGGTTCATAACAGACAAGACTTCAATGGACAGCATCCATAACATATGGATATTTTCATGAGAGAAAAGCTCAGAATAGTGGTCCACCCAGAGATCCATCTGCTTGGTGGTCATTAATTGTTTCCCCTGTTGATTTCAGTTGGGCTGATTTTCTTTGAAGTTGGATCCAAGACTTTCTTGATCCCATCATACGTGTTTCTGATGTTGCCTGTTTTGGCTGCTGCTTGGATGTTGTCACACAGATGCAACCAATAGCCATTGGTGAAATATCAAGCAGTTTGTTGTGTCTAGGTTTTTGCCACTCTCAATGTTTTTTTCATTTGGATTTTTCTTTTAATTGATTTTGGCTGTTCATTTGGCCTCAATGACTCTCATTGGAATGTGTCAAACCAGTCATTAGTCTTGTTTTCCTTCTCCCCAAAGACTGACAGAGCTGCATCATAGGCCCGGTCTACATTTACCTTCAGGATTCGGCGGCAATCGATGGGAGAGACACAAGTGACGTAAATCATGTGCATATCTCCCATTGACTTTGCGGTGTCTCCTCCGCATGCCGTCCATACTGCACTTTATCTAAGGGAACAGCGTTCCCTTCGAAGCAGCACTACGCCACTTACCAGAGTGGTTTTCCTGCATCGATTGCTGGATCATCTGAGCGGGTCGACACAGACCTCAGTCGATTCAGAGCAATTGATATGATGACTGTGAATTTGCTGCCGTCAGTGTAGACCCAGCCAGTGATTGTGTTCTTCAGTTGCTCCCACTTCAGCTGGGCACTTGTGGCACAATCACTGGAGTCAAGGACTTGTTATAATATGTTCTTGTACTGCTGTGACTTTTCTTGGTCTGCTATGGTACTGTTGTTAACATAAGGACGTCCTTTTGCTTTAGATCTGTATAAGTCTGACCTTGCTGTATACCAAAGTATGGTCTGTGTTGCAATCAGCACTTTCATAACTGTGGATAATAAGAACGCTGTTAAGGTTGATATGCCTTGTGCTGGTAAGAATCAGTTGGTGCCAGCGGCTGGATCTGGGATGTTTCCAAGACGTGTTGTGGCTTTGTCTGGATGAATTAGATTGTTACACAAAGGTCATGGTAAGAACAAAATTCTAACAGTCTCTCCAGATTAAAGGCCAAATTGGCCCTTATGAGTGGAAAGTTGACGGGGCAGGTTGTGATGTTCCCGTCTGCAATCTGGACTAGTGTATTGCTGTGTCGCCCCAATCACTCTTTCCTGGAGTCTGTCTTATTCCACTCTGCTGTGAGGACTCCCACTCCTGAGTGTCCACGCTCAGCTTCCAACAAGTAAGTTGCCCTCCCAACTCAGTCAGTGAGTGATTCTAGCCAGCCACTCTTTGGGTCATGCAACAGAATGACCCCATTCATATTCCAAGTCCCAGAGGCAACCCTAGTAACTGCTATCTTACAATGTTCAGTGATGCTCACTGAAGACTGCAAGCTCATATGTTCGCCAGTTTATCAAAGAAATTGAAATGCACCAGCCTTGTCACTTCAAATGGAGTCTCTAATACACGTTAAACCAAATTCATTGCTTTAAATAGAACAAACAAATGTATTAAGTACAGAAAGATTTTATGTGATAAGTCATAAGAAAACAAGTCAGATTTGATGAAGAGAAAACAAAAGGCAAATTGCATTCTAAACTAAGCTTAACATTTTCAGCAACCTTACAAACGCAGATAATTCTTACCATAGGCTGGCTGGTCTGCCTCCAGCCAGACCCTCCTCATGTGGGCACCAGTTTAATTGCTTGGTAGTATCTTTACCATGAAGGGTCAGCATTAAAACAGGTAAGTTTCTGTGTGCATGTCACATTCTTTAAAATGCCTATGGTTACATTGTAATCGCTGATGAAGCCAAATAAAAAATAGGTTAGATTTTACTCTCTGTGTCAACAAAGCCACCTTGACCATTTTCGAACCCAGTTTCTATATATAATGCTGACTGGATAATTAGTATCTAATCATTAAAATTATAGTTCTGTTTGGTAAAATAATTAGAGCCAGTCAGAACACTGTCATCATAATATGTTCTTTCACTTAACATTTTTGGGTTGAGAAAGAGAGAGGCTATGGGTCTGGTGATAAGAGCATGGCACTGGCATGTAGGATGCCCAGTGTTAAGTCCCTGCTCTGCCTAAAACAGGGTGATCTAGAATTAAAAAAAAAACCAAAAAAAACCACTGCACTGAATCAGGCAGAGCAGGGGCTTGATTCTAGGTTCCCTGCATTTCAAGTTGATTGAGTGGATGTGAAGGCCTGCTCAATTGATCTGGAAGTCAATTCAATAAAACCACCTCCAAAAATAGCATAGTGCTGAGTCAACTGTGGGTACACATTCCCATCGGCACAATGTAATGGAGACAGCAGCTTGCATAACTACCATTGACTGCCACAAAATTTCCTGGTAAGTATAGACCAGACCATATACTCTCCTGTTTTTACAAAAAGTTTTGGTTTTGTTCCAATGCAGAACAAAAATAAATTTCAAACCTCAAAAGTTTCCCCCATGCAGAATCATTGTCCTCCATTAGCTTTAAAAATAGTAGTAGTTTCCTGATAAACATAATTTGAAATAATAACTGGAACTTTACATCTCAGTGACAAGACCTCACTGGCAATATCAAGGATCAAGGCAGGGAGAGGATCCAGTTTCAGATTAGGCTTGATTCTACCCTCACACTTTGTGTAGTCATTGACACCTGTGCTACTGTTCATATGTGGAGCATTTTCACCCACTTTGCTTAAATGTAAATGACTACACAAGCTGCAAGGCACTGGTCCGTTGTGTGTTTCTTTGCTACAGCCCAGAAAGGAAACCGCCACTTCCAAAAGTAAAGGGATGGCACTGAAACTCTAAATCTAACCCTAAGGTCTTCAGATGCGTTAAAGCATCAGGAAATATTGGCTAATGTAATGAATAATAATGTGCTGTTAGGGAGATGAAAAAAGATGCCATTTTAGGAATTTTCCATTTCTAATTTCTGTGATTAAAGGCTGTTATGCTAATATTGCCTTCCGCCCCTCATGTTAGATTTGATATTGCGGCTACAGCTGGTTCATTAAGATCTCTGTTTTGGACCTTCTTCCATTCTGTATATAGTACTCTAGCCCAGCTGAGTAATAATAAATATAAAAGGAAAAAAAACATAATTTAAATGGAAGGGTGTGGTGGCTTTTTTTTTTTTTTTTGAGGTTGTGGGGGGTAAAACAGGATTAAAAATGTTTGAACTAAATCAAACCTGTTAGCAAGGACCCTCCTCTGTCACATTTTTCCTTTATGCCTGAATGAGGGAATAATTCTGAGGTCCAGTTAACTCACCCTGAGGAAGGTTATGAAAATATAGTCAGGGATTTTCTGAGACACAAACAAAGGGAAGGTATCCCTTCTACACTGTGTTTTATTAATTTGTTCTCTTTTTAAAAAGGTATTGGCCTGATTCTCATCTCACTTACACCATTTTTATGTGGGGTTAACTCAGGATTCAGTGGCATTTCTCCTGATTTACACCAATGTCACTGAGAGATGAATGAGGTTGTATAACTCATATGGGACATCTAGTCATGAGGTGAAATACTAGAGCTGAAGGAATGCAGTGTTTGTCTGTTACTGTATCACTAGTCAAGGGCTTTAAGTCAATTCAGCTAGCACTACTGTGGAAAAAAAATCTGTACCTTGATCATACAGGGACTTGGAAAGGAAATAAAACTGCTGCAAACATCTCCCATTGTCCTGTGAAAACAGGGAACAAAATTGCAGGCATGTAGTCTGCAACAACACTGTTGTCACTATTCACTAGCAATTACTGTGGGTGATGTTTCCTTTCTCCAGGAGATGTCACTATAGACAATGGTGAATGTGAATTTCAGGAGTTTACAGCACGTATTCAATCAGAACGAAATGACAAAAAGATTTATCCATTCCAAAAATACCTTGGCCTATTTCAACAGGATTCTTGCCAAATGTACATGTCACGAGCACGGACTGAAGTTTTCAACACTGCTCTTCTGTAAACTATGCTTGTTTGCACCAGTCCATTAAGGAGTCATCATTTATTTACATTCACAAGAGAGTGGATTCTCCGAAGGGGTCCAAAGAGAGACTTTGGGAAAACACAATTCATACATAAGTTATCACAGCCTCAAGGAAACAGTGCCAGCAGGTAACTACATATGCAATTTATATACCTATTTATACTACAACTACATTAAAAGAAGTAGTCAACAAAATATCAAGGACAACTCCACTTTACCATCGTTTGGAATACAATATATAGCTGGGAGTTTTATTCTCTCATTCATTATCAGTGAGAGGTAATGCGTGCTGCTGCAAGCTCAGTACTTTTGAAATATCAGGTCAGGCAGGAAAAAGAGGGGCAAGAGAAAGACTGAAGTAGTAAGGAATCATGGGAGGAGATAGATTTGCTGAGCAAGGCAATTGGGCCAAGGATCCTGTAGAGACAGATTGGATGAGAAGCCCAGGGAGGGAGATTATGACTGGGAGCCGATGCGTATGGGGAATGCAAGTGGAGGTAGAAGGGAGCCATTGAGGACAAGGCTGCAGGAAAGAGACAGATGGGATAAGAATGGAGAGAGTGTGGGAACAGGAATGGGCTGGGCAAAGAGACTGAGACTGGAAGTCTGAAGGAGTGAGACTAGGGCTTGGCCTACACTACCATGTTAGGTCAACATAAGGCAGTTTGTCAACTTATCTGTCGGTGTCTACACTACAGCCTTGTTCCCGCTAAGTGTAAGTGCCATGCTACACTGACATAACTTCATCTCCAAGAGAGGTGTTGGGCTTATGTTGGGCAATATGGCATTTACATTGACAAGGCCACCAACAGCCTATTTAATGATTCTGTGGGAGCCATGACATAGACAAGAAAGATGGCTCCACAGCAGGGCTGATGACGGGTCTCTGCTCCAAGACAAGCTGCCACCTAGGCTCCCGGTGTGGGCTGCCACCTTGTCTCACCACTCTTCCCTGGGAGAATGGAAGCTGACTGGACTCCGAGCATAGATCTTTCTGCCAGGGGTGAGAAGCCCTTGGTAGCTCCCCCACAGCTCCCAGTGGGGAAGTGAGAAGCCTGAAGGGAAGCTGAGCTTCCAGTGGAAACCTATGCGAAGTGGAGAGCCCTAACTCTCAGCACTTCACACTTCCCCTCTTCAGTTGGTAGAAGTACTCCTGGTGAGGACATGCACCATGTCCAGAAGGAAGGTAATGTGGTGGGTAATTACTGTGGTGGCTGTAAGTCAATCTAAGATAGGACAACTTAAGACTGTTGTGTAGACATGCCCCAAGCCTTGGTGCATAAGGGGCCTGGAATTGAGATGAGATGTCTGAGGAACAGAAACATGGAGTGGCTAGATAAGAATGGGAAAGGGATGAGGAGCCAAGAGACAAGAATTGGAGCAGGAGAAATTAGAGGGGATGGGGAAGAAGGGTTTGGGAGGGGGGGGGAACGGGCAGGAGAGTCTGCACCTAATAGAGCTCCCTCCCCCTCAGAGCATGGAATGGAACCCAAGATCCCTAAGTCTCTCTATTCCTCTGCTGTGAGCAAAAACCAGAGTGAAACCCACTGGCAAAGTTTCTCAGCCCCCTCTACAGCTGGTCCATTAGAGGATAACAAGATAACAGCATTATCAGTTACTCCATGAGTTCAAGTGGCAGAGGCCTCTCTCATTGATCTAAAGGTATCAAGCCCATTGATGAACCATCAGGGTGTCAACATAATGTGACATCCTGAAATTTATTTTTTTCAGTTTGTTTTAAAAAAGAAATCATACACATAAAAAACACTTCAAAAGAAGTGGTGCAGCAGCAAAAAAAGGCTAACATTTTCAGGTATATTAACAAGAGTGTCATAGGTAAGACGTAAGAGGTAAATGTCCCGTTTCATTCAGCACCAGTGAGCCCTCAGCTGTGCAAATATTGGGTGTCACACTTGAAGACGTGTGGACAAATTAGAGAGATGACAGAAATAAAAATGATAAAAGGTTTAGAAAACCTGATCTATGAAGAAAGTTTTTTAAAAAATGGGCATACATCATCTTGAGAGAAGGCTGAGGACCTGGAATCTTAAACTATCTTAAGCAATGCTCTAATGAGGGCAGTGATCAATTGTTGTCTAGTGTAGGTAGGACAAAAAGCAGTGAGCTTCATCTGCAGCAAAGGAGATTTAGATATTAGTAAAACTATCATTAATGATCTGGAGGATGTGGTGGATTGCACCCTCAGCTGCTTCACAGATGACACTAACCTGGGGGCGGGGGTGGGGATAAGGTAGATATGGAGTGACTTAGACAGATTGGAGCATTGGGCCAGAAAAAATCTGTTGCGGTTCAACAAGTTCTGCATGTAGGACAGAAGAATCCCATAACCTCTACAGACTGGGGACCGACTGACTAAGCAGCAGTTCTGGGGGTGACTGTTGAAATGAAGATGGGTACAATACAGCTGGATACAAGCTGGAAATCAATACAGAGCCCTTATTGCCAAGAATAGGCTAATAGCATAAAGAGCTGCATTATTAGGAGCACTGCCAGCAGATAGAAGGAAGTGATTATTCTCCTCTATTAGGCTGTGGTGAGGTCACACCTGGAGTACTGTGTCCAGTTTTGGGCCCCCCACTACAGAAATGTTGTGAACAAATTGGGGAGACTCCAGTGGAGGGCAACAAAAATGATTAGTGGGCTGGGGCATGTGACTTATGAGGAGAGGCTGAGGGAACTGGGCTCATTTAGTCTGCAGAAGAGAAGAATGAGGGGGTATTTGATAGGAGCCTTTAACTATATGAAAGGGGGTTCCAAAGAGGATGAAGCTAGGCTATTCTCAATGGTGGCAGATGACAGACCAAGTAGTAATTATCTCAAGTTGCAGTGGGGGAGGTCCAGGATGGATATTAGGAAAAGCCTTTTCATTAGGAGAGTGGTGAAGCACTGGAATGGATTACCATCCTTAGAGATTTTTAAGGTCTGGCTTGATAGACACCTGGCTGGGATGATTTAGTTGGGTTTGGGTCATGCTTTGATCAGGGGGTTAGACTAGATGACATCCTGCGGTCCCTTTCAACCCTATGATTGTATCCTTGCAGTTAGAAAGTTTAAGTACTGCAATAGGTTACTCTAGTGCTGCATGATTAAATATGACCATTTACACAATTGATATAACCACGCTTATACAATTGCAACAAACATTGTACAAAATATATCATGTAAGGTGTCAAAGGAAAAGTTATAACCTATCAAATATGATTACCCTATTTCTATGCATGTATCATTTTTATATCTAAAGTTATTAATATTGGCTATGTGTTTGATCCCAAATGTGTTTTGTTGGGAAAGGGCAAGGGTTGGGGGGAGTTTGTGAACTCTGCCAGGTACATGCCTGTGCTCATGGCTCTGTGGTAGAACTGAAAACTAATATCCCCAACAGGTCATGGAACCAGAGTGATGGGCCTACCAGGGTTCCTTACCCTCCTCAAGTGTCACAAAATCCTGCTACTTGGTGTCAGGGCAGGACAGGATGTGTGGATGGTGTGAAGCAGGAGCATGTACAGATGTTTTCTGGGCACAGTTCAGAGATGGACCAGCTGGATATCATTCAGGTGACTTATGTTGCATGTGTGGGGGGCAGCCAGGGAGGCTCACAGTGCAGGGGGCAATGATGAGTTCCAGGAGGACAGAGGTGAAAAGTGGTTGGGGAGCACCCTCCTAGAGGTCATGCTTGAGGAAAGCAAGAGAAGTGAGAGGCAAGGCTGTTTCCAACCCATGGAGTATAAGATGGGAAACACACAGGTGGTAAGCCCCTTAAACTGGGTGAACACCACAGGGTCCACCCAATCAAATCAGTTCAGAAGGTCTCCAAATGTTGCATCAGCCAGGACCAACCTCCAGCGCACAAAGGGGGGGAACTCTCCAACTTCACACATACATGGGGTTCTGTAGCAGGAGTTCTACAATAAGATCCTGTCCCTCTGCAGACACCATGGACCTGGTCATGGGAACTAGCTTCCAGGTCCTGAAAAGGTCCTACTAAAAGACCGCAGCTCAGAGAAGTCTTGGGGAGACCAAAGAGCAGACGTAAATCTTCTTCCTCCACTGGGTAGCAGTGAAAAGTACAGAGGTAAACTGAGGCACACTTAGGCGTCATGAAAAAAGTTACAGAAAATTCCCACTTTGTCACACTGCTCATTAATTGATTACTATCTATTCTGTTCACTGAATGAATCTTGTGGAAAAAATAGTATGTTATCATGTAATTAGAGACTGTATCATAATAACTGTCTATGTGATCTTGGGAAAGTCACTTCACTTCTTCTACACCTCAGGTTCCCCATCTGTAAAAAGGAAATAACAGTCACCCACTTGTGTAAAGGGTTTATTGTGCGTTTTTGCACTTTTATTGTAGTACATTTAAAGCAACATTTTATAAGCACTATGAATACTTGTATGCACACAAAAACATCACTAATACCCCCAAATAAAATTAACACAATATAAAAGATTTTGGACCCCCTGTGTTTTCTGTCAGGACCATAAGCTTTATTGATTTATTTTTTTGAGCTTTGCTACTTTCTTTTTTTAATATGCTTGTCTTGTGTGAGAATGTTATGGGTGTTGTTTGGTATATAAACACAACATTTGGGTCTTATTAGGGCACACTCTCCTCCTTTGCTTGCTAACGTAAAATTTAGGGCCATTTGGTTCTGCAGAACCATTTGCTGTATACTACTTATTTCAGTGGCTATGTTTTAAAGCCCTGGGTAGTGGCACTGGCCATGTTTTTATGTACTCTAGCAATGCATTTTATTTTTTTGATGGAGTATGCAACTTTAAGGTGGGGCACAGTGATACCCCAATACTGTTGGGCCTTGGTGATTGCTTTTCGGTTCTGGAGTTTGCCCTGGGGTAGTGTGGGAGTATATTTAATGGCAGGGACGATGGCCCTGATGTCGCAGGAGCCTTTTGACCACGGGAATAATATTTTATGGGCCTTATTCCCACAAATAAAAGAATGACCTACTAAACCTATATGTTTTTGAGAAAATGCTTTAGAGCTTTGCATTAGGCGAATTTTCTAATAACTGATGTTCAGAGGGTAGGGGAAATGGCCTCTAAAAGAGCTCCTTTTCAGGGCTACATATCCTGTAGAGTTGATAGTAAAGATAGTTACAAATGCTATAACCAACCCTTATACTTTTGTGGAATGCCTTTTTTCCCCACATGGATCGGTTGGACTTAAAGCAGTATTCCCCTTGGGCCTCATAAGCTAAGTTGATGTATTTTGTTTTATTTTGACCTATGTCAGCCTAAGTTTGAATTTTTTTCAGGAAAAGGAATGGTAACCCCTTGCACTGTTTGTGTGGTGTTTAACACAACTGGAGCTATGGGTATACCTTCTCCAGAATGCAAGGGAACGTGACTGCAGATTTAACAGTTAGACACATTTAAGTCTTTTTGTAGTTAATTACTAGGAAAAATGTGTCAGTACTGTTCAAGGAGCGTTTTTTTTATGGTTAAGTTGCTCAGTCTTTAATTGTACTTTAGAGAAATTAGGTTGTCGGCCTTTTACTTCACGAACTTTGGGGGTTTCTTTGACAGGTGTGCTGGTAGGAACTTTTTTTTTTTTGCTTAGACTAAAAGTGCCATTCAGATAATGCTGATACAGAATATCAAGAAGATCACTAGCCATACCCATTTAGGGAACCAGTGACTTGGAGGATTTTTAATTTTTTTTTTTTTGTGGTGGTAGGGATGACATCGTAGCACATCCTTTTTGCTTTGGAGTGGCATATTCTTTTTTTGAGCAGGGGAGAGGTTACAAGCACTTGCACCCTGCTCCTTTGACCTTAATTTTAAAGGTACAGAGGTTCTTTTATAATGTGAGGCATGTATCCAGGACTGGTGATTTCGGCACTTCACAGCAGTGTTGGAGGTGAGGAGTACCTGGAGTGAACCTTTCCAATGTGTCTTCTTTTGGTAGAATTTTATATGGATCCAGTCACCTGGCTGTAGATTGTAGCATGCTTCTTGAGGTTCTTGGGGAAGGGCTTCTTGTACTTGTGAACAAAAAGCTTCACCACACTTTATTAATGCCTGACAATAAGCTAAAATAGTTTTATTAGTTAAATTAATATTTATTATATGAGTTAATACTGGTGGAAAACTAGGGAGCCTCATGGGCCATCCCATTAGGATCTTGTGTGGTGATAGTCCAGTTTTTTTGTTACATGATGATCTTATACTTATAAGGGCTAACGGCAGGGTGTCTGGCCATTTGAGATTGATTTCAAGGCAAATTTTGGCTATTTTATTTTTTAGGATGCTGTTGTGTCTTTCCACTGCCCCCGCAGACTGAGGGTGATATGGGCAATGAAAGCGAGGGCCTTGCAAACTTTTTTTTATAACTTGGCCTGTAAAATTAGTCTTTGTCACTGTTGATAGACAGAGGGATCCCAAATCAAGGGATAAATTCTTTCAAAAGTTTTTTGCTGGTGTAATAGTGTCAGCTTTTGCACATGGGTAAGCTTTTACTTATTCTGAAAACATACATACAATTACCAATACATATTTATAGGAAACACATTTTGGCATTTGAATGAAATTAATTTGAATATTTACAAATGGTCCCCATGGGGGGGTGCTGCCCTTCTTGTTTTTAGAGATTTGCCTACACTGAGCATGACAAATAGGGCAGGTTTGGCAATATAGGTAAGCCACTGTGGGGAAAGTGGGAGCATACCAATCTTGTTTTACTGCTTCTGTCATTTCCTCTTTGCTTAGGTGGGCTACTCCATGGTATACTTGAGCAAAGTAAGGGGAAGGACTATGGGTGCCACCAGGCTGCCGTCCGGGGAGCGCCACAAGGCACCCTACCAATCTTCAACACTTCTTTTCGCTTTCTGGGGCCTGGTCCTCCAGCAGCATTCTTAGGAGTAGCCACAGGAGACTTGACTGACGTGCACAAAAACATGCATGTGGCCTGAGGTATAGAATGGACCACAGGCTTAGCAGCAGAGTTTGCCAAGGAGTAACTTCATCATAAGGAATTTGGTGAGCTTGACATTTAACAACATCAGTGACAGAAAGCATTTAATAAAGCAGCAACAGTAGATCCATTTTTAATAGATAAGCCTCCCAAAGTGAGGAAGCCTCTTTGTTTCCAGAGTTGACTGTAATTATGGACAAAACTGAAGACATAACGGGAATTAATAAAAACATTAACAGATTTACTTTTGGCCAGAATATAAGCCTTAGTTACGGCAAAAAGTTCAGCCACTTGGGCAGAGTTCATAAAAGGAAGTGGGTTACTTTTAATTACTTTATGTTGAGAACAAACAGCATAGCCAGCCACAAGAATACCTTTAGAGTTTTTTTGAAAAGAGCCATTAACATAGAAAATTAATTCTGGGTTTTGCAAAGGGGTGTCTTTAAGATTAGTTCGGGACATAGTAAGGTGTGCAGTCACAGTTAAACAATCGTGGGGCTCATTATTAAAAGGGATGGGCAATAGTGAGGCAGAAGTGAGGACCGGGCACTGGGTGAGCGTAATATGGCCTGCAGACAACAAAAGAATTTTATATTTTGTTAAGCGAGCATTTGATAGATGCTGTGATTTGGTTTTCAATAACAGAGTGGCAACAGCATGCAGAACAGAAATAGTAAGTGGAGAACCAAGGACCAGGGTTTCTGAGGTTTCAACCAAGGCATCGGCAGCTGCAACAGCATGGAGCCAAGGTGGAAGCCCTGCAGCCATGGGGTCTAGGGCAGTATTATAGTAAGCAATAGGCCTGTGCTTATTCCCATGCATTTGTGTGAGGACTCCTAAGGCAAACCCATCTTTTTCATGACAAAACAATATAAAAGATTTTGAATAATTAGGCAAACCAAGTGCAGGTGCACTAGAAAGTGCATATTTTACAGAGGTTAAAGCTTGTTCTGCCTCGGCAGATCAGGGAAGAGGTTCAGGAGTCTCAAGCTGGGTGAGTTTTTGCAGTGGCTTAATAATAGAGGCATAGTCCAAAATCCATTGGTGGCAATAGCCTGCCATGCCTAAAAGGGTCCTCATTTGTGACACAGTAGTGGGTTTAGCTGAATCTTAAATGGTTGAGCTGTTCTAATTTGTCCGACCTTATTGGCATGTAGGGACCAAAGAAAGGGTGGGACTGTTGACAAAATTTCTTTTTGTATGTTGGATATTTCAGGATTCTGTCTTTGTTCAGGAGGTGCAAACAAAACTGCCAAAACAGCAAGTTCATTTTCATAAGAAAGGTCCAAATAAACCCCATCTGGTGAACAATAAATAGTACACCAAGCTTACAAAGCAAATCTTTCCCTAGCAGGTTAACTGGAGAAGAAGGACTTAAAGAGAAGCATGCTGATCAGAAATAGGTCCTAAAGAGACAGAAAGTGGTTTAGACACTGGGTGCGTATTAATTGGTTAGAAATTCCTACTGCATTTACAATTTCAGAAGGTAAGGGAATATAGGAAAAATCCTGGTCTTTTAAGATGGACCTGCTAGCTCCAGTGTCTATAAGGCATTCTACCGGTTTTCCATTAATATGACAACACAGAAGGACCTAATTGTTTTATAATAAAAGAGGTGCATTGATGAAGTTAATATTTTCCAGGCTGTCCTAATAAGAGAGTTGAGTATGGTTCTGGGGAGAAGGAGGAGTTGGTGGTCCAAATGTCCCCTCTGACTGGCCAGGTTGGTTTGGACATTTTGATTTCTAGTGTCCCACCTGTCCACAATAGTGACAAGAGGAATTTTCTGGGACTGAAAAGGTACCACATCTCGTTCCACAACCCCATCCTTGTCCCTAAAGCGTCCTCTAAACTCCTTTACCTCGGGGTCGGTTGGGGTCAAAATGCCTGATTTGAAGAACCATTAATTTAGTTTTTGAGCGTTTTTTTTACAAAATATCCTTGCTGATTTCAGGCAAAACAGAGAAATTACCTCCAAATTTTTCTGCATCTGACTGACTTTTCCACAGCCATACCTTTGATTTTTAAAAGATGTTAAATTTCATAAAGCATGGAAGTATCAAAAGAATTGCTTTGCTAACAAAACCAAATAATTTTAAACAACAAAATAGGGTTTTACAAACCAAGAGTGTTAGTTTAAATTTTTAAACCCTTACAAACTTACACAATATATTTACACACAAATTTTTTAAAAATGTTATAAAACCAAAAACATTTTTTTATAACACTATTACTCTTTGAACAGTTTCACAACTGTTACCTTTGCACATTTTTAAATTTTTTAACTTTTATTTTTTTTAAATTTTGTGTAGTATTAATTTTTACAAAAGCTACCTTTAACTTTTTTTTAAAATGACTTACTTTTGCATTCAATTAAACATATTTTAGCTCCCCCCTCCCGCTTTTTTTTTTTTTTTTTTTTGCCATAGCTTTAACATTTCACTGGCAACATAGTTCTGTGATTTAAAGCTTTTTTTTTCTTTTCAATACAAAGGAACATGTGGAGTGCTAGGTGGACAAGCCTGGCCAGGTTTACATTGGATCCTCAGCTCCTTTATCTGAATTTTCAATTTTTCTTGGGAGTCTTTAAGACTCCACACCCGGGACTCGTGCAGCCTTTTAAAAGTTTTTTTTAATACCAATTAAAAGAAACTGCTCACTAGGATCATTTCTGGTATACCAATTCCATTTATTTAAATATTTGTCAAGTCCTTTGGCCATAATGTGTACACACACAAAATGCTGGGGTTCCCTTTGATGACAGGGGGACATCGTTTGACCCTCAGCCCCCCATTTTTTCAATTCACTTGGGTACATTCACACAAGAAAGTTCATAAAGGGAGTCCTGTTGTCCACAGGGCACATCTGAGGGAAATGCCAAAGGCACTCCAATGGCGTTTCCTACTGTAGCTTCAGGCTCATTACCATGGATAAGGGGAGGAAAAAACATCAGTCATTCCCACTGCGTCACAGGGTTCCACCAAGCCCCCTTGCTTTCAGAACTGCCTTTCAGACAGCCCTGGGGCAGCTGGACTCAGCTTAAGTCCTAGACCTGGTTAGCAGTTACAATCTCAATTCACACACTGGTTATAACCTTTCCTTAATTCATACAACCCCCAGCTTTTCAAATTTTGACTAGTCAGCTTTATACTTTAGCCAGTATGTCTGATGAGTCTCCTCTCAAAAGTTCAGAGCACGTCAGCCACTGTTCAGGATTTCCAACCCCACGAGCAGTCTTCCTCTAAGCATCCCATCAGAGATTTCAAAAGGTCTCTTACCTTGGTGTGGCTTGCTGAGGTTTGGAGGGAGACGGCCTGCAGCCTGTGGGGTCCTGACAGGGCGTTTAGTGATCCGAGTCACGGCACCAAGAACTGTGGAAGAAATAAGGCTTAACTCTGCGTTTTTAGTTGAGGCTCATCAGAGATAGAGACTCTTTTATAATGCTTAAGAAGCACAAGCATATGTAGGGGGAGAGCTCCTGACAGAGTTGCCTCTGGTCAGATAAGGGTCTCTGGCTTCAGGCAGATTTTAACATATATTTATAACAGGGTTAGGATTACAGCATTCATTCTTCTTATTACTTAGTTAAGGTTACAGACACAAGCAAACTGCAGCACAAACAATTTCTTTGAGTCAAACAGTTACATTTCTCAGTATTTTCCCACTCTCTATTTTACGCCCTCCCTTTACCCATAAGACATACGTTTCTTGACCAAAGTTTAAGACCTACACAGTTTTACTTCCACAGATTTAAGGTATTTTGTTCAACTACAATTGAAACAGTAGATTCGTAGATTACAAAGCCAAAAAGGATCATTACATTGATCTAGTCTGAACTCCTGTATAATACAGGCTATAGAACTTCCCCAAATTAATTCCTAGAGCATGCTGTTTAGAAAAAAATGTCCAACTTCAATATAAAAATTGCAATGATAGAGAATCCACTATGACCTTGGTAAAATTTTCCAGTGGTTAATTACTCTTATCATCAAGAATGTACACCATATTTCCAGTGAGAATTTGTCTAGCTTCACTTCCACAATATATTAGCTGTTCATTGTGTTAACTCAGCCATCTCATCTGAGATGTTTGCTAGGAGAGTAATGTGTCCAGTATGGGGGACACACTCCCAAGCCTGAGAGTCAGAGCCTCGTGTTCTAATGCCTGAGTTACTTACACACACGCTCATGCTTATTCTCTTTTTCTCTCTGCATTCTAAGTGGCACAATTTTGATAAAATACAAAAGAAGAAATTTCATAGGGAAATATATTTCATAAGAAATTTCATAAGGGAAATATATTTTAAGAAATTTCATAGGGAAAAGGAATATCAAAACTAATATACACAATATCCCTTTTGCAGGTGAGCAATTCTTTATGTACAAATATACATTGTTCAGGACACTCTGATCATCATCCCTTTTTCTGTTAAAAAGATCAATAAACTGCTGCAAACAGCTTTCCACTTCTTTCTAATGTAGCAACACTTTGTTTGTATGGACTATGAGCTTTGTAATTACCTGAGATTCTGCTATCACTGTTTTCTAGTTAACAAAAAATCAATGCCAGTGTCCACCCAGTTTTCAAGTGGCATCCTACATCCTTAATACCTCAAATGATTGGCAGAGAGTGGCTATAGTTTTATTCTTGACTAACCCGAAATCTTTTGCCAGTCTCTAACTAAAACAAAACCTATTTGGAGAATTAGTGCTACATATATTAATGTTAATTGCACATAAAATAACACAAACATTGTGAACAATACAAATGATCTTTAAGTGCAATAAGCTAACTTCATTAGATTAATGAGCCAATGATTCCAACTTTGATGCCTCTTCTAATTATGCATGATGCACCATTCCTTAAAAATAAAACATCTAATTAATTTAGTACAAAATGTCATCTATAGGTCATTGACAGCAAGGAAGATCACCACTGCCTCAGTCAAGTCTTCAGGCAAATTATTACTCCTATGGGATTACCACCAAATGTCATTATTGAATCAAAAAGAGCTTCTGCAGCAGAAAGATTATAGAAAGGAAGAAAAAAATTACAAATTTCTTCTTACCATCCTGGCTTATATCTGTCCTTAACTAGGTAAATACAGCTCTCCTGAGATGCCACAGATTAAAGATTTCCTTTAGTTACATAGAATAAAAAAGATGTTGCAAAGCTCAAAACATTCTGTAAAGCATATGCACTGATGTAAAACATTCTTGCACTGAAAAATCCTAAAAGCAATACAGTTCTCCTTTAGCAGAACATAAGAATGGCCATATTGGTTCAGACAAATGGTCCATCTAGCCCAGTATTGTGTCATTCAACAGTGGCCAATGCCAGGTGCATCATTGGGAATGAATAGAACAGGTAATCATCAAGTGATCCGCTAGAAAGCTCTCTGGTCTAATGTACTCTATCTTAAAATTCTCTGTAGTTACAGGGTTGAATTTACAGCTTCCAACACCCTGCTACAAAGATCCCCATTCCAGCAGAATTCTAGTAGAATTTTAGGGCTCCATTAAAAACCTATGAAATACTATAAGAATGTAATAGTTGGATCCCAAAGAAAGACCTAATCCAACTCC
Organism: Mesoclemmys tuberculata; assembly: GCA_007922155.1. Lineage (NCBI taxonomy): Eukaryota > Metazoa > Chordata > Testudines > Chelidae > Mesoclemmys > Mesoclemmys tuberculata. The sequence goes on along the minus strand of ML675618.1, from coordinate 44,195,559 downwards.
CATTAACTTGAAGGACTTAATCTGGTATAATTAAGCAGTTTTTTTATAAATCTGTCACTATGTACTGATACAACCCAAAGTATTTTTGGTTACTTTTAGCTTGTAGAAAAGTTGCTTAAAGTTATTTATAGCATATTTTTATGATGCACAAACTCAAACTTTTTAATGTCAACTTTTCAGTTTTCAAAAATCAGAAAAATTCAAAGGGAAGTTATTGCATGCTACCAATTGCTGGCTGTAATTTACAAGGAGATAAGAAAAAATCTTCAGTGATTAATCACAATTTTGTTTAATTTCTTTATATATTCTTTCTTTCTTTATAATAAATTTCTTTATAAAAGAAATTTCTTTCTTTATAATAAATGTATGTATTATATGGGTGTGTCTCTCTCTATATATATAGACACATATATATATGTGAATGATGTGTTAATATGAATGTGAATTAACTCATACAGCCACGGAAGAAGCATACCATATAGAAAAACTGGTAAAACTAGTAAAGGCTATATTACTTTTCCAAAAGCTATTTTTTAGAGCTAGCCTAAAACCAGAACTAATATTTCGTCTGAATATCTGAAATTACAGTATTTGGTTTTGTCCCACATTAAGGCAGTTAAAAATTGAAGAATTTATCACAAAATGAAATATTTTGCCTCAAATCTATTGAAATGTTTTATTTCAGCTTTGTTGTTTCAACTATTTCTATTCTATAACATAAAAGCTGAAACAATAAAGTTGAAAAGAAGTGTTTTGATAATTTCCCATTTACTGTGTTAATGAAATTGATACATTTCCAGCTGTCCTCCCAAGTTCTACCGAACTGGAGACCTTTCACAGACCATAGCTGAATTTCACCCACACAGTTTTCTGTACAGAATCTCTTAATCACTGAATCTCTAATTGCTTTTATACACCAAAGCCCCCAAACCATGACTTGGTGGGCAGCACCTCTGGTTCATTGGAAATGTTGGGGTAGTTTTCTGGTTTATTTCCAACATCGGAAAGAAAGCCAGTTGCTCCTTTTAACAGGAGACATTGAGAAGCAGGTTCCCTCATGGGAACTTCAAAAGAGCTGCTCATTATACTGATCTGCCTCTTCAAGGGTGCCCTTGTCAGACATTAGACATGGGTTTTTGCACTCTAAGGAAAGTGACAGCACAAATAGAGTTTTGGTCACATGACTAACTTTTAAAAATATTAAAAATGAATGCCTCAATCCTTTGCTATTCTGAGACAGCTATGCACTGCACCACCAGTAAAGAAAGGCCCTAATGCCAACTACAGGAGGGTTACCACAGCATATTAGGATCCATAGGTGGTGTAGAACTTCTGTAGAAGCTCTTGTAGCAAGATTTCTGGCTCACGTAACGAGATGGACACCGAAGTGAGGAAAACAGCTGTTTATTGTCGACAGACTCAGCGGAATCTTTTCCAAAGGCTGAGCCCCGAATATACTGGGGCTCCACCTTATATACATTTAAGAGTACATGAATATTCATACATGATAATACTACTACATTCTATATAACATGATTGGGTTATACCTTAGATAAGAGAATTTCCATACATTGGGGGTGTGTGAGGGAATGCGCAGTACAGTTTTCTTTGTCTGGGGTTTTGTTTTTCGAGTAACTTCTTAGAAATATATAGGAGTATGCGCAAAGTGGTTGTTTTGTCCAAGACTGTGGGCCCCCTTTAGCTTATCTTAGTCCTCAGGATGGACACTGGTCCTGATAATGGTATCTTATATTACAGGTTTCTTCTTTCTTGGAACAGGTTTGCAAAACAACTCGTGTGTTGGCTTGAGTGGAAAAATCCATAGGCCTTTGCTTGCCTCACTCTTATGCCAATCCCTTTCCTTCAGCTGTTTCATGAGGCATAGTCAGGGTATTCTAGCTCCCCAGCCATCCCAAATCACCATGACAGCCCCTTCAGTTCATTGGTGACCAGGAAAAAGGAGAGAGACACTAAGGCTACACATGCACCAGGGACCAAATCAGTGCCTAGATGGCCTGGGATAGAGGGAGTACAAAGGACACATTTACATTCTCTTGTACTACATACATATAAGACCCAGTTCTTAGTGTAACAAAATGCCCTAACACACCTTTCCTATAGGGGCTGTTTCTTCTGTCTGCATTCTATATACTTTAAACAATCCCAGTACAAATCTTCAGTATTTCTCTTCGATCCTGTCCCCCTTCACCCTCACTTCATGGGGTGGAGTGGCACTTCAAAAGGCAAGGGAGTGGGTTACAGAGTGGTAAAAACTATGGGGGAATCTAGGGGCAGTACCTTGACCTGCTAACTTATGTTAAAACTAAAAATCGCTCTTGTCTTTGCAAGGACTTCAACTCGTGTTCTATTCTAGTCTATATAATGTTTTTATACCATACTCATCACTGTAGCATCTGAGTGCCTGTTAGCTAATGAGGTATGAGCAAACCTTTTTTTTAGGCCATGTCTACACTACAGAGCATAGCTACACCACTGCAACTGTGGCACTGTAAGATCACTCCTGTAGCCACTTTATGCTGACGGGAGAGAGTTCTCCAGTCAGTATTACAGAACCACATCCATGAACAGTGGTAGCTATGTCAGTGTGAGAAGTTTACCCACTGACATAGTGCTGTCTGCATTGGCACTTCTTTCAGTGTCACTTATGTCACTCAGGGACAAAAGTAGTAGTGTAGAAAAGCCCTTAGTGAAGGTAAGGTTTCTTTTGAAGCAACCCTGAAGATGAGCACTGTGCAGGGGAGAAATGTAAAAAGGCTTTCCACCACATATTTTAAAATTTCTAGTTAGAGCTTGTCAATATTTTTCAACCAAAACATTTTTGGTGAAACATGTCAACCAAAATGTTATATACATTTGTGTTGAATTCACTGAGTTGTTTTTTCCAAGCAAGCAAAACAAGCAAGCAAATCAGATGTCAAAACTTCTTATTTGAAATGACTTTTTGTTTAGAAATGTCCTTAATTTTAATCAAATAAATAAATTAAATAAATGAAACCCTTTAAAAAAGCTCAAAATTGGAAAACAAATATTGTTCAGAGTGTAGTGTTTGGCTTTTTTTTTTCTTTTTTTAAAAATTTTTTTGGGTCACTGAATATTTCAAACAGTTTTCATTTCTGGTCAACCCAAAATGTTTTTTATTTTTATTTTTTTTGGAAATACAAACACACTGAAAAATCAGTTCTTCACATAGCTGTACTTTTAATAGACGTCTCAGCCACACATCTTGCAGACACATGGAAAAGCGATTATTGTTTTGACTGTCCATTCTGGGCAGCTGCAGGGAGAAAGAGATAGGAGTGAGAAGGAAGGAGGAAAGTACCACAACTCCAGAGGCTGAGAACTTAACATCCGACAGTCAAAATTCAACAGCCTGAGTAACTATCTCCTTGTGTGACTCAGTCAGGCTAAAACACAAAAACACATATGGAATTGTTGGAGAAAGAGGAACTGACCGCCTCCTGTATGTCTGTTATGGGTGACATTGCAATGCTACTGCAGGATGCTGCTTCTCCTAAACACTGTTCTTTTAAGTGGGCAAAGAGGTTACCGTTTTAAATGCATGGTCAGTTTATCTTCCTTCTTATCCATGGCGAGTCTGATAATATTGGGTTGTGTCTTCTGTAACATTCTTGCATAGATGAGTGACATTCATCGACTGTGGATAAACACATGAGAATGGTTTTCATTAGGGTATAAAGATCTATTGCCCAGTGCGTTCTATGTTATCGTTCCAACAGTGACCCAGGTCGATATAGATATATTGATCTTTGTTGTGATAGTGTTAGGCAAAGTCACCTTCAGAAAAGATGAAAAACCATATGAGGTCTTGACCATATTTGGCCCAATTTGCAAGAAAGGAGTGTTAACTCTACTGTCCTTAATAAATTCCAGTTTGGGTGATGATATTCTAGTGATTTAAATTCCCCATATATTTCCCCAACTGCTTGTCCCCTCTAAATAAATTCTCTTGCAGCCTTCAACCATCCAAAAAGTCCCATGGTGATGGGGGAATGGAGAAAGTGACAGATGATGGTCACTGCTGGAAGCCATAGTCATGAACCTTTGATCAATCTGTGTGGACCTTGAGTGAAACTGTATGTCAGAACATAGATATTCAGGCCTGCCTGTAAAGGCCTATGATTGTTAAGTATGTTCTTATCACTTAGCTAGTTATAGGAGTATAAAAACAAAGTATCAAAATCACAGGCTGCCTATCTATTGGCCTTCTCTCCCTGTGACAATGTGAGGCCTTGTACTTTGGCTAAGCAAAACAAAAAGCAGCAGGGGTAGCCATAAACTGGGAAGCATGTGGTCACAGCCACACATTCCAAACAAATTACATTAAAATAAGGCAATATCAAGCTGTTTTGAAGGCAATACAGTCTAACGCCTGCAGATAAAGAAAAAACTCTACGATGCTTAAAGAAAACTTTGATAGCATTCTGTATGGTTTTTAAACACTTGTCAATAATTGTGGTTGTAGAATCTACACTTCATATTGTTTGGTCATTACAGTACCCACTTTTCTGATAATTTCTGTCTGATTCTTTGATTGTTTCTTTGTCCCATAACTCATTATAATCAGTTAGGGTGCTGGGGTATGATTGGTTAGAGAATTATGTTACAATATGTTAGGATTGGTAAAAGAATTATCTTGTAATATTTTTTTAAAAATCATTGGTTAGGATAAAAACTGAGGTCAAACAGGAAGTAGGGTGGGAAGAAGGAAAATTACTGGTGTGAAGAATTGAGATTCTTGTTTGATAACCCCGATAAACCCATAGTATTGCCTGCTGCTGAACTCTGGACTTCTGCTTTTGTCAGCAAACCAAGAACTGAAGGGTGGGGTGGCCCTTAACACGGTAGTCCAGCAGTATCTTGATCAAGGTGGATGGTCAATTCAGGGAAAGCACAGCTGACCTCAATCTGAGGAGGAGGGCTAGAAAAGGCCCCTAAAAATTGCCCATCCAAACAGGCTAGAGCAGTTTAGCACAGCTGCAGAGTGTCCCGTGATGTGGGTCAAAATGCAAACAGGCCTTGGAAAGTTTCCTTTTGTCTCAGTGTTGTGACACAGAATATTTGTGTACTCCTTGCTCATCCAAACCACACAAATTGTCCTGCCAAACAGACTGCTCCAGTTGCTCAAGAGTCTGAAAGATATTGTATTAATACTATGGCACTGAACAAATTGTAACTTGCTGAAAAGGGTCAACTGACTGAAGGAGGGTGCTGGGTACACTTTCTTTTGGAAGGGACGACTACAAACAAGTCACATGATGCAAGAGTTGGCTTTGCAATGTGAAAGAATCATGTCTCTCATTTGGAAACTAATCCATCAGTATAACTACAAACTGATGAACTCTGACTACCCCTGAGAAGTGGATGTTATGCTTCACTGATAAGTGCTTATGCACCAACAATGACTAAGTTTGATGAGGATAAGGAGCAATTTTATTCCGACTGATCAGATTGATTCCCTGTGAAGAAAAGTCGATTATTTTAGGTGACTGTTTTATTTAACGCTTGTGTTGGCTGTGATGATTCTGTGTGGCAAGGCGCACTTGGCAACATGATGGCAGCAAGAGGAACAGCAATGGCCTACTCCTGCTGAGCTCCATCTAGTTATTACAAATACTGTCTTTTGACTCCTGACAAATACAAAATAGTTTGGATACATGCTTGGTCACATCACTGATCTCTGATTGGCAATGCATTGGTCCGACAGCATGACCTACAAGATGTACATGTAACTTGGGTATTACACAGAGCTGATTGTTAGACTGACCACCATCTTATTCATTAAAGCTTTCCCTCTCTAGTTCTCCAACAATGCATAAAAAACTAGTCAGTTAAGCATGCAAATATTGCCTGGCTGAAAGATCTGTCAATCACCAAACTACTTTCAACACAGCTAACCATCAGTTATCACGTATCTGCGGAACGTGTATCCCTGTGTGACACAATTGATAACAATGTTGTGGATTGTGTTGGACATATGAAATGCTGTCATGCAGACTGGTTTGATGATAATGATCCTGAAATATTAAATCTCCATGATGTCAAGTGACAAGCTCATGTCACACTCTTAGCTGACCTGCTCTAATTCAAAAAATGGCAAATATAGGAAAGTGTGCAGTACATTCCAGTGTATACTCTGCCAAACACAAAATATGTAGTTTGACCATAAAGCTGACAAATTACAGGCCTTTCCTTATAAACGTGACACCAAAGGCTTCTATGATGTGATCAGAGCTGTGTACAGCCCTACCCAATCTGTCTTGGCACTGCTAATAGGTATTGATAGTGACTCTTTCATCATAGATTGCATTGACATTCATCAATGTTGGCATGAACATTTTAGGGAACTACTGAATTATCTACTGTTTTTGATGAATAATGTCCACAAATTGCCCACATCTAATGTACTTGCCAGTCCCCACACATGAGCCAAGGTGTTGAAGGCAGTACAAGTAATGAACAATAGCAAATCTCTTATTCCTAATGCCATTCAAGCTGAAGTTCTCAAACACAGGGAAAAATCTCATTTACAGGCTTTTTAAATTTTTCTTATGTGTCTGGCTTCATACCGCCACAACTGAAAGTTGCCAACACCATCACTGTCTGTAAGAGTAAAGATTCAAAGAGTGACTGTGATAATTTGCTCTCCATAAATGGCAAGATTTTTTCATGAATCTTACGGAACCGACTCCTGATCCAAATCACTGGCAACTTTCTATCTGAGTCACAGTGCAGTTTTCATGCCCAGCACTGTTAACATGATTTTCATCATCTGACAATTACAGGAAAAATGTCATGAAGAGGACCTAGCTTTTTTTATCATGTTGCTCAATCTAACCACAGATTTCAACACGGTCAACTACACTGCCTTCTGGAAACTGGCTTGTAAATGTGGATGTCCAGGAAAAAGATATTAACATTATTCAGCAATTCCATGCAGACATAGCTGGAAGAGTTAGCATTGATGGTGATCCAACAGACCCATCTGCAATCACAAATGGGGTGAACCAAGCTTCTTTCTCACTCCTAGCCTTTTGGGTCTATTCTTTGCTGGAAAGTTAGAGGAAGCCCTTCTTAGCTCTTCAAATGGTGTCTTTTCCGTTGGTAAGCACTTTAATTTTTCCTGTCTGTGTGCGAACACTAAGGCGGTAGAAGCATTGATCTAGGAACTGCACTATGCCAATGATTATGCCCTGATGACACACTCTGAAGCAGCACTACAAGACCTTACAAATAGCTTTGCTTCTGTAGCTTGTAACTTTGGCCTCATCATCAGTCAAATGAAACCTGAGGTTTATGTACCAGCCAGTTTCTCAACAAGCTTACCAAGACTCATCAATAAGCTTAGACGGTACCACGCTCCAAGCAATTTACTTATGTCGGCAGCATAAGCGACAATCTACCACAAAGTGGATGTGCACATTAACAAAGTTAGCACCACCTATGGTTGCTTTCATCACCAAATTTGGAAGCCTCATGGAGTCTGGCTACAGACAAAAATCAAAGTTCATAATGCTATTGTCCTCACACTTTATGAGTATGAAACATGTACCTGTTATCAACAGCACATAAAAAAGCTCAACAATTTCTATTTCTGACACCAATGATTGCTGGGCATCAAATGGCAGGAAAGAGTTTCTAACACAGAAGTTCTGGCAAAAGCTTATTCAGTTGGCATCGAGGCTTATTTGATCTGCGCCAGTTCAGATGGACTGGCTATGTAAGTCATGTGCCTGAGACCTGTTTATCAAAGCAAGTCTTATATTCTGAATTAAGCTCCGGCAGTTGTAAGCATGGAGGGGAGCTGTAATGCTTCAAAGACACCCTGAAACATAATCTGCAAAAGAAACATTTCTGTCTCAGCCTTTGAGCAACTGGCAATTGCTCACATTGGATGACGCCATGCCAGAAGGGTGGGTGTTCAGGACTTTGAGAAGAATTGCACTGAGCATCTGTGCACTGTGGAAGCAGAATGCCAGGCAGGAAACAATATGCAGCTCAATCAACACCTAGGCAAATGGATCTGTGGCCAATGCAGTAAACTTTGTCCGTCCTGAATTGGTCTATGGACAGACCCATTCATACAAACTGTGATTGTTGATGTCATCCTCAAAATCAACGTAACTAACATCATATCTATATATTGATACTGTTAGGCAATGTCAGTTTCAGATGAGATGTAAAACGGAGGCCATGACCACATGGTGATTAAAGATTTCCTGGCACATTTTGCAAGAACAAGAGTTAATCCTACTGTCCTTGCTAAATTGATTGGTGACATTCTGGTGGAATTCCCTACACATTTCCTGCTGAATACAATATTCCTCACTTCTTGTCAATAGTTCGTTAACTATTGTGGTTCTTTGCTGTGCACTTTTAACAGCTATTGTATTCCACAACAGAAATGGCTGCATTTTAATGGTAAGTGAAGTAATTCCTGTCTATGTAGTTAAAGCATGGTAACAGCTCCTCATAGTAACAGCTGTTAGGCAAATGTAAAATATTATAAGGAGAATCTCAATATAGGGACATATGAATAGCCTTACTGATTACACCAGTGGTCCATCTAGTCTAGTATCATGCCATTGACAATGGCCATATGCTTCAGAATGTCTGCATTAGACAATTATGGTATAACCCGTCCCAAGAGAAAATTTCCTCCTAAAGCCCAATAGTTAAAGGTTGTCTTAACACTTGAAGCATGAGGGTCACTTTTTAAAACTCTTTGATTTTTTAAAATATTATATTTCTGGATATTCTTATTATGCATATAAATGTCTAATTCCTTTTTGAAATAACAGTATCTGCACATCTGCAGCACCATTCAGCAGCATGCAGTACTGAAACCTTAGTTCCTTGTGTGAAAGAGCAACTAAAATTTTTGCTTTGCACTTCAAATTAATTATGAGAACCAAATTTCTGCTTCCCTTTCCCTCCTAACTCCCTTTCTCTCTTGGCTTGTTTCATGCTTTGGTATTTCAAGCTGATTTGTTGCAGTTTTTTTCCACTCCCCTGTTCTCATTATCTCTCTCAATCTCCCACTCACTAAATGTAATTCTTGAGGAAATCCATTTGTCTCAGAGTGCAGATATATTAGCGTACATTCCAGCAGCTCCATTAGCTCCATCATTTAGAAAAAGCTTGTTTCGGCCTCCAGCTGGGAGTAGGTGGGGCTGGAGGTGGAAAATAGTGCAATTTCCACCACTTTTTATAACCTTACACTTCATTGCTGGACTAATAGGCACATTCAGACTATCAGGAGACAGCCTACCAGGTAGAAAAACAGATGGCTTAGGAGTTTCAAGGGGCTTGTTTGTTATGGTCCACAACTCTGACATAAAATTCAGTGTGCCCCTCTGTATAGAAAGGGAGATCTAAGTTGATATTTGGCAATGGATACGTTATACTGAGCCACATCCTTCCTTGGGGTCCATGTCTGTGGGGTAGGGAAAAATCTGACTGACTCAGCAGATCAAATGTGGGAGCCCTGCCCTTCTCTTCCAAGATGCTGCATATGCTGCCCATGCTCAGCTCAGCAATATTTATAGTGTCGTCTACAGCGTGTGACTCTCTATATTCAGGGGTGGCCAAACTGTGGCTCGTGAGCCACATGCGGCTCTTTTACAATTAAAGTGCAACTCACCGAGCCCCCTATGCTACCCTCCATTCTCCACCTACCAGACTGGAATGGGGAGCTAGGAGCTTCTGCCCCTCTGGCAGGGGGTGGGGCTAGCGGATTCTGCTTAGGAGGGAGAGGAGTTTCAGGGGGTCAATAAGTTAGGCCATCCCTTATATATATATATATATCACATAAAGCACATTACATGTTCAAAGCAATGTAAAACATTAACTAACTAATCATCACAATACCCCTATGAGGAAGTTCATAAGCATTATCCACAGATGGGGAAAGTGAGGTGGACAGTTATCATGACTTGCCATGGGCTATGCAATGTGTCACAGCTGGGGTGAGAACTCAAGACTTCTATCTGTGTACGTCCAGTTTTTACTGTGGCCAACTCCTACAGATGGCTGTAACGAGGGTAAAAGTCTGCTCTCTCTCCCCTCCACACAGCTAACACAGTCTGGTCCTATATCTTCATTTCTCTATAATCTAAAATAAAAGTCCTGAGTCTAGAGATGAACTGAGGTGCTGCTGATCTCTTTGACATTCACTTCAAATGGACTATTTTTATAGGAGGTATTGATTGAGTCCAAGTGAGATCAGTGAATCAGCTGTCTAAACAACACTTCATATTTTGTAATCTTTAAAATGAATGCACTGACAAATTTCTGGGTTTAAAAGAAAGGAGTCAAAAATGATCTTGCATTTGTTTAGAATTGTACACAATGTGTAAAATAAAGCAATCAATACCTAATTACTAGTCTTTCTGCAAGACCACAGCTTTCTCTATTTTAATGCTTAAGCCTTTCACTGAGATAAACCACCTGCTTTGTGACCTGATGCGTTTGTTTTGACAGCACTGGTTAAGGGGACAAACATGACAATAAATATATTGCTCCAAAAGTACCCCCCCATTCTCCAAAGGACTGAGCAGCACAAAAAGTTGGACTGCAACTTCAGTATTAAATATTAGACATAAGAAAGAAGAATCATGTTTATACTGTGGTATGAATGTTAATTCAAAAACAAGAGGTACTTTGAGGCAAATTTTTCTCTCAGCTACACCAGAGTACATCTGGAGCTCCATTGAAGAGAATGGAGTTAGTCCATGTTTTTATCAGTATAAATTAGAGCAGAATTTGGCCCTCCATATTAAATATACATAAATGATATATAAGTACATTTTATATGAATCGAGAACAAATACATCATTAGTGGCTATCCACAAATGCTTTTTTTGGAGTCCAGTTCCTGAATGGTAGCTTTAAAACTCAAACATTTCACTCTTCTGATTGTTCCTTTTAATTTTCATCTAACTAGCTTCCTCATTTTTGTGTAGTTCCCCTTTCTGAAGTTAAATGCTATTGAATTTGGTATTTTCACTCAAAAGAATGACACCTTTAATTATATTATGGTCGTTATTGTCAAACGGTTCAACTATATTACCGCTTGCACCAGATCCTGTGTTCCACTTATGACTAAATCAAGAATTATTTTTCCCATGTGGATAAACTGCTCCAATAAAAGCAGTCATTAATGGTTCTAGAAATTTTATTTCCTGATCCTGTCCTGAGGTGACATGAACCCAGTCATTAAAGAGACAGTTGAAACATCCATTATTACTGAGTTTTCTATTTTTATAGCCTCTTTAATTTCTCTATTTCACAATCACCATCACCATTCTGGTCAGGTGGTCAGTAGCATATGATTCAAGCATGGAATTTTTATCTATAGAGATTCTATGATACAGTTAGATTCATTTAAGATTTTTACTATATTTGACTATGCTTCTTTTACATATATTGTCACTCCACGACCAGCACAACCTACTCTGTCAGTCCTATGTTTTGTACCCTAGTATTACTATGTGCCATTGATTGTCATCATTCCACCAAGTTTCTGTACTGCCTATTATAGCAATATCCTCATTTCATTCCAGGCATTCAAGTTTACCCATCTTAGTTTTTGGACTTCTAGCATTTGTATACAAGCACTTATAAAATTTGTCTCTTTTTAGTTGTCTGCTTGCATGTGATGTCATTTAATAGGATTTTTTTATTTGACTGATTATCTTAATTTACTACTTGCACTTTATCAACTTTTATCCTCTCCTCTTTACTAGGATATAGAGAATTCCTGTTAACAATTCCTCCCCACATGGGATGTCTATGTCCAAACTGTACCTCTGCATCTATCAGGGCTTCCCCAGCCCTTAGTTTAAGAACTCCTCTATGACCTTTTTAATTTTACATGCCAGCAATCTGGGTTTTTTTTGGTCCAGGTGCAAACCATCCTTCCTGTATAGGTTCCTTCTTTCTCAAAAGGTTCCCTAGTTCCTAATAAACGTATAACTTTCTCCCAAAACCATTGTCTCATCCATGCACTGAGACCCTGCAGTTCTGCCTGTCTAATTGGCCCTGTAAATGGAATTGGATGCATTCCAGAGAATGCTGCCATGGAGGTCCTGTAATCTGTTACAAGAGGACTAATTTTGGCTTCCACAACCTTGCTCCAACCTTTCCCTCTGTTCTTGATACCTAGATGTACCATGACCATCAGCTCCGTTTAAGCACTGCCCATAAGTCTGTCTAGATGTTTCAAGAAATCTGTAGCCTTCACACCTGGCAAGCAATTCACCTGACCAGCAATTCTCCTGGTCCCCAGAAATCCAACTATCTATATTTTTAGTACTCAAATTCTCCATTAGTATTATGTATCTCTCCCTCATAGTTTTATCCTCACTAAGAAAAGATACCATGGTACCACTGGAAGGAAGGTCCCAACTATGGGATTATTTCCTTCTGATCAGACTGGATGTCCTCCTTATCCAAGATTTTCATCCTCCTCAGCATCATACAGGCTGGGGAGTGGAACCGCTCTACTGTGTCCCAGAAAGTCTCATCTCTGTACCTCTCTATCTTCCTTACTCCTCCAGTTCAACCTCCTTGGTCTCAAATGCCTGTTCTCAGTCTCTGAGGGCCATGAGTTGCTTGCATTGAATGCACACATATGCCATCTGCCCACAAGCAGATAATCATACATTTTGCATTCAGTGCAATAAACTGGATGCCTCCCACTCTGCTGCTGGACTTCTGTCTGCATTCTTTTTACTCCTGCTGCTTTTATTTGTTGGTTGGTTTTGGGAATGAGGAGATGTTTATTGGCTTAAGTTTAGAGAATGTTAGACCTGTGTGGCTCTCTCAGTTCCCTTGCAAAACTCCCCTGATAGTTGCTCCTATTTGCTAACTCCTCTTTCAAGGTCACAGCTGGCTTATAAAACCCCTGTTCTGTCCTATGCTTAACAATTAATGGATCCTAAAGGGATTGGGAATCAAAGCCTTTGGAGCTGCCCTCCAAACAAACCACACTATATACTACAGTGAAGCAGCAAGCACCCAAACAAACAGACAACAAACTCACCCCAAGGGTCATGCAGTCACTCCTCTCTCACCTGGAGAGCTCCCTGACAAACCTGCTGTTTGCTGCTCCTGTTTGCTAGCTGCTACCCTTGGCAAATTGCTCCAATGTTAATTGCGCTCACAGCTGGAAATGTGTGCCTTATTCTCTGAATTCATCTGAATTTGTCTAGCTTCAGTTTCTAGCCATTGGATTGTTATATCTTTCCATGCTAGTTTGAAGAGTCCCTTATTAAATATTTGTTCCCATGCAGATACTAATAGGCTGTAATCAAGTCACCCCTCTTAATTGTTTTTGTTAAGCTAACTAGATTCAGCTCATTGAGTCTCTCACTATGAGACATTTATTTTCCAATCTTTTAATCACTATACGCCATATTTTTTCTAATCTTTTAATCATTCTTGTAGCTCTTCCCTGAACCGTCTCCAATCTATCAACTTCCTTCCTTAATTTTGGCCCCCAGAACTGGGCACAGTATTCCATCAGTCACAATACAGAGGTAAAATAACCTCGCTACTCCTGCTCAAGATTTTCCTGTTTATGCATCCCAGGATGACAGTAGCTTTTTTGGCCACAGCATCATATGGGGAGCCTATATTCAGTTGATTATCCACCGTGACCACCCTACCTTTTTTAGAGTCACAGCTTCCCAGGAGAGAGTTTCCCATTCTGTAAGTAAACCCCTCATTCTTTGTTCTGAGCCATATTAAGGCACATATGGTTTGCTTGTGGTGAAGGACACATTAGAGCAATGGTTCCCAACCTTCCCAGACTACTGTGTGCCTGAAGCCCAAGCCCCACTGCCGAGAGCTGAAGCATGTAACTTAGCTTCACAGGGCTCCTTGTGGCATGAGGCCCTAAGCAATTTCCCTGCTTGCAAACCCCTAATGCCAGCCCTGCACTTGCGACCCCCCCCAAACCCATCCCCCAGGCTGAGAAACTCTGATCTAGATGAGCTGATGTACCCCTTGAAAGAACTCTGCATTAGAGAAGATAGTATCCAGTGCAGGGATTTAAATGGCACCTCAGCGTCATGGACTAGCTTTGCTTGGGGGTGGCAGACAACTGCCTATCTCACCCTCTGGCACTAGCCTGGTTGAGTAGCTCCTCCTACTCCACACCTCAGTCCTAACCCCAACCCCTAATCCCCACCTTGCCTTTATCAAGTGTTCCAAATTTTTCTGAATCAGTCACCTTCGGCTCTCCATTATTTACCATTCCTCTAATTTTTGTGTAATCTGCCATCCTTCTCCCCCTTCTTCCTTGAATATATGATCTGCAGGAAGCTTTGCAGGGGACAGCTCAGCATTTGTTCTCCCAGAATTCCTTCTTTCCATGGGAGAGGTTGATTTTCTTCACTCCCATGCCTCACATATTTATTTTCTTAGGAACATCAGTCTACTTATTCCAATTTTCCACCACAAAGAGCCCTCACTTCAGTGGTTTGTAGTCTGTTTGCTGCTCAACCAGCTTTTACCCTTTGCAAAATAACTCAATAGATTATAAACAACTCCTATGCTCTTGTCAGGAATTGTAGCAGGTGCTTGAATGGATGAAGGGACTGATCCCATTTGTCACTACCCTTAGGCCTCATTCTATACTTCAATCTTTTCGCTTTTCCTGTAGCTTCTCCTGAGAATTCGGCTGCATCTAAAGCTATTTGAAAAGGGAAATATCCCCTTTTTAGGCTTTCCATATTCTTTTTTGGTTTTCTATATGGGCTTGATCCATATAGGTCTGGAACACAGCACTCTAACCTTCCACTAAAGTCAGAGAGGTAAGGGCTCTTACTAAGCACCTTAAAAGATTGATCCCCAAGTGTACAACCTTTTGAACACATGCACAAAATCCAGGATTTAAGTGCCCTTTTTCATCTTTATAATGTTTTTTTTTCAGCTGCACTTTCCTCTGACACTCAAGGTATTTTATACTTTATTTACTTTACTGAATCATCTTTATCAGCTATAATCCAAACTCAGTCTCTCTTGCACCTTATCATCTGATTTTGTTTTTTGGTCTCTACAGAGATCAGTGTTAACAGTTCAAATAGGATGTCGCTCCTACCTACAGTATTTACCTTTTTATTCTAATGCAATATTTTATCAAGTATATCATGAAATCTTTTTATTTATTTGTTTGCTAGAAACACTTTGTTTCGGAGAGCTTGCAAGGTAATTGAATAGAAATCTCCTGTCATAGACCTTAAAAATATGGAGCTGTTTCCCTTGTTCATTTCCAAATGCTCATCTCTATATTATCATCTTTATATTATATTATATATATATATCTTTATATTACCAATTTTATGAAATATTTTGTTTGCAAAAAGTTGAGGCAACCAGGCCAAGTTGTTTATGCCTGCATTAGTTCTTTCTGCTAACTCTAACTTGCAGAGATGGATAGTATCTAATCCTAAATCATTCGTTTTTTTTCTGTAAACTTTATATAGGCAAAACATTGAAGCCAATGGGGTTTTAGCTAAATTATTGACAGTAGGACAGGGTTGATTGTACCTACATTGCAAAACACAGAAACCTACATCAAACTTTCACACTGAGATCTAGGAAAAAAACACAGAAACCACAATGGGCCTGCTAATGCAGGTGAGATAAAAGCAGAATTTTAGCCACACTTACTGGTGTTACATTTTGTGTTTATATATCTATCCTGTGTCTATTGCAGTAGTAGCTGAACAAGCATACATTTATTGAAGCACTGTCTTACCCTGATAGGTTTGGTTTTTTTAGTTGAAATTTTGTCTGAGCCTTGACTATGGCCAAAGACTGTACAACACAACTGAGGAAGTAGATCTAAAACCATCTTTACATGCCTCTGGTCCTGGAGTGGGCAGAGCTTATCTGTGTCCTGATGATCCCAAAATGAAATATCAGTCCCTTAAAGTCACTGGAAGCTTGTGCAAGCTGGAGGATTCCTCTGTAACAGGATGATCCTCCTGTATCCATTTATGCTTGTGTTAGCCCTGGAGGTGCAGTGCAGAAACTGGCTTCTGCTCTATGTAAGTGCTCACACCAGTTGCACTGGAGCACTTTAGTTAAAAACACAGTATCTGTCCTGCAGCCACTTTTTAAAATGAAGCAACTATGGGTTGTTTCTAAATGCCCACGAGTGCATTAAGGCTGCCCAATTCCAATTTAAAAATCAAAACTGTTGGAGGGTGGGGAAGAAAGCATTGACAGCTAGGGGTGTTTTTTGTACTCTTCTAATTATACCATCCAATTTAATTATATAATTTGGAATGATAAGTGTTTTCTTTACTTTTTAAAAAAAATTCTACTTGGACTTTTTAAAAAACATTCTCCAGCACATTTGCTGTTTATGGTCCCAATTCAGGACAATATTCCTATGCAAGTAAGCACTAAAGGACATACTTAACTTTAAGCATAACCACAAGTGCTGTTTTGAATTGGGTATGACCCCAGACCGTCTATCATGCTCTGACATGGTTGCTCATCTTTTGCAGGTTTCTCTAACGGTTTGTTTCATATAGTCCTAGCCAAACTTCTTCTACTACTAATAATCATGATGAGTACTACTTCCCAAATGCTTTTTCAACTCCTTTCTCTTATCTTTTTAGAACTGGTTTAGTTTAACTGGTCGAGCATTTCTCGACATGTTTTATGTCAGAACATGCTGATTCAACAAAACCAAAATTTTGTGGGGAAGAGTTGATTTCAACTTAAAAAAATAAATTTAAAAAAAAGTTAAGAAATTGTCAAACGTTTTCTTTTGACATTTTCAAACAAAAATGCCCTGAAAATCTTTGTCCTTTTAACATTTTGCATTTAAGTTGTTTGTCCATTACTGTTTGTCTGTCTTGTCTATTTACATTGTTAGAGAGACAAGGTCAGGAAGGCAATATGTTTTTTTGGATACCTTAACATGCTAGTATCCTGGGACCAACACAACTAAACTGCATGCTTAGATTGTTAACTGTTTGGTGTAAGGATAGTGTACACCACCTAGCACAATGAAGTCCCAATCCTAATTAAGGCCTCTAGGTGCTAACTGGATCGACTGAGCAGTCAGTGAAGACCCACTCAGTCGATCCAGAAGTCAAAGCAGTTAAACCACCCCCTCGAGTGGCGTAGCACTACATCGATGGGAATGTGGTTCCCGTCGGTGCAGTGCAGTGAAGATATCGCGTACAAGGGAAGCACAGCAGTTGATGGGAGTTATGCAAGCTACTCTGCGTAGCTTGTGTAACTCCCGTCAACTGCCACTGAATAGCCCGGTAAGTGCAGACCAGAGCTTAGTACGTGTTCTTTGGACCTGTAGGGGCTCAGTCACAGCAGGATCACTTCCTTATATCTAGGTATGGCATGACATCTGTCTTCCCATATTGCGCCTCTTGCTGACAGTCTCTCTGCAGTGGTCTCTCTTCTTACAACTTGGCCTTTAGGCCAGGGCTCACAATGGTCCACCTCTTTCAGAGTAAGAGAGAATCTAACTGAAGTGGAGTCAAATGACCTTACAACGGATCTTCTGTCTGTCTCTAGGCTCTTTTGTCCTTACACCTCTTGCCTCAGGGAGTTTCACCCCACCTTCCTCAGGAGCTGGTAGAGAAACCCAGGATTTCCCTCTTCTCTGGGTTTCAGTCCAGGGACCCTGTAGCTATCAGGCACTGTCTACTCCTTCAGACTCCTTGCTGACTTCCTGAACTGCTTCCTACCTTTTCTGTCCCCCTGCGGGTGACTGAAGTGTGTCTCCTTACAGCCCCTTTTCACTAAAAACTTCCTGGCTTTATCATCACCAGTCACCCCGTCTCCAGTTGGGCTTCATCATAATTTAAACCTGGATTTCTCTCTTTCATAGGTTCTGCCCACATGTTAATTGGCCTTTTAAGCCCACCTTAACCCCTTCAGAGGCTGTGTGGGTTACACATCCCATCAGAGGACCCATAATGGTTGCATTCCTTTTAAGTATTCTCTGCTCTGGTGATGTTTGTCCTTATCTAGATGCCACTGTCTACTCTTTTTTCTCCCTTGACTTACTTAGCTGCTGTTACAGAATCTCTGTTCTAATTAGAATCATCTACGAACAACTATATTGAAAAAAAAGAGTGTAGTGCAAATCTGGTGATAAGCTGATGGGGGCATTGTAGGAGCAGCGAAGCCAGGTACCCTAAGACTGAGCATGCCATTGCTGTGACTCTCTACGATCTGATTCATGGAGCAACATTAAAGGTTATGGCAGCCAGTAAATAACCTGTCAAATTCCTACTGCTTCTCCTACCTGATTCAAAGGATTCATCAATCTCTCCATTCACTTGTACTGCACATCTGGATTGCTTATTGATGATCTGGATCATGTTCATCAGTTTCTTGCTCATTTAATGCCTCTATAATCACCTCAGCCCTGTGTAAACCTTTTCAGAACCACTGAGTTGTAAAATATCTTCTTTTTGTTTTTCAGAGTGCTGCTCTGTGCTTTCTCACTATCTCTTTTACAATACTATATGCTATTACAAATCCTTCTCCTCTGTCCTTCCACCATCACCTTTTCTCTAAAGTAATAAATGTTTCTAACTCAAGAAACAAAACCATATAAACTCAAAATTAACAAGTACAAACTTTATCAACCTTTCCATTAATGTAAAGGAGACATTAGCCATAAGGACTAGCTTTGTTGAATACTTCAGACTGTGTAACTTTTTAAAAATATGGATAGGGAAAGTGAAATTGTTCATTTTTCTTTCTATAAACTTTTAACTAGAAAACTAGCAATATTCATCAATTTTGGGGGCTTGATAACTGTGACACTAAAACTTTCCTCAAAGACCCAGCTGCTGGGGAAGTTTAGTGTATTTTCTCTGCTTTAATTTACCACATCATCAAGCTGGTTAGAAGAAAACAAGAATATTTTTTCTTGTTTTGATTGTAAAGGGGAAGTCATGGCATGTGTTTAGAAGTGGAGAACATACAATGGGGACTGAGGACATTCTGTGAGTAAGTTCACTATCACTGAATGGAGAGCTGAAATAAATAAGCACAGGTAAACAACTTAATACTAAAACCTACAGCAATTTGAGCCTTATCTAATGCCCACGAAAGACTCAGATTGATTTTGGTGGAAGTTGGATCAGGACTTTTATGAAGGTCATATATAGTATTCATTGTGGTTAGAGTCAGAGGGATATATTTTCTGCATGATGTAAAAGTGATTTAATCACACAGCTTTCACAGCATTAATGAGAACTGTGGAGTTCAATCTACATTTCTCACTTCTGAATATCTAGCCTCAGGCCAAAAGATTACTCAGGAAATAATCTTATCTTTATTTGTAAGTCTTTTCAGAATGTGACTCTACAGTATAAAAACCAAAACATATTCAGGCTTTTTAGAGGTCCAAATATAACTAAGGACCAAAAAATGTTTTTGACTCTTAAACATTTATAAAAAATTATATATATTGCAAAACATATGAGAATTTTGTTTTAGATTTACCTTTTTATATATGGTAAACCTGGGAGAGACTAACAGCTCTCAGCTACATTCAAGATCACAAAAATCAGAACTAACCTGGGACAAAGCATTCTTAGTTAAGGGGATCTGGCTTTAGAATGAAGAAGAAGATTACATGAATCTAGAGTTTAATCACCTTTAGATGTTCTGCAAAACACTTCTACTAGATAAAGCTAGCCCGTTAGCGAGAATTTTTAAGCAATCGGTAAACTCGGGGGTTGTGCCGTACGACTGGAGAATTGCTAATGTAGTTCCTATTTTTAAGAAAGGGAATAAAAGTGATCCGGGTAATTATAGGCCTGTTAGCTTGACGTCTGTCGTGTGTAAGGTCTTGGAAAAAATTTTAAGGGAGAAAGTAGTTAAGGACATGGAGGTCAATGGTAATTGGGACAAATTGCAACATGGATTTACTAAAGGTAGATCGTGCCAAACCAACCTGATCTCCTTCTTTGAGAAGGTGACGGATTACTTAGACAAGGGCAATGCGGTAGATCTAATTTACCTCGACTTCAGTAAGGCATTTGACACGGTTCCGCATGGGGAACTGTTAGTTAAATTGGAAAAGATGGGGATGAATGTGAAAGTTGTAAGGTGGATAAGGAACTGGTTAAAGGGGAGACTACAGCGGGTCGTGCTGAAGGGTGAACTGTCAGGATGGAAGGAGGTTACTAGCGGAGTCCCTCAAGGATCGGTTCTTGGACCGACCTTATTTAACCCTTTTATAACTGATCTTGGCACAAAGAGCGGGAATGTGTTAATAAAGTTTGCGGATGACACGAAGCTGGGGGGAATTGCTAACACGGAGAAGGACCGGGATGCTATTCAGGAAGATCTGGACCACCTTGTACGCTGGAGCAATAGTAATCGGATGAAATATAATAGTGAAAAGTGCAAGGTCATGCACTTAGGGATTAATAATAAGAATTTTACATATACGTTGGGGATGCATCAGTTGGAAACGACGGAGGAGGAGAAGGACCTTGGGGTATTGGTTGATAGCAGGATGACTATGAGCCGCCAATGTGATATGGCTGTTAAAAAAGCAAATGCGGTTTTAGGATGCATGAGACGAGGTATTTCCAGCAAGGAGAAGGAGGTGTTAGTGCCGTTATATACGGCGCTGGTGAGACCCCACCTGGAATATTGTGTGCAGTTCTGGTGTCCCATGTTTAAGAAGGATGAATTCAAACTGGAACAGGTTCAGAGACGGGCTACTAGGATGATCCGAGGAATGGAAAATCTGCCTTATGAAAGGAGACTGAAAGAGCTTGGCTTGTTTAGCCTGGCCAAAAGAAGGCTCCGGGGGGATATGCTTGCTCTATATAAATATATCAGGGGGATTAACGTTAGGGAGGGAGAGGAATTGTTTAAGTTTAGTACTAATATAGGCACGAGGACGAATGGGTACAAACTGGATATTAGGAAATTTAGACTAGAAATTAGACGAAGGTTTCTAACCATTAGGGGAGTGAAGTTCTGGAATAGCCTTCCGAGGGAAGTAGTGGGGGCAAATGACTTATCTGGCTTTAGGACTAAGCTTGATAAGTATATGGAGGGGATGTTATGATGGGATAGTTTAATTTGAGCAATTGATTTTGGATTATCGGCAGATAAGTCTGCTCAATGGTCTGTGGGAATGCTGGATGGGATGGGAACTGAGTTACTGCAGAGAAATCTTTTTTGGGTGCTGGCTGGTGAGTCTTGCCCACATGCTCAGGGTTTAGCTGATCGCCATATTTGGGGTCGGGAAGGAATTTTCCTCCGGGGCGGATTGGCAGGGGCCACGGAGGTTTTTCGCCTTCCTCTGCAGCATGGGGCATGGGTCGCTTGCTGGTGGATCCCTGCAGCTTGAGGTCTTCAAATCTCATTTTTGAGGATTTCAATAACTCAGTCATGGGTTCGGGGTTGTTATAAATGTGTATGGGTAGGGTTTTGTGGCCTGCCTTGTGCGGGAGGTCAGACTAGATGATCATATTGGTCCCTTCTGACCTATGAGTCTATGAGTCTATGAGCTTCTCCATCCTAACAAGAATGGCATTCACATCATCATCAGCCACTCTCCGTTTACTCTTCCACAGAACATCCTACTGCAAGGAGAGATTTCTATAAACCAGAGAGACAAAAGAAGTAGAAATTCCATGAAGTCCATTACAGACTTCACTATGGCAATTCTATTTTATATGTAAAGTACATGAATACAGCAGTGATAGGTGCTGGTACAAACCCCCTCAGATATGTAACTAGATAGACTAAGCAGGGTGATTTTGATCCCTCAAAATGCTTCTCTTCCTTTCTCTTGGTGAGATTAGCTTTCTTATGGGGAAAGTCATTGGAGGGAGGGGAATTAAACAGGTTGACTGACTTCCTTTATGGTGCTAGTCTTCCTGGTTAGCATGAAAGAAGTAATTGTAACTAACCTACAAGACGTTTATGTTCTAGACATAGATATTTACTATAAATTAATTTTAAATATAAGGCTGTAGCTGCCCAATAACCTGCTGAACCTCAGCTGAATATTAAATACAGCATCTATGCCTTTATTATTAAATCTCAACTCAGAATAAAAGCCTATAAAAATGCAGTCTTCAATTTATGCTTATAAAAAAAATAAGACTTCAGCATATATTTATTATGGCTATTACTTTTTCATACAAAATCATAACAAAATATAAGTACCATCTTTATGTGGCTTGAAATTATACATATTTATTTTCTGGAATTACGTAAAGATTGCATTTCTGGTTGTCTTTAATTTGAAGAATACATTTGCAAAAATAAATCTTGATATTACCATACACATGGAACTGAGCAGTATGTCAATATCGATTGACAAAGTTGATATATTGCTTGTTGCTTTATTTTAGATTTAGTTCTAAATTTTCTGGTGAAGAATATAAAAATGTAAAACAGTATTTCAATTTTCCATTCCATTTAAAGTGCGAAGAAAGTAATAATTCAGAGAAAACTAATAAAGGACTCTGCTGTTAGAATGTGATTGACATGTGGTTAAAATATGTTTCAGTTGTAAAGACAGTCCAGTATCAAAAAAATAGTGTTGACTCAGTTGCTACCTTCAGGCTTCTTTGGCTCACATATAATTGATTTTAAAGCAGTAGCTGAAAGAGAAAAATAATACTGTGTTATGTCTATATGGATTTCCACTGATATGTTGCCATTGTTTTCATTAGAAATACATATGAAATTAAATGAAAATGTAGCCTAGGGCAAATCTAACTAATTTTTTTATTTCTTTAGCATTTTGTAAAATGAAAGTCAAACTTTGGAGCTCCATTGTGAAGATAAAATTTGCTTTTTTTTTAATTTGTACATGGAAACATACATGCTTATATAACATAGAATAAGAGCTGAAGCAAGGTATTCTGTACATGAACGTGAATCAACCATAAAGAGATCTTTGGTACTGAAGCTGAAAGAAAGTTTTAAATACTCTGGGCGTAGGGTCTCAATGTGGCAAAATTTATTTTACATGAGTAGTCCTTGCTCAAATGAGTAGTTCCATTGATTTTAGTGAGTTTAGATATGTGTCTAAAGTTTACTAATGAGTTAGAGTAAGCAGGATCAAGTCGAAGAAAAAGGAAATATTTATTTTGATTTGTACTATAGCTGCCACAATAAAGATCAGGTCTCAGGCTGTGGGCATCCTTGACAATCTTTTTAGAAATATGAACTTAAAAAGAAGGGAATACTTTTTTTCTCCAGTGTTGAGAGAAATCCTGGCCCCACTGAAATCAATAACCAAACTACTGCTGGCTTCAATTTGGCCAGGATTTCACCCCTAATGCAAGTATATGTTTTATATTCATCCTCCTGGGTCATTGCACTGGCAGCAAATTGTATGGAACTTGGAGGGAGGGGCACAGGTTGCAAGAGGGAAGATATTAGAGCATGCACCAGGAACCCAGTCTCTGTTCAGATGGCTAGAATGCTAGCTGCAGTTTCAACTGAATTGTTCTCTTAATAAAGATCCAGTTTAATTTTAGAAACAAAGAGACTTCCCATGTTATTATTCAGCCCACCAGCCTTTAAGGCCAACTTAGTCAGTTTCTTCCTTAAGCACTTTTATGCTTTCTCCCATGCCATACTGCTCTTTATCATGGAAAAATCTCCCTGATAAATTTCCTACAGCTAAATATATTCACTTCCTTCAAATCTCTCCTTCAGACACCTCTTCTGCCTTGATGCCTAAAATGTCAGCCTGCTGGTACCAATCCATTACTGTCCCTTTCCCCCTTTTGCCTTTTTTCCAACTCCTTTACTTTCTATCTCAACCTCCCACTAAACAAACAAACCCAGCACCATCAAACTAAGCTGTATTGACTCTTCATAATACTTATTTACTTATTCA
>ML675618.1:44059400-44170631 GCA_007922155.1 Mesoclemmys tuberculata | reverse complement strand
AGGCCCCTTACAGAAAAGGGGAGACAAAGTAGTGACAGGTGATGTGGAAAAAACTGAAGTACTCAATATTTTTTTTATCTCTGTCTTCATGGACAAGGTCATCTCCCAGACTACTGAAATGGGCAGCAAATAATGGAGAGGCAGTGAGCAGGCCTCTGGGCTGAAAGAACAGAGTCAGGATTATTTAGAAAGGCTGGACATGCGCAAGTCCATTGGGACCGGATGTAATGCATGCAAAGATGCTGAGGAAAATAGTTAATGTGATTACAGAGCCATTGGTCATTATCTTTGAAAACTTGTGGCAATTGGGGGAGTTGCAGATGATTGGAAAAAGGCAAATATAGTCCCCATCTTCAAAAAAGGGAAGAAGGCAGATCCAGGGAACTACAGATGAGTCAGCCTTACCTCAGTCCCCAGAAAAATCATGGAGCAGGTCCTCAAGGACCATTTTGAGGCACTTGGAAGAGAGGAAGGTGATCAGGAACAGTCAGCATGGATTCACCAAGGGCAAGTAATGTCTGACCAAGCTGATTGCCTTCTATGATGAGATGACTAGCTCTGTGGATGTGGGGAAGGTGGTGGATGTGATATATCTTGACTTTAGCAAAACTTTTGATATGGACTCCCACAGTATTCTTATCAGCAAGTTGAAGTATGGGTTGGATGAGTGAACTATAAGATGGATAAAAATCTGGCTAGATCATTGGGCTCAACAGGTAGTGATCAATGACTCAGTGTTTAGTTGGCAGGCAGTAATTAGCAGACTGCCCCACCGGTCAGTGCTGGGGCTGGTTTTGTTCAACATTTTAATTAATGATCTGGAGGATAGAGTGGATTGAACCCTCAGCAAGTTTGCAAATGACACTATGCTGGAGGGAGTGGAGATACCCTGAAAGGTAGGGATAGGATACAGAGCAACTTAGAAAAATTGGAGGAGTGGGCCAAAAGAAATCTGATGAAGTTCAACAAGCACAAGTGCAGAGTCCTACACTTAGGATGGAAGAATCCCATGCACTTCAGACTGGGGACCGACTGACTAGGCAGCAGTTCTGCAGAAAACTGCTCAGAGTGGACAGGAAGCTGGTTGTGAATCAACAGTGTGCCCTTATTGCCAAGAAGGCTAGTGGCATATTGGGCTCCATTAATAGGAGTATTGCCAGCAGATTGAGATAAATGATTATTCCCTCTATTCAGCACTGGTGAGACCTCATTTCGAGTACTGTGTACAGTTTTGGGCCATCCACTACAGAAATCATGTGGACAAATTGGAAAGAGTCCAGTGGAGGGCAAAGAAAATGATTAGAGAGCTGGAGCACATAACTTATGGGGAGAGTCTGAGAGAACTAGGCTTGTTTCATCTTCAGAAGAGAAGAATGAGGGGGAATTTGTTAGCAGCCTTTAACTACATGAAAGGAAGTTCCAGGGAGAATGGAACTAGGCTGTTTTCAGTGGTAGTAAATGACAGAACTAGAAGCAATGTTCTCAAGTTGCAGTGGGGGAGGTCTAGGTTGGATATTAAGAAAACATTTTTCACTCAGAGGGTGTTGAAGCTCTGGAATGGGTTCCCTAGGGATGTGGTAAAATCTCCATCCCTAGAGGTTTTTAAGGTGCAACTTGACAGAGCCCTGGATGGGATGGTTTAATTTAGGTTGGTTCTTCTTTGAGCAGGAGGTTAGACTAGATGACTTCCCGAGGTCCCTTCCAACCCTTAAGCTTCTATGATTCTATGATATTGTGGCATCACTCAAAGAGGACAGATAGGCATTTTTCATAGCACTGTACTTCTTGGTTTTTAGAAGTTTGAGTTTAGCTGAACTCGATGTTATTGAAGGGCATGACCTAGTGCCAGGCAGCCCTAATACTGCATTAAGATTTTTTTTGCCATTTAATTTCCTAATTTTTTTAAATGAGGAGAAATGTATATTGGTAGGAATTAATGGTTATTTAGACAGTTGTAGTTTTCATCTAGGTTTGCAGCTGATTTGCTACTCAAGTTAAGTAATAATCAAAAGGGTCACTTACTCTAAAAAACACAATATTTCTGTTGCTTCCAGTCCCAAGAGATCAGTCACTTACTCCAGAGCAATTGGTACCCTCGGCTAGAGAGTCTACGGGAAGTGTCTGTGATTCCATGGTAAGACGGTTACAGTGATCCAGAAGTTCATATTTGGTACTGGCTTGGTGAAATCTAGTTATAAAACATAACCATCAATTTGGGGTTTCTGGCCAATTTTTAACAGTCTGCCGTCACATAGGTACTCATGTTCATGAGCATCTTCAAACAGCGTGACACTCCTCCTCATTCCTATACATTTTGTTATGGTGGAATGTGGATAATGGTTCTGTTTTAAAATATTTGCAATGTTTGAGAGAAATCTCATCCATGGTATTTGTCCCAAAACTTTGACAGTTTTATTACGTGGTTGTAACAGAAACTTTAAGCATGGGATTGAAGACTGGTGTGTGTCTCTCTCCTTTCCCTCTCTCGGCCCCCCCTCCTTCCCAGCAATATGTAGACACCCTCCAACATTTTCAGATCCTCTTTCCCTTCCCATCCCATTCCATTCTATATTGGCACTATAGAACCAATTAACATGTAATAATCTGCTCCTTGCTATCTTCTGCCCTTTGCTTTTGCATATAAAATATTAAATGCTACAGCTTACCATAAGGCCACACACTACATTTGTAATGTAGCCCAAGCTACAGACTAAAATGAGCCCCCCCCCACTCCTACAAACCAACCCCAGCTGGAACTCCTGTCCCTTCCTTAGCCAGGCTTTCCCAGCCATGCCCCATGTCCATCTAGTATATCGTTCTCCCATTTTTGTTGTTTTGGGTATAAAGTAATATTCATAAGTTGAGCTGAAATAATAATTGATTTTTTTTTCATTGAATCAAAAACTCATTTTAAAAAAAATTGATTAAACATTTTAGGGCAACTCTATTTTTTCCTATTTTTTCATATGAATTCTGTCATTTTCAGATGTTTTTCTTGCAGGAAGGGAGGGAGGTTGTATTGTTTTATTTTGTTTTTTGGTTTAAATTGGCTATATTTCAAAATAGACTGTCATTTCAAAATGGAAAATCAAAATGAAATTTTCAACTGAAAAAAAATTCTCATTTTTCTCATTTTTTTTCAACTGAAATGATTTGTCAAATTCAACATGAATTTGCAAGTATTTTTTGATCCCTGAAAAAGGAAGATTTTGGTGAAAATGCTGTTTGCTGAAAATATTTTATCCATCTCTGCTCATAAGTGGAAGTGACACGGTTAGGTAAAATACAAAGCTAAACACTTATTTAACCTACGTGCCCAGTTTTTCATAGCTATAACTATCAGTGCATATGAGTTACAAGTGCAAAACTCCCAGAGGAACTAAGGACCACCATAAATCTTATGATCTTCTGCTTCAAGTGCAAGGTGCATTGCTTTGACCTTACTTCTCTAGCAGAAACATATAGTGCTCTGTGCGTGTTCATATATATTTTTATGTAAATTTAAAAAATAGAAATGAAAATATTCCACTGCACACTTTTCTATCCTGGGAAGAAATTGAGAGAACAAACACATGGCAGATGTTAGTTATATTGCTTAATGCACTTCTGGAAATTTCTCAAGTTATGGCTACACTAGAGAGCTTACAACTGCACCTCTGTAAGCTTTTGCGTGGAGCCGCTCTAAGTTGACAGGAGAGAGCTCTCCCATCAGTTTAATTAATTCACCTCCAACGAATGGCAGCAGCTATGTCAGCGCCAACATAGCGCTGTTCACATTGGTGCTTAGGTGGATGTAATTTAAGACACTTGACTTATTCACACCCCTGAGTGACATAAGTTATACCAATATAAGTGATAGTGTAGACATAGCCTAGGATATTAAGGGGATGAGCATTTTATAAGAACCTATATTGAACAGATGAAATTAAATTTCTTAAATGAATGGGAGTTGCCTGAGTACATGACTGAGCAAAAACTAAGTAAAGATTTCAGGATATGGGTGTGAAGGAATGACAATGCTGTATAAGAAAAAAACAAATCAGAGGAATGTACAAGAATGTTATTGCAATAAGAAAACACTAACTACATGACAGAGAATACCAATATTACAACTTCTGTAGTTTAACTTTTTTTCTGAGTGCCTTAAGGCAGAAAAATTTAATTAGAATGTTATCTGACTCAAACCTCTGGATCCAAACATCTGCATACACTGGTTCATTTGAAATTGAAAAGTAAACCATATTTTTATGATGTTCTGAACCAAACCCTGAAATCCAAACACCCTCAGAATTTGGGAGTATTTGAAAGCTGAATCCAGACTATTTGATGTGGATGGGATTTAACTAACTGAATGACCACCTCTCTCTCCCAATGCCTTTCTGCCACAGATGAGATTAACAGAGCTGCTAAAATTGAAGCCCAGCTGGGGATACTGAGAAGGCACTTGCTAGGCTTGAACCTGTCTGTGGTGCAAGATGCAGTGCTGCCATGTGAATGGCATCCACAACAGTAATAAGCACAACCTGGTGATCTTGCCAGTGTGGATCCCCAGCTGTGCCCAGTGTGGGCAGCTATTGCCATGGCTGGCAATAGTAGAGATGCACCTCACACACCCAGATCTACAAAAGGGCACAGAGGGCGGAAGGGGCATGGTGCCACACACCCTCTGCATATGCGATCTGGGAAGCAGTAGGTATGTGGAGAAGATACCTCTAGACCCCAAATTATCCTACATGTACCATCTGTAGACAAAGGGGACGTCTGTACCATTGTATTCAGTGATCACTCCAAGCCAAGGATCTTGACAGCTCTCTGCTTCATTCAGTCTGAGTTCTAACTGATCAGCATTGCTTAATGTGAGAGCTGGTTCTTTCAGCTCTATTCTGTACACTGTTCCAAAATGGAAACAACTAGTTGTTCTTTATAACTACTTATTATTATGGCACCACAACCTTTCCCAGTGGCTATTGCCAGCTCCAGATGGAAACGTTAAGATGCTAGTTTGGCATTCATCTTCACTTTATATTTTCCAGTTTTCAGAAACTTAATTTTTCATTACCTTAATTCTTCATTTCTTGGTTTTCTGAGACGTGAGTGTGGTTGAACTCAATATTCACAATAAGGCATGAGGCACCACTGGGCAAACTTAACTCGGTGCAAATAAAGTTTGGGGGCAGTTAATTTACAAGTGGACACATTCTTGATTTGCTTTCTTATTCCTTATTATCTCAGTAAGACCCTGTTGCTCCTTCTGTTCAATCCATACTTGGCAGGAGAGCTAATCTATGTAAAATATACATCTAATGAAGAAAGCCAAACATTTAACAAATGTAGCGGGGTTGGTGTTTTTTTGTTAGTTTGTTTTTGTGTGAATCATTTCTTAACCATTCTCAATTTCTGCTATTGTAGTCTATGTAGGGTGACCAGATGTCCTGATTTTATAGGGACCGTCCCAACAGTTGAGGTTTTTTCTTATATAGGTGCCAATATTACGCTCCACTTTTTGTCCCGATTTTTCATACTTGCTATCTGGTCACCCTAATTCTATGGGCCAGGACAAGACCTAGGAGAAGGGGTAAAAAGGTATTTTAAGCCACCATGACAATCCTAGAGCCGATCTGTAGCAGGCTTGTCTCCAGCACAAGTCAGAATGGGTTCTAGGGTGTTGAGGCAGAAAAGCCGAACCATCATTCTTTCAGAGCATGGCATCTGTTTCCATCTGGGCTTATCCATGTCCTTTCCTGTCTACCAAACAGCTGTACTAGCATTGCATAATCCTTGCACTCAGGGTTTATTATTAGGATTATATTATACTTGTCCCCTATGGAAGTGCACAAAACTGATATGGCTCCTTTTAGGCCCATGCTGACCAGGGTATAACCTTGCTTAAAAAATAATCATTTACTCTGACTTCTTCTCATTCTTCCCCACTTTGCTGTCCACAGTTGTAAAAATAAAAAGCTTTGCAGGATCACCATTTAAGGACTCACAAGCATCTTCCTTCTTTTTTACTTCCTGTTGCCACTAGGGCTGTTACACACTGGTAAATTTTAGAAATACAGAACATTTCAGAAAAATGATTGATGACAATGGCTACACTGGTAGATGTATTTTGATCCCTAACAGAAATCTGGCATCAATCATGTGCCTGAAATTTTCAGTGTTACTAGATGATTTAGTATCTGATGTTCCATGTTCTACAACTTCCATTGGGAGTGGAACAAATTTCACTGTCATTTTAGGAGAGTAGCAATAATTTCCACTCTGTTTCAGATACCAGGAAGTTGGCAAGTCACCACAACTAGGATACACTACCATGAATGCAATTTTAGTGCAATTAAGAAGGGAATGATCCTGATGTTTATACAGTGTAGTTTTTGCTATCCAATGCAATATTTCTGTATATTTTCATAGATTTATTTTTGTTTAATATATTCTCTGTCTCTCTCTGTCTCTCTCTCACACTCCAAAGATAGAATATATTAAAGAGGAATAGGTAAGTGCCTGGGGATTGAGAGAGCATGACCCCTTTAAAATCTTGTCCTGAGGTAGAGGAAGTGATGATTGTTTTAGGGAGAAGAAATACTTGTTGTTCGAGAGAGGTGTGGAGAAAGGGAGACTGACAGGTTGTTTGTGTCTGTCGCTTCAGACAAGAGAGCTAAAGCAAGCAGGCCCTCTCATAGTGAAACAGTAGAGAACCAGCCCAAAGCCCGCGATGGACAGATGGTGACTGGGGACACCCCAGGACAGGAGCCAGGAGGAGCACTGTGCCAGGGAGGAATCACCCAAGAAAGAGAAACCTGAGCTGGACCCATTATCACTGTTGTCCAGAGCTTTCTGAGGTCTTTACACTGGGAATAAGGAGGGAGGCTGTAGCTAGCTAAGAGGGTTGGTTTCCACTCTGTGTGGCTGTGGGTGACAGTAGCAGAAGAAGGCACTGAAGGGGGCTACTGGGGAAAGTTTACTGGTGCTGAAATGACCAGAAGCACCAAGACTCACTGATGGACTGGAATTCAGCTGATGATTCCTGAATTCTGAGTCTAGACACAGTGCTCAGTGTCTATCCTTTTATATTGTGGTACCACTGGTCCTGTGGGTCTTCATGTTGGATGTAACCATGTTTTACCACTCCCCTATCTTTCCCCCTGTTGTGTTTTTGCATTCATCCCTCTGTAAATAAATGGGGAAGGATGCCCTCCAGGGGAAAGGAAAGATAGTCCAATGGTTCATGCACTTGCCTGGGCTATACATTATCTGGGTTCAATTCCTGCTCTACCATAGACATGATGTGTGACACAGGGAATTTCACATAGTCTGTTGTGCCTCAATTCTCCTTCTGTAAAATGGGATAATAGGACTTCTCTGCTTCACAGGAGTGTTGGGAGGATTAAAAAAATGTAAAGATTGTGACACATTCAGATACTATAGTAGTGGGAGCTCTATAAGTACAAATGATAGATAGTGATAAATTATTTGTCAATGAATTGGTATTTAAAAAAGAGAATGCAAGTTATTGCTGAGTTTCTAAAATTACATTGGAATTCACTGCCTCCACATAGGTGTGGTAAAAGATGGGACACAAGACACTAAATTAACTAGCAGAACTGACAATTTCAGCATATGACTGAAGCTAGCTATATTTAGATGTTTATAAATGTTCTATTTTACAATCAAACTAATACATCACACAATGTGCAGGTTACCAAGTGTAGGTATTGTAATGGTAACTAAAGTTATTCAATAACTACATTTTGTCATACCATATCTGTATTTCAAAATAAATAACGGAAAGTAAACGGAGAAGGGCTAAAAAGAAGACAAAGAAAATAGAAGAACGCATACAATTCTACCTCCATTTATAGCCCCCATAGTTCACTTCTTAGCCCTACATTGCTAAGTTTATCTTCAGTATACCCCTGTGAGACAACATTCTGTTTTGGGAAGAAGAAAATTGAGACTTGGAGGTGAAAAGGCTTGGATAAAGTCACATTGGACGTCTGTGGAAGAACGGGTAGGAACTGAATCCAAGACTCCTGAATCCCAATACCATACAACCATACTTTTTCTTGTGCAATTATGAGTCGGTACAAGTAATACACTATCCACTGACAATATTCAATTATATCCAAATAAATATGACATGGTGAAAATTACAAAATGATTACTATTTGGTTTCTGTCGGTAGAAGTTAGTTATACTCTGCACCCTGAATGTAATGTAGAATATTGAAAAAGCTGATGTATTATGCTCCTGTAGTAGACACAATTAATGAAAGGGTGCCAGGCTAAATGAAAGTTTGTTTGTTTCCTCTGACTTTATAGGTAGACTTTTACCCATCAGAGGAATAGTTTGCAAATAAAGGTGGTCAAAACATTTTCAAATTGTGGTGAAAAGTTTTTCTCAGTATTTTTAAAAAGATTTTCACATTTTTATTATTATATTATTTTTTATTTTTCCTGGTCTTTGACCAGTTCATAGATTAATTAACATTATCATAAAAGTGTTCACAAAAAAAATCCATAAATGTTTGTGAAAATGTGTCTGCCTTTTTTAGCAAGCTTTACCTGCAAGTTCTTTATTCAAGGAGTATTTGGGGTAGTCTTAACAGTAACAATAGAAAAAGTCTTGAAAAGCATGGCGAAAAATATATAGGTGGGATTTTCTGTAAAGCTCATCTTTGGCCTATCTTTGCCCACAGTTAAGTTATTGGTAAAACTTGCACTGAATTCATGGGTTCAGAGTGCGACCAATGTGAGTGCTTTTGAAAATCACAGATGTACTAGCACCAGCAAACCTAACAAGGCTCTGAGATTTGGAAAACATCAGTCAATCAAAAGCTAAAGTACTCAATGCTTTTTTTTGCCTCTGTCTTCACAGACAAGGTCAGGTCCCACATTACTGCACTGGGCTGCACAGAATGGGGAGAAGGTGAGCATCCCTCAGTGCTGAAAGAACTGGACATTCACAAGTCCATGGGCCAGGTGCAATGCATTCAAGGGTGCAGATGTAATTGGCTGATGTAATTGCAGAGCCATTTGACCATTATGTTTGAAAACTAATGGCGATTTGGGGAGGTGCCAGATGATCAGAAAAAAGGCAAATATAGTGCCTGTCTTCAAAAAAGAAGAAGGAGGATCCAGGTAACTACAAACCAATCAGCCTTACCTCAGTCCCCAGGAAAATTATGAAGCAGGTCCTCAAAGAATCCATTTTGAGGCACTTGGCTGAGAGGAAGGTGATCAGGAACAGTCAACATGGACTGACGAAGGGCAATTCATGCCTGACCAGGTTGTTTGACTTTTCTGATGAGATGACTGGCTCTGTGGATGGGGAAAGTGGTGGATGTGATATGTCTTGACTTTAGGAAAGCTTTTGATACGGACTCCCACAGTATTCTTAACAGCAAGTTAAAGAAGTATGGGTTGGATGAATGGACTATAAGGTGATAGAAGGCTGGCTGGATCATTGGGCTCAACAGGTAGTGATCAACGGCTTGTTGTCTAGTTGGCAGCCAGTAACAAGTGGAGTGCCTCAGGGGTTGGTCCTGGGACTGGTTTTGTTCAATATCTTCATTAATTATCTGGAGGATGGAGTGGATTGCACCTTCAGCAAGTTTGCAAATGACACTAAGTTGGGGGAAGTGGTAAGTACCATGGAGGGTAGAGATAGGATATATAGTGACCTAGACAAATTGGAGGAGTGGGCCAAAAGAAATATGATGAGGTTCAACAAGTACAAGTGCAGAGTCCTGCACTTAGGATGAAAGAATTCCATGCACTGCTACAGACTGAGGACCGACTGACTAGTCAGCAATTCTGCAGAAAAGGACCTGAGTGTTACGGTGGAGAAGAAGCTAGATATGAGTCAACAGTGTGCCCTTATTGCCAGGAAGGCTAACAGCATAATGAGCTGCATTATTAGGAGCACTGTTAGCAGGTAGAAGGAAGTGATTATTCCTCTCTGTGAGTGAGGGGCTGTGGTGAGGCTACTTTTGAAGTATCGTGTCCAGTTTTGGGCCCCCCACCATTGAAAGGATGTGAACAAATTGTGGAGGATCCACAGAGGGCAACAGAAATTATTTGGGAGCTGGAGCATATGACTTTAGGAGACGCTAAGGAAACTAGGCTTGTTTAGTCTAAAGAAGAGAAGAATGAGGGGGAATTTAATAGGAGCCTTTCACTATATGAAATCGGGTTCCAAAAAGAATGGAGCTAGGCTGTTCTCAATGGTGGCAGATGACAAAACATGGAGAAATGGTCTCAAGTGGGAGGTGTACATTGATATAAGGATAATCTTTTTCACTGGGATGGTGGTGAAGCCCTGGAATTGGTCTCCTACGGAGGTGGTGAAATCTCCATCATTAGAGGTTTTTAAGGTCCTGCTTGACAAAGCCCTTGGTGGGATGATTTAGTTGGAGTAGGGGGTTGGACTAGATGACCTCCTGGGTTCCTTCTATCCCTAATATTCTATGAATCTATGAAGTGATTGGTATAATCTATCACTTCAGAGCCTTTCTTTAAAACTAGGAAGCTATTTTTCCAGCTAGGCGTTTTCGATAATTGCTTATCTCATTAGTATCACAACATTTATCATAACTGTCTGCATAGCTATCATATGCACTCAAAATTATTTTTCTAGCATTTTTACACATATTTACTTTATGTAAGCAATGGTGTGTTGTAATGCAGAAATCAACAAATGCATAGAAAAATCACCAGTGGTGTAAGGAAAGGATTTGTCCAGCAAAACTCTACACACCTGCACCCAAATACACAGAGAACACACTCCCCTCTGCTCAAAGATACAGGCACATCACCATTTCCCATTCCTATTCACCTCTACATGCAAGTAGACACCAATGTGAGTTTGAAGTCTATTGAGCATGGCATTTCCCCAGGGTATCATCATTATAAGAAACACCTGTTCTAAATAATTTGGTGCTGTTTATCCACTGAGGAATTTCTCAGGCTGTTCAATTGCCCTTAAAATGTGTTATTTTATAGCTGAGATGGCATGGTCTTACAACAGGCTGCAGCCTAAGCTACGTAGGGACACCAAAGATTGAAAGCCTCTGGAAAGAGTGTTTCCTTTGTACTTTTTGCAGGATATGGGAGTTTCTTTGCTCTTTTTGTGTGGGGAAGGGGCTAGTTCTCTGGGATGAGATGCCCAGGTTGAGGTGCTTGAGTCAGCGTGGTGGTGCAGTTTTGCTATAGCACTTTTAGAGGGAAAGCCAGAGCTACCAAGTACCTACCAAGCTTTTTACCTTTTCACTGGTCTATTACTCTTGTCTGACTTGTCAATTTAAAATGAAAATTTTCTGGGGGGCAGGGACCATCTCACACTTTGTGCTGGTACACACTGAGGCTTTGACTATGACTGCTAGGTATTACCATATTACATATAGCAAATAACAAAAACACTACACATACGTCTGTACTGCGTTATGGCTTTTTAAAAGAATTGGTAAAATGATTCAAATGGCCCAAAGCACATAAAAAGGTGTGGAGGAAATCAAAATGTTCTATTTACCTAGAAGCAGAAGCACAATGTGTTTTATAGTCCATACTTGTTATGAGGATTATGCAAACCTTGTGAGAGTTACAGTGACAACCTGTGATATCTCCCACTAATTCCCTGTTAGCGATCTGAGTCACACAGTCTTAAAATGAGATGTGTAATATACATTTACAAGGTCCTTATGCTTCAAAAGTCTCCATCTTGTGGAGTGATCAATAAAGAATGTTCTGACTTTAGCAGGAATGAAGGAAGCGGCTGCATTCCTCCACCCCCAAGGTCTAGCATGCCACAATTTTTCTACGTCAATGGTTTTGTTCTTCGTAAAGATACTGTTATATAAAGTCATCATTTCTTTTACTGAGAGCATATATTTTTGTACATATTATACATAAACACATATATATTTATTAGGCTAAGATTTAATCATGGGGATTTTTTAATAAAAATCGTGAACAGGTCGCAGGCAATAGACAAAAACTCTTGGCCCCATGACCTGATCTGTGACTTTTACTATAAATACCCCTGACTAAATCTTAGCTCCTCCTGGGGTACCGCTCCTCTCAGGGGTCCAGAGGGCCAATGGCTGGCCCCTGCTCTGGCAGCAGGGGCTAGCTTCCCCCTAGCCATCTGCTGCTCCAAAGCCCCTGGGGACCACTCTCTTGAGGTCTCCAGGGCTGCCCGATTGCCAGTTCTCCAGCCTCTTCTCAGGCTACCCCTGGGATTGCTGCTGTGCTGGCAGTCCCAGGGCTGCCCCTAGGACTATTGCTCGGGTGGTGCGGCTGTCCCTGGGGCTGCCTGAATGGAAACTGTGACTTCTGCGACCACCATGATAGACTCAAACTATTTATTTAGGACCACAACAGGTTTCTCACATTGGGTTAGCATGCTGCTCAACTGAATGTCCCATTGAAATCAATGGTATGGTAGTGACATCAGTGGGATTAGGATTTCACTCAGTGGAGCTACTCTGGGTTAAGGTGCTACCCAACGTGAGTAAGGGGATTTGAATCTGACTTTGAATGATAATAATTTATGTTTATAATAGCGACTTTCTTCCAAAAACATTTTACGAAGGGCCTGAATGTGCTCCATTACTCAGATTGGGTAATAATCTACTTATCAGAAAGATTACTCACACAGCAAGGTTTTCCTTGATATGAGTAGAGGTGATAGAAGCAGGTGATAGACACAGGAATTCTTAGCTGCCCTTGAATATAAATTTGTGCAGATAATTGTCTCTCTTTCCTCAAAAATAATATTTTTAAATTTTAAAGCAACCCTTGAGATGCTTGATTGAAAATAAAAGAAAACAAATATTTTCCAGTTGTCTGTGTTAGAGAAATAGAAACATTGTTGTGATCTTTGATCATACACAGGTGATAGAATCACCATTGTCTAAAGGAAAGTGTTTGATATTGTGTAAGTAACCAAAAACATAATTAAAATCCTTTTTTAACTGATACTTTTTTATAGGCAAAAACACTCTATGGAGTCAGCAAGCTGCACTACTCAGATAAAACCTATTTGAAAGAAATATAGATGACTTAAAAGGAATTAATCTCAGTGCCCCTGGCTATCACCTCACAGTTTCACCAACAAAGTTACTCAGCCAAAAATGTTTTCGTTTTGCAGCAATGATATTTTTCAGGAACTTTCTACCTTTATTTCTGTAACTGATATTGCTGATTACAGTGTTCCCCACAAGAAAATGCATCACCTTACTAGGACGGTTCCAAAGAGGATAGAGCTAGGTTTTTGTCTGTAGTGGCAGAAGATAGAACAAGGAGCAATGGTCTCAATTTGCAGTGGGGGAGGTCTAGGTTGGATATTAGGAAGAGCTTTTTCACTTGGGGCGTGATGAAACTCTGGAAAGGGTTTCCTGGGTGGTGGTAGAATCTCCATCCTTAGATGTTTTTAAGACCCAGCTTGATAAAGCCCTTGGTGGGATGATTCGTTGGGGTTGGCCCTGCTTTGAACAGGGGGGTTGACTAAATGGTCTGCTGAGGTCCCTTCCAACCCTTATCTTCTATGATTCCTAACCTTTGTTTCCTGTCTTTTAACCTGTTACTAATCCATGAAAGGACCCTTCTTAACTGAAAACTCCTTACTTTGCTTAAGAACCATTGGTGAGGGACCTTGTCAAAGGCTTTCTGAAAGTCCACATACATTGCATCACATTTTTTTTGACCCCCACAATTTCAGTAGACTCATGAGGCATGATTTCCCTTTGCAAAACTGTGTTGACTCTCTCACAACATAGCATGTTCATCTATGTGTCTAATAATTCTATTCTTTACCATAATTTCAACCAATTTGCCTCTTTCTGAGGTTAGACTTAATGGAATGTAATTACCATGATTGCCTTTGGAGCATTTTTTAAAAAACAGTGTTAAGTTAGCTATCCACCAGTCATCTGATACAGAGGCTAATTTAATCATAAGTTATATGCTACCATTAGTGGTTCTGCAATTTAATATTTTAGTTTCTTAAGAACCTTTGGGTGAATATCATCTGGTCTTGGTGATTTATTATTGTTTAATTTATCAATTTGATCTAAAGCCACTTTTATTGACACCTCAATCTGGAACAGTTCCTCAGATTGGTCAACTAAGAAGAATGGCTTAGGAGAGGGAATCTCCCTCACTTCCCCTGCAGTGAAGACGGATGCAAAAAATTAATTTAGCTTCTCTGCAACTGCCTTGTATTTCTTGAGAACTCCTTTAGCACCTCAATTTTCCAGGGGTCCCACTGGTTGTTTTGCAAATTTTCTGCTTCTGATGTACTTAACAAAATTGCTGTAGCTCTTCAAAAATTGTTTCCTAGTTGATCAATATTTAAGTTCCTTTCTATTTTCCTCAGTAGGCTTTGACTTCCAATTTTAAAAGATGTCTTTTTGTTTGTTTTGTGTAGCCATAGAGGCATTTTTTTGTTCCTCTTAGTGTTTGTTTTTTAGGGAGCTTTTATATATATAGTTAAAGCCTCTATTATGGTGTCTTTAAAAAGTTTTCAAATAGATTGTAGACATTTCACTCTTCCTACAGTAACACACCTCATACTATGACCAAAGCATCCTTGGCCTTTCCAATGATGGGACGACAGCTGCTCACTTGCTTTGACTGCTGAAACCTGCCAAAGCACGACAAGTTGTGCAATGTCAACAGCAAAACCAAGTAATCAGCCATGCACACAGAGCAAAAGACCAAACCTTTAGTCCTGGAAATCCTGTCCTCGCTCAAAACTATGCTTCTGGAGCTAAATGGGTCCCAGTTACAGTCATCGCCCAAACAGGAGCTGTTTTTCCTATACTGTCCAGACTGCAGATGATCTCACCTGGCAGTAGCATGTACATCATTTGTTGCCAGGTCATACACATCTCAAGGACACATCTCCAGTTGAACTGCTTGACCTCACCATTACAGCTGAGATATCATCGAGTCGAGTCACCTGTTCCTCACTCCCCTTCTCCATCCACCACTGCAGCAGATACAGTCCCTCCCCCCCATTTGAGCAGATACAACATCCTCACCTGTTCGAGCTACAAGTCCTTAGCCCTTTGTTAGACCTGTACCAATAATGCTTTCCAGTGCAAGAACCCCAGAAGTCCACCATAATCCACCTAGAGAAGGCCTCCTCAAGAGCTGAATCTTTAGCTAGGGCAAACCAATGTTACGGGGCAGAATAATCCCTGGGGTTTAGCCAGGAAATGAGGCAGTCTACCCTCATTCCCTAGTTTCACGCTGGCTGGATTAGGGGGGCCCTTAAGGTGTATTCAGGAGCTCTTATTACTCCCTTCTACACCAATCTCATGTTGGGGATCTCACACTGGCTGGATTGGAGACAGGGGGCATTTATTGTATTATTTGACATTAGTATGGCAAAATCATAGTAATCCACATGAGATATGCCATGTCAGGTACTGTTAGAAAGATTATAATATGCTAAGCAAGATGATAATGTTTGTCTTCATGTGTTATATGTGTGAGGGAAGTTATGGATATGTTTGCTATATCAGAATTTCAAATTGTGCTGTCTGGGTAACACCTCATTCAGGATGGCTGCAGAACAATAACCTAGCCTATTAAGATATTCACGGGTGCAAGGAGACCAGGCGGAGAAGCCAGGAAATACCTGATGAGTCACAGGACTTGCTTAAACAGCATGGCAAGGGCCAGAGTACACAAAAGGCTGAGGCACAGGGATCTATTTTGTCTTCAGCCGTGTGGCGCTTTCAGCCACCTATCTACCTCTGGATCAATTCATCTACAACTGAACTGAAGCTGTGAAACAAAGAACTGGATGTATACCAGAGGGACTATACAAGCCTGCAAACTCCACAATTCTTCTGGAAACCTGATGTATATGGACTTTAAAATCATTTGTATGTATCTGATTGCTTTAATCCTTTAACATTTCTCTTATTATTTGTTGCTTTCTTTTTATAATAAACCTTTAGTTTTAGTTACTAAAGGATTGGCTGGCAGCGTGGTATTTTGGGTAAGATCTACACTTATTTGATCTGGTACTGTGGCTGACCCTTTGGGGTCAGAGGGAACGTTTGTGGTAAAGAGCATAGAGTTTAAATGACTAGTCTCTTCACTGGACCTGGTGGCTGAGTGGGAGCCAGAGACTGAAATGCAGTAAAGGGGGCTGTGTATATTTGCATATTGGCTTCTTGTTAATCAGTGTGTGGAATCAGAAGCACAGTTTGTGGCTGGTTGGGAAGCCTGACTTCAGTGTCACCCACCAGTGCCAGGAGAATCTGCTAATTTTTTACAGCCTACTCTGACCTTGGCATTATCAGGTGGCTACCCTAGGCACAGACGGGTCACACATAGCTTAGTGATTGTTCTTTTAAATGGGCGTTTTCATTAAGGGAGAGGAAAATATTGTGTATTTTGTGTCTTGCCTAAATATCTAGGTTGTCATAGCAATGGAGCTTAGTTTGTTGCCATAGCAACAGAGTTAGACTATTCAGGGATAGGTCAGCCAGTCCTGGCTGCTTTTAGTGTTAGTTCAATAAAGACGGTCCCTGTGTTGTATCTCTCTGTTCCTGTGTTCTTGTGCTGGTTTCTTTCTCTCTGAATACAAACAATTAAAAGGATTCAGCATAACAGACAGATCAAAAGATGGCAGGCTAAAGCCTCTTTAGGAATCTCTCAGCCTTGCCTAGCAGGCCAGTTGTGTCAGAACACAGGTTCCCGCAGAGACCACAGTATAAATATCAATCAATCAGGCACTTGGCAAGCAAGCAAACACACATCAAACATCAACAAACTCATCCCCCAGAATCAAATAGATCTCCTTCACCTGGAGAACACCCTCTTAAAACTTCCCTGTTTGCTGCTTCTGTTCACTCATCCTGAACATAAACCAAATAAAACATTTTTTCTAAGGACACAGTGATCCTCAAACATTTTCATTATTTCTGCAAAGATTTCTTCTTCTCTTCCCATCATCATCTGCACGGAATGCATTGTATACAACTAGAGCTTCTGTACCTGCCGTTGTTAAGAGTAGAGCAATCTTTTGTTCATCTTACAGTTTATTTGCCTCAATAACTTTCATGTAGAGCTTAAACTTCAGTCTGAACTTTTTCCAGCCATGCTCAGTATTTCATCTCTTTCTCAGATCAGGTGTCTAAGTTGCTCTGGGTCTTTAGCAGCCATTCCAATGTTACTTCTTCCACTGGGTCTTCCAGTAGGATGTGCCTTCCATTCCTGGTACCATATAATATCTTACTAATGATCAGACTTGTGTCCAGATAAACCCTTTATTACAACAATTAGGTAACAAAACTTGCTACTATTTTGTGTCGCTTCATCCTGTGACTGCCCTGTCCTGGGCTTCTCTGTTTTTTCCCCCAAAAGAAGGGAAAACCAAGACAGAATAAACAGTGTACAGGAAATGTTCCATCTCTTCACTTCCTGGAAGATTTATTCTATTGTGGAGACCACTGCCTACCATAAAGACCAATATTGTTTAATTGTTTTCTTCTATTTCTATGCCTGTCCATATCAATTTGTTTTCTCTTGTTTATACTTAAATTCTTTGGGATAAGACCGATTTTTTTATTCTGTGTTTGTATAACACAATGAGGTCCTGGTCCATGATTATGGTCCCTAAGTGCCACACCAATACAAAATAACAATATAATGATATTGGTATCAGATTATGTAAAGCATTCTTCTTGAAATCTGTAGAAGTTCCATGAATAGGACATGTCTAAAAATATTCCCCTAAAATGATCAACTATTAAAGCTATTTAATACTTAATATTTTAATATTTAATATTAAAACTATTGAAGCTAATATTAAATAATATTAAAACAAGACTCATCATCTCATATCGTCTGTTGCTGTAAATGC
Source organism: Mesoclemmys tuberculata (assembly GCA_007922155.1). Classification (NCBI taxonomy): domain Eukaryota; kingdom Metazoa; phylum Chordata; order Testudines; family Chelidae; genus Mesoclemmys; species Mesoclemmys tuberculata. The sequence goes on along the minus strand of ML675618.1, from coordinate 44,152,748 downwards.
AGTACTCCAACATTTAGCTTAGTTAAAAAAAACAATGTAAAAATATATGCCAGTTTTTCAGAATTGTTTGATGGGAAATACAGATAGTTATCTGTTTAATAGAAAGTTACAAGATAGTAAAGTTTTCAAAATAAAATCTGATCTGGATCCAACAGCTGATGGTCTTGTCTTATGGTAACTACTCATTTCATGGTTACTTTTTACTTGGTTGCTCTTTTCCTTTCTAGCTTATCATTCAGTGTATTTAAAAAAATGTCCCCACTCTGTGATTTTATCTAGTACTTCCTCTAAATGTGTTTGCAAGTCAAAAGCATTTGAGTCATCCCCTTCCCTTCTCTACTCTGTCATTTTTGCTTTGTTTTGACTTGGCTTGTCAAAGGAAAGTTTTTGGCCAGTAATCTAATGCCACACATATTTCCTCCTGTTAACAGAATAGGCCCTTAAAGGGACTTTAGAAATGAGCGCTGTTAGATGATGTCAAGAGCAAACCTGTACAAGGAGAACCCCAAACAACAGGAAGTTGGGATTAAGAGGGATAAAAGGTAAAAATTACTTTAGGTAGGGATAGATGCAGGATGGGATTGGGGTTGGTAAGAAAGAATGAATATGGTGAGGGAAAGGTTAGATGTACTGTATGCTCATTGATGGCTTATACATATATAATATATATTTATGCATATATTTGCCACATGCTTTTTGCTAAGCCCATGTAGGCAAGTCTGATTAAACACCAAATTCTCATCATGTGCTAAACTGGCTCTTTGATTCATAAGGTTTTCAGAAATCTGCCCATTGCAGACTCAAGAAGAACAAGATAACACTCAATAGGAAGAGGTTCCTGAAAGATCTTTAAAATGTCTCTTCTTTAATGTGGTGATTGCCTTGCTGATGCTGAAGAATTAACTTGTTAACCCTAAATCACGTCTATCAATATGTTTTGTCAAGCTGCTGTTTTCATGAGAATTTTCAAATCTAATCCAGGAGGAAGTGTTGCCATCACCATTGACAAGGAAACAGTTTTTTTTTCCACAGAAAAAGTTGGGGGGTTTTTAAGTTGGAAAACTTACTTTTCATTTTTGTGGCAAACTGAAGACAAGAAAGGAAAAATATGGTTTTTTCGGGTTTTTTTTTGTAAACCTATACAAAGATGATTTTTTAGCCTACATCATTACCAGAATTTGCTTTTTCTCTCATCCCCAGCCCCGCACCCAGATCTATTTTAAGGCCTCAGTCCAGCCAAATTTTTAAGTACTTGCTTAATTTTAAACAGTGGACTCCTGTTGACTTCAGTGGGACTGCAATTCATATGCTCAAAGCAACCACATGATTTGCTGAATTAGAGAATTAACCAGTAGTAAATGAAATTGCTAAAGAAAAGTTATTTGTGTTTCACTTATCTTCCCAGCTGGCTAGAAGCAGAAAGGAAGAAAATATTTTCCTCCATATCACCTTCAAGGTCTTGTGAGTGTGCTTGTACTTAGATTGTAAGGTCTTTGGAGCAGAGACTACCTTTTTTTTCTGTATTTGATTAGCACATGAATGCCTGGTCATGACTAAGCCTCCTAGATACTATGTTAATAGCAATAAATCAATAAACAGTAACAACACCTAAGTGGTGATCAGGAGCCAACCTATTTACAGGGAAAAAAAATAAAACTCTGACTGCAGACAGAGCTATAACTTTCCCAAGCTACAACTAAAATTAAATACAATGGTCACCAAGATTTAATTTGTCAGCCTTCTTTGGACCCAACCCTTGTAAGGTCCTGAGGACCATTTGCAAGGTGTTAGGCATCTAAAATCCCGTTGAATTTAGTGGAAGTTGAGAGCACTCAGTACCTCACAGGTGGGGCCTCAGGATTTTGCCAGATCCAAGCTTAAAGCAGGCTGTGATGGACTTTAGGAACACAGGAATTGTCACACTATATCAGACTACCAGTCCTACTGCTTCAGTATTCCTGTCTTCAACAGTAGTCTAAATATCCATAGAAATGACCATTCCTTTTTGGAATGCTGCTAAATTCTTGGCCACGCTGATATCTTGAAGCAGTGAGTTCCACAGTCAAGTTGTGTGTTCCATGAAAAATATTTATTTTTATCTGTTTTAATTTAAGACTGATTTATAAAGTAAAATGATGGAAGAAACTCCTTTTAATTTATTCAACATTTACCTAGATATTGAAATGCAACTTTTATTATTTTCATCTTAGAATGCCAAAAACCAGTTAGCTATATGGTGAACAGAGAAGAACATATCATTACATTTAGCACACAGATGAATGGATTTTCTCATCTAGGCAATAAGAATGTTTGATTTATAGATTACAAGAAAAGGAACGGTCTGCAAAGTGCTGCCAAATGACTCCTGCAAACTACAAAGCACTTTTGGCTCCCATAGGTATATAATTTAGGGTTCTCAGAACATTAGAAGCTCACATGGATGAGACTTATAAAGAAAACTTCCTTTGTTAATAAATTAGAGTTCTTCAACTTGCATACCTAAGTACTAAATAAATATTATCAAGCTATTCTGCTGCCTTTCTAAATAGTGACTAGAATGTGGTGGATTGTTGCTTTTTTATTTATTTGTATCTTTGTTCAGGTTTCATCTTTACATATTTTTCATTGTTTTTTCTTTCACAATACAGTATGTTAACTAAAGTTAAAGTTCAGAGATTATGCAATGGTTTTCAAAGAGCATTATGAGCATGAGATTTGTTTTTCTCTCCAGTTTACGAATGGAGAAACTGAGGCACCGATGGTTCAAATGTCTGGCACAAAGCCATACAATTTGTTATTGGCACGGCCAGTATATATTCAGGAACACCATGGAATCCAAATCTGTACCCATTGCTCTACTCTGCCTCCTGTAAAAATATGCCAAAAATATGCTAAAAATTGTAATTGTAATTTTCCACAAAAACATTTAAATGAGCAAATACTTAAATTTTCGTCAGTCTTGTTTTGTCTTTTATGGCTAAACAGCTTTAAAAACATTTACCAAATGCTTCTTGAATTGTATTACTGTATATGGTTATTTCATTTAACCTGATTATAGGTAACCTTTCCAGAGAATGCATAAAAGACATACAGTAGCAACAGTACAGATGCACAGACAATTGAAAACTACTATTTAATTTGAATTATTGTCCTGAACAAAGCTCTATGTTGACAGGTAACTATTATGTATGAGACAATGATATATTACTTTAAGTTCTCCTGACAGTCTTTATGTATATTTCTTTTACCTGGCAGTTGCAATTTAATAGTGCATTAAAAGACCATGTGCTGTGCCATTTGTCATGTATTATGTTTATATAATCTATGCTACAAATTCCTGTTGAGCCCTAATTACTCTAGCAATCACCTCATTAACTTCTAAAAAAACCTCGTTTTAATTTTAGGTTAATTATTTATCTGTTGTGCCATCACTGATACACTAACACATATGTATGCATCTTTCTCAATTTAAGAAAGACACACCAATTTAAAAAAAAGGCCAATTAATAATGGTAGCTGGTTTGAAAAACAGGTGGGTGTATCTGGCACTTACATCATCTATTTGTAATAATCAAAATATAAATTAAAACATTTGAAGAGAATATAAATCTTACGTATATTTGATTATATCTAGAGCTGGTTGAATATTTTTCAAGGGAAAGATTATTCTGTCAGAAAATACAGTTTTATCACAACCTAAACTTCCTACAGAAACCATGTTGCTTTTGACAAAATTTAGTTTCAGAAAAAAAAAAAAGCCAAACAATTTTGATAAGTTTGTTTTCACATTTGTTTCACAACAACATTTTGTTAAGTAAACTCTTATTTTATGTTAAAAAAAAAAAGGTCAACATTTCAACTGACCCATTTTTTTTCATGGGAAATTTCAAAATTCTTTTTATTACTTCGATTCAGAATGAAACAAATTTCTAATATGTAGCATTTCCAGCTCTGATTATTCCCTTATCCCTCATGTTTTGTATGTCACTTGTCTTCCTGGGCCTTGCTCCAGGAACTGGATCCCTGTGGATGGAACCCTGTGCCCATCAGAGCCTGAATTCAGTTGCAGAATTGAGGCGTCAGCCTGTAAATTCTACAATCCGAGATAAAATGTTTCCTGCAACCACTCATGGAATAATGCAGCTTAAAATAGCACTCCTTGCTCATGGCTGTGCTTAAGGACACCATCTAGCTCTTTGTAAATATCTTTTAAATAAGAATATGAAATTAAATAAAACTCACCAACTCAAAGCACAATCAAAAAAACATAAAATGATCACTAAATGCATGGGGTTAAATTCAACAGAACTGGTACAAAAGGTGCAACTACATATTTCTTTCAAATCCTTCTTATTTTTCTAGTTAGCTTATGACTGATTTTCACAAAAGAGCTCTGCGTTGCAGTGCTGTGACTCCACTCCAAGCTCTAGTTCTATCACCTCTTTTTTTTTCCTTGTGCCCAATCTGCATTGCAGGGAAAGATTCTCAACTGGTGAAAATTGACATTGCTTCACTTTAGTCAGTGGAGCTAGGACAATTTATACCAACTGAGAATCTGCCCTACAGACTTTCCCTGATTACCTGGAAACTAAACTTGCATTACTAAACTTCTGTCTAAGACCAGCAAGAGTATGGTCTTACAATCTTTGTTCTTGCCTTTCTCTGCAGTGACTCACCTTTGGAAATAGAACAAACGGTACTATCCAACTTTTTCACTCTTTCTCCTCTGACCTAAGCCCCAAACTGACTCTGTAGAACAGAACATCCAGCATTGCACAAATGCATGAAACAAAACATTACCTGGATAAATAGTACAAAACATGAACAAAAAAGTAAAATATATTTCAGTAAACCAATTTAGAAAGACCTAGGAACAAGATCTTAGTTTCGCTCTTAGAAAGTTTGGTTACATAGGAAAAACATGCAAAAAATTTCTAAAACTCAAATATGAACTGTGATCTCACTGCAAGCCTTCTCCTGGTGCCAGCTTGTCTGAGTACAAGCTTATGCAACTCCCACTCTAGTTTATTGAGTTTCACATGAGGCAAATATTTATCCCATTGATCAAATCTTGCCTCTCAGGAATATTTCCTTGGTGATTACTACTTCTTTCAGAAAATAACCTTAGGACATAGAGAGCATTCAGTTACTTATGTCTTTCACCAATCCAAGATAAAAAGGGCACACTGCACAGCCTACAAATTCTATAGAATTAAAACAAGCAGTTAGCAATAGATAATATGAAAAGCTCTCTCTTGCCAACCTTTATTCCAGTATCATGGCCTCTTAAGAGTCATCAAAAATGGTAACTTTCATCTTGTCAACTCTTCAAGCTTCTGTCCTTCCAGATATAACCCCATGTACTTTTCAAGAACAAGTTATTAACTATTTGGACCTGCCTATATCTTGTTTCTTGATGGATAAAGATGTTATACTAAAAGGCAATACAGAAAGTTTAAGTATTGTATAATTCTGGTGCAAATTCTATATATGAATATAAAATGAATTTTATTGTATTGTCATCCCAGCTTTTTATCAGGAGAAAGTGGAGTACACTGTCATTGCTGTAGAATAGTGTAGAAAAAAGACTAAACTAAAAGGATTTAGTCCTTTTTCCCATTGAGATGGCTTTTGGTAAATAAAGGAAATTTGCTTATGTTTATGAAATAGCTACAAAAGATGCCTGCCATGTAGACTTTCTAAAAGCATGCACATGCAGAATTAGGCTGGAATTAGGGGTGAAAATGTTAACTCCTTAAGGGAAAAACCATTTTAAAAAGATCTTTGATTTAGAAAAGCATTTCCACTAGCATGGAAATTCAAAGTTAACTTTACACTACTAATAATCAATAATCTGGATATGAGCAATTCTGTCTTATGTTTTCTTATCTTGTACTATGCTCATCACCATAGTACCTGAGCACCTTTATCATGTAAACAACCATATGTGTAACAACCAAGAACTATAGGGGAAAGCCTGATTCCACTGATGCCAATAAGGCCAGGATTTTACTCAGATGAATATTTAGTCCTCAATAAATACATATCTTGATTGTTCTAGGGACACCCAGGACATGGAGTTGTGTCCTTGACCATATTGGCTGATAGTTAAATTCATGGAGGATAGCTTCATCTGTAGCTAATTCTATTTAACACAGTTATACTTTTGGCTTTCACAACATCCCCTGGCAAATGTTCCACAAACTGATTGTGCTTTGTGTGAAGAAGTACTTCCTTATATTTGGTTTCAACCTATTACCCATTAATTTCATTGGGTGACCTCTGAATCTTGTGTTATGTGAAGGGGTAAATAACAATGCCTTATTCACTTTCTCCACACTATTCATGATTTTATAGACCTCTATAATATTGCCCCTGAGTTGTCTGTATTCCAAGATCAAAAGTCCCTGTCTTTTTAATCTCTCTTCACATGGAAGCTGTTCTATACCCCTAATGATTTTTGTTGCCCTCCTCTGTACCTTTTCCAGTTGTCAGAGTTTATCCTTCTTTCCTCAGTAGGATTTGATTTCCAATTTTTAAAGATGTCCTATTGTCTTTAGCATCTCTTTTACTCTACTCTTTAGTCATGGTGGCATTTTTTGGTCTTTGTACTGTTTTTTTTTTAATTTATGGTGTACATTACATTTGAACTTCTATTATGTTGTCACTCCTCTTACTGTTCCATTTAATTTCCATTTAACTAGCTTCCTCCTTTTTGTGTAGTTTCCCTTTTTGAAGTTAAATGCTACTGTGGTGGCCTTCTTCAGTAACCACCCATATATGTTAAATTTAATTACATTATGATTACTATTGCAAAGCAGTTCAGCTATTCATCTTATGTGCTTCACTTCAGACTAATTCAAGAATTGCCTCTCTCCTTGTGAGTTCTAGGACTAGCTATTCCAAGATGCAGTCATTAATGGTACCTAGAATTTTCTTCTCTGCATCTTGTTCTGAGATGATATGTACCCAATAATAGTTTCCTCCTCTTATAGATCAAGAATGGGCCGTCTATTAGGTTGTCTATGCAAGCATCAATTTAAATCAGATTATAAATGCATACATACTACAAGGATTTGGCAAATGAGAGGACCATAGAAATCTGGTGAGTTATGTAACTGAAAATAAAACTTTTAACAATTAAAGAGTTTACACATGTGCTGGCATCCTGGAGATAATTAATTTCCTATGCATTAGTGACAAAGAACTGAAATATCACTAGCTCAATAGAATAAATGTCCAATAGAATTACCTTACAGGTGTGCCCTGTGATTTATTTTCATATTAAATACCATTTTAGAACAATGGCAGATGGATGAAGAGAATACCCATATAGTCACATCTAGTGTTTTCAGTGTAGAAAACCCATACAAACTGCACTGCACGTACAGAGAAAATTTTCATAAATGCAATTTGATATAATCAGGCTGGAACTATTCTAGGTAAGGCCTATCTGTAGCAGCTGTCTGGCATAGACAAGCAGATAAAGAATACAGCAACCAGTGGAGGAAAAACATATCAGCCTAGCCTCAGTGAAATCAATTATATATCTGTACATTTGTACAATTTATTTTAGTGTTTCCATTCTGAGCAAAGATTAGTAATTTTGTCTTGTTTGCTGGGAGGCTAATAAAAAAGGAAAATAATAAAGATGGATCCAAACCTATACTCCAAACATCCTTCAAATTTGAGGAAGTTGGGGATAAAGATTTAGATCAAAATATTGTAAATCAGACCTATTTTTACATCAAAATGACTGTAAAATGTTTTCAAGTACTTTACAATTATGATCCTAATGTGATTGAATACCAGATGTGGCTTTCAGTTACTTATAGTGATGTAAACTGATGATGACTCTATTCAGTTCAATCAGGCCAGATTATGATACTCCGATTCACATCTGAGCAATTCTTTACTCTGTGAGTAGTCTCAATGATGTTAATGGGTTTACTTGCAGAGCAGAGTGCTATTTGCGAGCAAAGTTTTCATAATCTGGTCCACAGAATTACCCCAGATGAACATCCTTGTAACTGAGAGCAGACTTGATTCCTAAATCTCAAAATTCTGAAATTACCCTTGATTTGATGGAAAACTTTTTTCTTTTCTATTGACTCATAGGATTTCACGTTCAATATTTGTATTTAGTTTTGGGACATGTATATACAGTATGTTAATTTTAAAATGCTATCCCTTTCTATGTACATATTATAGATGGAGCTGGAAGAGTGGACTTCAGTGGCTGATTGCATAGATGGCCTGCTCTTGATCTATGAAAGGTTTCATCATACACCTTATTCTAAGACCCTATTTTCTGTTTCTTATAACTTTGCCAAATTTGAACCTTTCAGGCTGAAATTTTCAATGCCTGATGTGTGCCTCAGACTGAATTATTTTGAAAAACTCCAGCAAGTTATAAATCTCTGAAAAATCTCAGATTGTAGAATGTCAGTAGAAACCTTCTATGATTTGGTGGTTGAATTTTCCCAAGTTTCCATCTGCTCTGAGCAGGACCTTCTTTGCCATTGCTGCTCCTGGGTGCTGTAGTCTGCTGTTGGCACCAGACACAGGAACTCTGAGATCAGGGAGACTCTGTCTCCTATGCTGTCAATAGTTCCTTGCTGACGCCCAGGCCATGTGGAGAAAGGTAGGCTGCTGGAATGTAGAGGGGACAAAAGCCAGGCCTGAGGCAGGTTGGCAGTAGAGGGAGTAGATTGTGACAAGGAGCCTGCAGGGACTAAACATAATGTATTAAGGGGCTAAATTAAGGTTGCAAAGGCAAGAACCCTTTATAATAGAAACTGCTAGGTAACCTAATAAATATAGGGTTACTGCCAGCTTCCTTAGAATAATGGTATAACAATTTTGTATTCAGCATATAAAAACAATTAAGGATGTTTCCTTTTGGCAAGCTGTTATAACATTCACCCATAATTTATTTTCTATATGTCTCCAACTCACCAGAGAGTCTAATGTCACTCATAAAAATGCAGTAAGGTCATTCAGTAAGTAATACAACCACAGTAAAGCAAACCACTCATCTAACCAATGATCCAACACTGGCTCACTGAGTGGTACAAAACCACTGTACTGCATTCGCTCTAGATGTTTCCCCTCAGGAGCAACTACTCTTCAAGAGTTACACTGTATTTTCTGACACTGAGTTCTAGAAACTCCTTGCCAATTACTGAAAATGCTTTTGTTGACACACTTGACAAACCACAAGAGATCAAACCACACTTACAGCAAACAAGCAATACAAACAGGGTTATGCTTCTCTTATCCTGTCTTTAAAGTTCCAAGTCCTCTGGTAGCTAAATTAATGTTTACTTGGTTGCTTCAGGTTTACCTGAAGCAAATCCCTTTGTTCCAGTGTTTGACAGCCCTCAATCATACTTGGTTGTTCTGTCTTTCTTTTGCTGCTCAAAAGAGACTATCCACAAACACTTTGCAAGGACATCATCTTTCATATCAGATTAAAGCCAGACAATCACAAGTGCCACAGAGGAATTTACAGTTCCACTTTGCTGACTTGCTACTTAGTTTTGTTGTTAAATACAAAATAGAAAGGAGCAGCTAAAGTGATAAAGTGCAGAGGCACAGAAGCCAGCAAACAGAGTGGAAACAGGGGAGTTTGAGTGGGAGTTTGGGAAGGGAGTGTGTTGTGTTCTGGTATTGTTGGGGTACTTGGGGTACTTGCTGGGGTACTTGTTTTGGTGGGTTGTTTTTGTTTTTGTATCTCTTGCTGACAGGAAGTAGCAAGGTTAAACTGGAAAGGCTAAACCAGTTACAGTGGTAGTCACTCAAGCAGTGGAAGAGACAATGAAGATGACTGGATGTGGAAGCTGCGGGATGTACATGATCCTGGAGGGGATACCTCAAAGGAGCTTTGTTTGGATTAAATGCCACCTCATAGAGCTGAGGGAAGAGAAGATTCGAGGGTTGGAGATGCAGGTGGAAACTCTGGTTGTGTTTAGAAGGGGGGTTGAGCAGATGATGGAGCAACAAAATGAGGAGGCTGAAGGGAAAACTCAGACGTGCAGATGGAAGCAGGACCAATGAATTCTGAGGGGAGAATGCTGGGAGAGGAATGTGACTGAGAGAACCCTGCAGAGGAAAAGTCGGGCTAATAAAGGAGAAATAAAGCTCAGAAACAGGAATGTGGAGTTGGAAAATGAAGAAGGGGCACTGCAGTTGGTTCCTAAGGGAGGGAGGGCCAAGAAACAGAGAAGAGCAGCTAGTCCTATACAAAGAGTGGATAAGCCAATGGAGATACCATCAAATAAGAGCTCTAGGATGATACAGGAACAATTGCAGAGGATTGCAAAGGAAAATATTAGATTAAATGACTGGAGATAGAGTGGAGAATCGCACCATAACCAGGAAAAATCAGGTCTACATGATTGTAATTACTAGAAAGCAAGCACAGCGGGACCCACAACTGATAGAGAACACCCAGAACGAATATTGGGCATCCCCTTCAGGTATTACCTGACTTCTCAGGAGCCCCCAACATCCTGGGTGACGAGAATCCTTTCCACATATGATCCATTCCTGTCCGTGATAGCTCGACTTGATCTGGGTGCATTGCCTTTTATAGACATTGTCCTCTGCTAGAACTTTCTGTCACCTGGTCAGTGTTTTTCCACTGCCATTGAGGTGGAGGAGGGTTTCCTGCCATTGAGGTAGTGGTGGAAAACTAACATAGGCCCAGTGCTCAGAGCTGATAAGCAGGATGTCAAGATTTGGCCTCCACCAGCTCTTGACTTCCTCTACGAGGCAAGCTAGGTGTCTGCGATTATGCACCTTGCTCTGGGCCCCACAACAGTTCTCTTGGGATGGACTTCACCTGAGTAGGGAGGGAAATGCACTTCTAAGATGGGGGCTGGCATAACTGATTATGAGCGTTTTAAACTAGGGGAGTTGGGCGAGATTGTTCAGAGATGCACAGGTAATCCCCATGCCTGATTTTAGCATTGAGAGAGAGGAAAATAAAGTAAGAAAGGATACAGCAGTAGGGAGCATAATAGACATTAAGAGGAGGAGTGGTGTAGATACCAGTCTAATACGTGATATTGGCAATAGAATGACTGTGCCAAATCAGGTAAGGAACGTGAGTGAAGCCAACCAGTAAAAATTAAGCTGTTGGTATAGAAATGTGAGGAGCCTGGGTAACAAAATGGAGGAACTAGAGCTACTGGTAGAGGAAGTGAAACCAGATATTATAGGGATAACAGAAACATGATGAAATAGTAGTCACGACTGGTGTACAAGTATTGAAGGGTATGTGCTGTTTAGGAAAGACAGATATAAAGGCAAAAGTGGTGGAGTAGCATTGTATATCAATGATGAGGTAGACTGTAAAGAAATTAAAAGTGATGGAATTGATAAGACAGAATCTGTCTGGGTAAAAATCAAGTTGGGGAAGAAAACTACTAGAGTTTCTCCTGGGATAGTGCTTGGGGTGTGCTAAAGACCACCAGGGTCTGATTTGGACATGAATAAAGCCCTTTTTAAGGCTTTTAATGAAGTAAATACTACTGGGAACCATGTGATTATAAGAGACTTTAACTTCCCAGATATAGACTGGAGGAAAAGAGCTAGTAGTAATAATAGGGTTGAGATTTTCCTGGATATGATAGTTGACAGATTCCTTCACCAAACAGTTAATGAACCAACAAGAGAGGATGCCATTTTAGATTTGGTATTGGTGAGTAGTGAGGACCCCATCAAAAAACTGGTTGTAGGGAATAACTTTGGTTTGAGTGACCATGAGCTAATTCCATAAATGGAAGGATAAACAAAAATAGATCTACAACTAGGATCTTTGATTTCAAAAGTGCTAATTTTAAAAAATTAAGGGAATTAGTTGGGGACGTGTCCTAGATGAAAGAACTCATGGATCTAAAGGTGGAGGAGGCTTAGAATTACTTCAGGTCAAAGCTGCAGGCACTATCTGAAACCTTCATCCCAAGGAAGGGGAAACAATTCATGGACAAGTGTTGTAGACCAAACTGGATGAGTAAGCATCCCAGACAGGTGATTAAGAGAAAGCAGAAAGCCTCCAAAGAGTGGAAGATGGAAGGGATCAGCAAGGAAAGCTAGCTCACTGAGGTCAGAACATGTAGAGATAAAGTGAGAAAGGCCAAAAGTCAAGTACTGTTGGATCTTGCAAAGGGAATTAAAACCAATAATAAAACGTTCTAAAGCCATATAATTAGGAAGAAAACCAAGAAAGAAGAAGTGGGACTGCTAAACAGTGAGAATGGGGTGGAGGTTAAAGATAATCTAGGCATGGCCAAATATCTAACCAAATACTTTACCTCCATTTTTAATGAGGCTAATGATGATCTTGGGAATAGTGGTAGGGTGGCTAATGTGAATGAGGATATAGAGGTAGAAATTACCAGATCCGAGGTAGAAACCAAACTCAAACAATTTAATGGGACTAAATTGGGGAAGGGAGGGGCAGATAATCTCCATCCAAGAATATTAAAGGAATTAGCATGTGAAATTGAAAGCCCATTAGCAAGGATTTTTAATGAATCTGTAAACTCAAGGGCTGTATCGTATGACAGGAGAATTGTTAATAAAATTCTTCTTTTTAAGAAAAAAGTGATCCAGGTAACTACAGGCCTGTTAGATTCACCTCAGTAGTATGCAAGGTCTTGGAAAAAATTTTGAAAGAAAAAATAACCAAAGACATCAAGGTTAATGGTAATTGGGATAAAATACATCATGGCTTTTCAAAAGGTAGATCATGCCAGACCAGCCTGATCTCCTTTTTTGAGAAGTTAACATATTTTTCAGACAAAGGGAATGTAGAGGATCTAATTAAACTAGATTTCAGTAAGGTACTTGATATGGTTCCACCTGGGGAACTATTAGTTAAATTGGAAAAAATGGGGATTAATATGAAAATTGAAAGGTGGATAAAGAACTGGTTAAAGGGGAGACTACAATGGGTCATACTGAAAGGTGAACTGTCAGGCTGGAGATAGGTTACTAGTGGAGTTCCTCACGGATTTGTCCTTGGCACAAAAAGTCAGAATGTGCTAATAAAGTTTGTGGATGACACAAAGTTGGGAGGTGATGCCAATTCTGAGAAGGATCGGGATATCATACAGGAAGATCTGGATGACCTTGTACACTGGAGTAACAGAAATAGGATGAAATGTAATAGTGGAAAGTGCAAGGGCAGACATTTTGGGACTAATAACAACAAATTTTGCTATAAACTGGGGATGCATCAGTTGGAAGTGACAGAGGAGAAGAAGAATGTATTGGTTGATCACAGGAGGACTATGAGATTCCATTGTGATGTGGCCAGGAAAAAAGCTAATGTGGTCCTTGGATGCATCAGACGAGATATTTCCAGTACAGATAGGGAGGTGTTAGTAACGTTATACAAGGCATTGGTGAAACCTCATCTCGAATACTGTGTGCAGTTTTGGTAGCCCATGTTTTAGAAAAATGAATTCAAGCTGGAACAGTTGGAGAGAACGATGATCCATGAAATTGAAAACCTGCATTATGAGAGGACACTCAAAGAGTTTGGCTTGTTTAGCCTAACCAAAAGAAGGTTGAGGGGAGATATGATTGCTCTCTCTATAGATACATCAGAGGGAGGGAGAGAAATTATTTAAGTTCAACCCCAAAGTGGACACAAGAACTAATGGATATAAATGGCCATCAGGAAGTTTAGACTTAAATTAGATGCAGGTTTCCAACCATCAGAGGAGTGAAGTTCTGGAATAGCCTTCCAAGGAAAGCAGTGGGGGCAAAAAACCTAGCTGGGTTCAGAACTGAGCTTGATAAATTTATAGAGGGGATGGTATGATGGGGCAGCCTAGTTTGGCAATTAACTGATCTTTGACTACTGGTGGTAGATATGCCAATGGCCTGTGAAGGGATGTTAGATGTGGTGGGTTCTGAGTTGTTACAGAGAATTCTTTCTTGGGTGTCTCACTGGTGAGTCTTGCCCACATGCTCTGGGTTTAACTGATGCTTGGGGGTTTATGCTTGGGGTTGGGAAGGAATTTTCCCCCTGGGCAGATTGGCAAAAGCGCTGGAGGTTTTTCACCTTTCTGTGTAGCATGGGGTATGGCTCACTTGATGGTGGATTCTCTGTACCCTAAAGTCTTTAAACCATGATCTGATTACTTTAATAACTCAATCATAGGTTAGAGGTTTATTACAGGAGTGGGTGGGTGAGATTCTGTGGAATGCACTGGGCAGGAGGTCAGACTAGATGATCATATTGGTCCCTTCTAACCTTAGAGTCTATGAATCTATGGGTCTATGATAGGCTTAGAGCAGATTCATAACATTTTATCCAACAGACCAAAAATTGACTCCTGTCTCATCTGGGATACAACACATGCAGATTTCCATTCTGGATGTGCAACTGCTTGTTCGTTTCTCATCATGCAATTAAAAACTTTTATTTTTGGAAAGCTGTTTCTTAGAGTGTTTAGTATTTTCTAGTCACTTTAGAACAGCCGGAAGATTTAGCTACAACTGCTCATAACTGGCTCTGGAGTTATTATTGCTGGTGGACTTGCTCCTTAAATCTCCTCTGAACTAGTTTTATTTGCATTTTTACTTGGGAACTGTCTGTTGTGACTATACGAACCTCCACTATGTTTCGGAGGCAATTGCCCAGGACCTACTTCTAGCTATACTATTAATTCGGCTTGTTTCATTCGAAAAGTCACTATGTTTCTATATGTCTTGATCTCCCTATCTATTAAACAGGAATAATGATGCTTCACTTTATGGTCAGCAAATAAAACTGCTATGTCAATGCTAAGAATTATTATTGTATGTAGTGTTATTGTAGCCACGTTGGTCCTACAATATTAGGGAGACAAGATGGGTGAGGTAATGTCTTTTATTGGACATACTTCTACTGGTGAGAGAGAAGCACCATTTACTCTAGTTTAAACCATCAAGTGACCCATACCTCATGCAGCAGAGGAAGGTGAAAAACCCCCAGGGTCTCTCTGCAAATCTGACTGGGGGAAATTCCTTCTCGATCCCAAATATAGTGATCTGTTGAACCCTGTATATGTCAGCAAGACCCACTAGTTACACATCTGGGAAAGAATTCTCAGTAGTAACTGAGAACTTTCCCCATTTAATACCTCATCTCCAGTCATGGAGGATTTTTTCATGGGGCACATGCCATTATAGGAAATCTAATCAAACCATCCCCTCCATAATTTATCAAGCCCAGGTAGTTTTTTTGCCCCCCACTGCTCTCCTTGAAAAGCTGTTCCAGAACTTCACTCCTTTGATCGTTAGAAACCTTTGTATAATTTCAAGCCTAAACTTGTTGCTGGCCAGTTTATATCCATTTGTTCTTGGGCTGACAGTGGTGCTTAACTTAAATAACTCCTCTCCCTCCCGAGTGTTTATCCTTCTGATGCATTCAGAGAGAGCAATCGTATCTCCCCTCAACCTCCATTTGGTTAGGCTGAAAAAGTCAAGCTCCTTAAGTCTCCTCTTGTAAATTAGATTAGATTCAGACTAGCAGCCCTTCTCTGGATCTCTTCCAGTTTGAATTCATCTTTCTTAAATAGGGGAGACCAGAATTGCGCACAGTATTCCAGATGGCTCATTGTCTTCCTGTGATCAACCAACACACCCAAGCCTTTCTCGTCCTCTGTTGCTTCCAACTAATATGTCCCAGCTTATATTAAACATTCTTGTTTGTCTCTAAGAACATGACCTTTGTATTTGGTATGACCACTGCTGGTATACTGGGTCCAGTTCTGGTGCCCACAATTCAAGAAGTATGTTGATAAATTGGAGAAAGTTCAGAGTCACAAGAATTATTACAGGATTAAAAAAACATCCCTTATAGTGGTAGAGGTCGAGGAGGCCAATCTACTTAGGTTAACAAAGAGAAGATAAAGGCGTGACTTGATTACAATCTACATGGAGAAGAAATATTTAATAATGGACTTTTCAATCTGGCAGATAAAGGTATAACATGATCCAATGGCTGGAAGTTGAATCTAGACAAATTCACACTGGAAATATGGCATAAATTTATAACGGTGAGAGTAATTAACCACTGGAACAATTTACCAAGGGTTGTGGTGCATCACTGACAATTTTCAAATCAAAATTGTTGCCTGATCTATGGGTTGTGCATTAATTACATTGATTACTTAAGAATTCCCAGTTAATACTCTGAGGTTCGAAAAGTTCTTTTCTCAAGATCAGGTATTATTAGAATTACTGTTTAGTTGGGAACCCGAATGAGCACAGCTGCAACACTCACACTTAGGAGAAACTTTCTGTACTTGAAATAGTTTTATTAATACATTTAGCACAGTCACAAACACTCCTATCTAGTAAGGTAGAGAGAGATAATAAAGAATGTGTAACTGAGCATCCATATACACACAACAGCCCCTGCAGAATAACCTGAAATGTTAGTCATTATTTTCCCTCCCTCATCTCCTTTGTCATCACCATCACCTTCCTCATCATTGCTGATCATCATCCTGTCATCATCCAAGATCTATATGTCTCCCCCTCCTAAACACAGGCTGGAATTTAACCTTTATAATGTGTTACACTGTTGCCGCTATGCCTAATGCATATTCAGGAGACGGTTTCTTCCCTTTTCCTTATTTGTATTTCCTTACCCTACTGATGTTGGGGAGCCCTTCTCCCAAAAGTTACTAAACCTTTTACCTCAAGCTCATTAGAATATACATCAATTAGTTACCATGGCACTCTAATAGTCATACATTTGTGGATGTTCCTAACTTAAAATATCTCAAACCTGGATAAACTAGAATATTATGATTACCTGTTAGAAGTTTAGCCATTACAACATTATTTTATGATTTGGGATTACTCCTGGTTAACTCCATATGCTAAACCTTTTGGGCCTTATGCCTTGTTTAGAGTGGGGAAGTTCTGTGGCCTGTGCTATACAGAATGTCAGACTAGACAATTACAAAATTGTTACTTCTGGCTTTGGAATCTATCAATCTTTTAATCTTTGAGGTTTCCGTAGACAAATATATCAGTTATGTCTCCCTTTTTGGTATTTTACAATTGATGTATTATTGAAGGCTTTATTGTCAATTAATTAATATATGACTAATATATGACTAATTAAATATATCATATATTTTGTATAATAATTGTGTGTCTCTGTGTGTATATAAATTCAAAAAACATAGCATCAAGTACGTCTTAGGGTTTTAAAACACTCTGTATGTCCTTGAATCGTGATGACTTTTCCTTTGAGATCTCACTGCTACATCAGTACACTAACCACTAATGTTGCAGCAATTCTGTCTAGTAAATGTGGTGAGACAAGTCTTGAATTTTTTTCTAATTCTAAAAAGTTATTCCCTTTCATCTGTCAGAGAGAGTCTTGTGTAACAAACTACACAGCAAAGAGAAAATAGCCCTTTTAGTGTATTCTTTCCACAAAGTAAGCTATGGTTATTTTATCTTCCCAGCTTTGGAGTAAACATTCAGATGTAATTTTTCACAGGTAGGTAATTAATTACCACAGATTAAACATGTTAGTGGGGAATGAATGTAAAATTATAGATGTGCAACATTTGGTATGCAAAATTCTGCAGGGACTACTTTTGAATATTACATAGATATTTTCAAATCAGGCACATCCAAATGATTCCAATTTATAAAATCCTCTTAAACGTAACAGCTGCATCATTTTAAAAATGAGTCTCTGTAGGCTCATCAGTCTGAATAAAAAATTCAGATGACCATTCTTTATCTTGAACAGAAACCTGGCAGCTCCCATTTTAACTAGGCAAGTGAGGTAGGAAGAGAGAAAAAATGGGTATGCGGATGAATAGGCTACTAATCCAAAGTAATATTACATAATAGCAAAAACTATTTTTGTTTGTCTTGGCTTTCATTAAGTGTCCATAAATATCTTATCTATTTATGTAGCCCTACAATTTCAAATGTTACTAGTGAATTGAGTCACTCAATTTTTGGCTGTCCAACCTGACAACCTTTAAAGTGGTCTGATTTTCAGAACTGACACTGAGCATCCAGCTTCTGAAGGTAGGCCTCATCAAGGACTCTCAAGTGGCAGACTCAAATATGAATCTCTATCACTTTTGAAAATTAGGACTGTAATGTCTTACTCTGCATTACCACCGTACACTGTAGTACTATAAATACTATATTATGTAGTATTATACAAACCACACATACTACATTATTGATTATTGATACATTATTTCAACTCGGGATGATTTCTATTTCTTATATAGAGCAGGACCAAGCACCTTGGTTACAGAGATCTTATGCTCTGCATTGAAGGTCCTTAATCTGGCATCCAGCTGTAACTCATGTCCCCTGTCATAGAAACATTTGTATGGCCATATTAGTGAGGAATACTACTATGAGCTGGGGATAAGGAAGTCCAGTATGGGGATAAAATGAAGAGGTTTGCTTTCACTGATGTGACAAATATGATTAGACAAGGAGAAACATTTCTCTGAGGCAGACTTGTGTTGTGAAATTTGTTCTCTCTCCTAATGGTCTTATTTGGAGGTACATTTTAGGAGCACAGGGTTTTGGCAGACAGGTAGCCTACACTTCAATTCATGTTTATAGCTCATCAGAAAATAAATATAAACTATTGGGATTCCTTCTCTTCACCTTTTGAAAATATTTTGAAACTTAAAAAATGTGTTCACCATCTCCATTTATGTAGCTTAATGTGAAAGCAAGGCTTATAAACGGGAAAAAATTGTGTCCTATCCCTGCAAATGTGCGCAAGAAACGTCAATGTAAGTGGCCTCCTCTTTGCGTCTCTCTTGCAGGGGCCAGAGACAATCACAGTTCTTGTATTTACCTACATTCATTTAAAATTAAACCATATAATAAAAGCATCTCTTAGAACCTTATCCAAAACCTATTGAAGTTAATGGGAGTCTTTTCATTAACTTGAGTGGACTTTGGATTCTCCCTTGTAGATTTCAAAAAGAAACCCTAACAAATCTCAGAATCATGGGGATGTGGAAAAATATTCACTAACTAATAATAATTTATACAAGTCGATAGCATCTTTTATCCAAAGAGCTCAAAGTACAGCACATATATATAATTTTGCATCACACCACCACCACAAGATAGAGTAACTCCATTTTAACAAATGAAGTAACTGAGGTAAACAGAGATTAAGTTCTACATTTTCAAAATTTACTAATTTTAGTGTTTCAATTTCTGGATGCTCAATGAGAAATTGTGGATGTTCTTCACCTCTGGAAATTAAGCTCTAGGTGTCTCAAGATAATCAATTTTGAAAATGTAACTTGCTGAAATTAATAAAGGAAGCCTGAGAATAAAAGTCAGTTCTATAGACTCCCAGCCCTTTATCTCAAGCAAAAGACTACCCATCCAGCCTTAGAAAATACACATTAGACACCATGTGTAGCAAGATGACATAAACATTATATTTCCTAACAATGCCTCATGGTTCTTGTGAAAGAAACAGTTAATATTCTGGAAAAAATGCTTTAAAAAATCAAACCTGTTTGCATTGCAAATATACTAGTTGCACTAGTGGAAATCCAGAGGTCTTTCTTTGTATTCTCAAGTTTTATTATTTTTCATCTTGTTCTTTGAAAACATGAGTAAGCTTTTATTTGCTTGCTTTTTCTGTAATCCCTTCTTCCCTACCTGAAAAAACCCCCGTAAAACTATATTTCTTAAGCAATTAACTGTTAGCTGAAATAAGGCTTATTTTGTATAATGCTGTTTATAAACCTTGACTTCTAGTGAGAATGCACCTAAAGAGAAACTCCTACGTGTAAATCCAAAGCAAAGTATCATATATTAAAAGAAATTACAAACCAACCTTATGTTATCAGTAAAGGTGAATGTGTTTTGGTATAAAGTTTGTTTTACTAAAGTGAAAAAACAAAAAATACTATATTTTTATATCATTGAAACTTTTAAATCAACAAGAAACTGAACAAGGTATTTAGTGTTTTTTCCGCACTTTCCATATAGCTGGAATAGTTAATGGTACAGAGTGCATGTGCTGCGGCAGATTCTCAAGCTTCTTGTTCAATTTCTGGCAATGTTTGAATACAGCTGACTGATCAAATGGCAAGATAACACACAACAGAGTACTAAATAGTAAATATAAAATTATAGTTAAAGAATATGCAGTGCCCTGTGGTCCTGTTCCTGCAAACCTGTGTGCATGTGCATAATGGTTGCATATAGCTGCAATGTTTACATTATATCGTGGAGTTGTTCAAATATTAGATTGTTCTAGCCTTTTGCTGTAGACATCAAAGAGAAATAATTAAAATAACAGAAGTGCTAATAAAAGTGTGCAGGTTACATAGCTTTCTTTTATTGTCTCCAACTACCAGAAAAAAACAGTCACAGAAAACAGATCCAAGATCACATTTTCAAAAATATGCATCTAAAGTTAGGTTCCTGAGTCATTATTTTCTTTTCCTGACACTTTTGGCAGTGCAGTATGTCAGAGATCCAGCCTTTGGTATCAGGTTTCTTCTGTCATCTTCTTTCCTCTTTGTCTCCAGGGGTGCTGCCTCAGTTACACATTTCAAGACACTTTGTGTTGTCCTGTCAGGTCCTCAGTCACATTTATGAAGATGTACTCTCTGAGAGGGATATACCCATCTTTTACGAACTGTCCATGAGGTGTGTTTCATCTGTACAGTATTTCATTCATTATTTTGGATAAACAGATGTTATATCCCGTGTTTTTTTTCTGTATCACTTTTATAACAGAAATCCTCTTGAAAACTTGTATATTGAATAGCTCTTTCTGAGCCCACATTTGCATTTCTTTCTTAACAAGCCTCCCCTTCTGAGGATCCCCATGTTCAAGAGAGGGATATCCTAAATGCAATAACATAAAGCAAAGCTCGATTTCACCAGCTCTTGTCAGACTTCAGCAAGGGTTAACAATTTGCAGCTATGTTGAAGTGTGAAATCCCAGTGCAAGGCCTTGCAGGCTTTACAAGTGTAATTGTAATATATAGCATCTAAAGGTCACTGTATGTTTCATGAAAGCCCATTGATGACAGCTGTCATTACAACTTCACTACAAAGAAAATTGTAGTTATGAAAGCACTCATGGGGAATAGCAGGCACTTCAGCACCAATGGTTTACTGCTGGTGCTATTTTTACATGTCAGTTCTGCTTACAAACAGACCAGTAAGCAAGATAAATGACAGGAATGTCTAAACTTGACTGACAGCTCCTGTTTTTACTTCAGCTTAAAATTTGGCAATTTAATTATTCAGGTTCTGGAGGTCACTCATTACAAAATGGGGAACAAAAGAAATTTTCTCCCAGATGCATTTGTAGCAGAAAGCTGATTAATCACCTCAACAGCAACTTCTAAAATGTTGCCGTATGTGAGCGCATAGAATTAGAAAGAAATGTTTTGCAGCCTAATGTTTTGCTCCTGATGACATTTCACTTGGCATTTCATATGGCTGACTGGGGAACCCAACTCTAGGTAAAAATCCATTCCTGGTTTTGTCAGGCTATAATTATTATTATCATCCTTATTATTATATTATTAATGATGATCATTATTTGTACTATGGAAAGACTTAGTAATCTCGGGCAGAGATTGGGTCTCCATTGCGCTAGGTACTGTCCATGCATACAACCTCTGTTCCAAAGAACTTTCACAATAATTATAAGTCAAAAGACAATAAGTGGATACTACAAACTGTCTGGGAAAGCAGAGACCAGTGAAACTATTGTGACAAGTGGACACATCAACTTTTATTCAAATGATTTCAATTTTACAGCCTGATTACATTATATTTTATTATTTTACAACAAATTACTTTTTAAATCTTCATATATACAGAGGCTGTGACATTCCCCTAGTGCAATCCATGGTCTGAGTTGAGTTGCATGGGTTGAGACACCCCAATTCCCCACTCCTGGAGCCCGGTTTAGCCTACTCTGCTGTGAGATCCCCACTCTTGGGCTGTTCACGCACAGCCTCCAGCAAATAAGCTGCTATGTGAATGAGTGATTCTCACCAGCCACACTTTGGATTATATAACAGAATGACTGCAGTCAGTTCACCCAATCCCATATGCAACCCTAGGAACCTCCATTTTACAATGTTCAATGATGTCCACTGAACAATGTAAACTGATATAAGTTAATCAGTTTAGGAAAAAAACGGATATGCTCCAGCCTTGCTACTGCCAAGTGGAGTCTCCAGCACACTTCAAACCAAATGCACCAGTTTAGGTAAAACAAAAAAGCAAATTTATTAACTATAGAAGGATTTTAAGTGATTATAAGTCAAGGGATAACAAGTCAAATTTGGTCAGGAGAAAACAAAAGCAAAACACATTCCAAACTAAACTTAACACTTTCAGCAACCTTACAAACTTAGATGATTCTCACCACAGGCTGGCTGGTTTCCCTTTGGTTAGTACTTTAGTTGCTAAGTGGTGTTTGTAGATGGAAGTGGAAGAAAGAGTGCTTGGAAAATGTGTCTGCCCTTTTAAAAATGTTCCTTCGCCCCTCTGAGTCAGGTGACAAACAATGTCCTTGTATGGTTTCATCCATGTCGTCCAGTGTCAGTGAGCATTACCTCATCTTGGTTCCAAGCTGGCCAAGGGAAGGGAAGTGGATGACTCACTTGAGAGTCCCATTGATTCTCTGTTCAAATCCAGGACAGTACTTTGTTCCTGGAAGGCTGAGCAAGGTTTGTCTTATATACACCTTGACAAGATTTGAACTGTTTCTCTGCTCCTAGAGAGTTTTGCGTAGGTATGTTTCAAGCCATGAGGACATATCTTTGGGACTATTACATAGTGAAGCCTCATAATTATACTGCTGACCTTGCAACAAACATATTACTATAACAATAATGATCAGTATGTCATGAACATTCCAAAAACATCTTATATGACACACTTTGTATTAAACAATACACAGTTATAGTGTAAGTGTAGCTTGGGGTGCAGTGTGTCAAGAGGCTCGTTTCTGACAACATAAAGAAGGCTGCTGGTCTGACTTGAAGAGATTACAAACTGAGAGGCCCACGATAGTTGCTGTGCACATGGCTTTGAAAGAAAGAAATGGAAAGAAAATGGAAGGAACCATTTTGCTCACACTGCACCATATAGGAAACCACCATTACCTGGCTGCTTGTACTCTGGGCTAAGTCATTAGCACCCTGTGTTGGAGGTAGTGCAGAACCACAATGACCTAAGGGAGAATATCAGGGGTATTCTGTTTCAGTCCTACCTGGTTACACCGGGATTCATTTGTGAAAAAGATTAAGAAGTTCTGCACACTTCCATTTTATTCTGCTTACTCCTCATTCCTCTCTGCACACCCCTTCTTCAGTGAGCCACTCCTGGGAGTAGTGATTTGGTAAGTACCCCTGCAATCTCACATGTGCAGGGGCTACAATTCTGGGGAATATTTATATGGGGTTTCACAATAGGGAAGCTTCTTACTCCCTTTCCCTACTCCCTTCATGGCCACCCAGAGCCAGCCATGATTTAGTCCTGAACCCAGCTGCCATTCCTTTGAACAACCAAAAGGAAATATATCTGGGCATCATGGAGCACAAGAATTGAAAACAGGAGTAAATGGTTAGTTAATCAATTGCATCCACATGCTGTAAGCAAAAATAGTTTTGATTCTCAGGACAAAAATGTCAAATTAGCAGTTTATTTCATTCTGAAGTCACATTTAATGTGACTGACTTCCTCCTACCAAAAAGCAGATATTGGGTTCAGATTTTCATCTCCGACAGCTAGAGCTGTTTTCAAATAAATGACTGCTCTATTCAGTAGATATTCTGACTGCAGGAGAGCTGACTGCAAGGAATCCATGGCCATGTACAGTTTGACTACCTTCCTAAAAGCTTAAGGCAAAAACATTTCCTTTTCATAGGAGGATGCTGTTTCTGGACTTCTCTTCTACTCCATAACCGTAGCTTTGAGAGATCAATGTCCCTTTCATGATTAAGTAGAAAATGGCTGCCTTGGATAGTGTGAGAAGTGCACTAATTAAGGCTCCCATGAGCATGAACACAATGAGTGCTCAGCTATCCACACCACTCTCCAAATGACTATTAAGGATAGTACAATAAGTGCCCTACTTTAAACCACTGGCAATATCTTGGCCATGAAGATAGACAACCTTTTAAAAAGCCACATTTCAATAAACAAATAACACAGGCAGTAGAGATGCA
The DNA here is from genome assembly GCA_007922155.1 of Mesoclemmys tuberculata. Classification (NCBI taxonomy): domain Eukaryota; kingdom Metazoa; phylum Chordata; order Testudines; family Chelidae; genus Mesoclemmys; species Mesoclemmys tuberculata. The sequence goes on along the minus strand of ML675618.1, from coordinate 44,128,503 downwards.
CATGGAGAAAAATCAGATGTAGATCCAGGTCCAAACCTGACCCACATCTCTCTAACAGGTCTAATCTCAGCCCCCTTAAACTTGAGGAAGCACATATCCATCTCTGAATCTGAATTTTGCTACTCTGGTTCTCTCTAATATTAGTGAAATAAACTAACAATGTTTATTCTCAAGAAAATTGTCTCAGGTTTTCAGAAGTGGTGGATTTGGGTCCATTTGGAATGTACGCTACTGCACATAGTTCGTTTTAAAGACAACGTTTATTGAAATAAAGTTCTGAGATGGGAACCTGCACAATGGCCTTGTAGTAACTGCAGATTCTTGAGTCCTTGTGTTTGACATGAGAAATGTGTGACAAAAGTTCTTTAACTTAATTGAGAACAAAAACAGAGCTGGAAATATATGTAGGAGGCAAAAGAAAAAAGAAAAAAAAAGGACAGTTGTTAAAGTTTTGTAAGAGTGTAAGACAGCCTCCACATAAAGCAGCACAACACACAAATCTTGTGATGGAAGAATTTCCAAAGGTTTTTCTGAACTTGTGGAGCACCTCACTAAGTCGTGTGTCCCTTGGTTACTATACAATCATGTCTTATCTAGAAGAATCTACAACAGGTTTTCTCTAACTATCTCTTCTGACTCGGTATTATAGAATCATAGAATATTAGAGTTGGACGGGACCTCAGGAGATCATCTAGTCCAACCCCCTGCTCAAAGCAGGACTATCCTCAGCTAAATCATCCTGGCGAGGGTTTTGTCAAGCCTCAGCCTAAAAACCTCTAAAGATGGAGATGCCACCACCTCCCTAGGTAACCCATTCCAATGCTTCACCACCCTCCGAGTGTAAAATTTTTTCCTAATGTCCAGTCGTTTTTTCCTAATGTCTAGACCTCCCCCACTGCAACTTGACACCGTTGCTCCATGTTCTGTCATCTGCCACCACTGAAAACCGTTTAGCTCCATCCTCCCTGGATGAGGGATCCCCATCATTCTTCTCTTCTGCAAACTAAACAGGCCTAGTTCTTTCAGCCTCTACTCATAAGACTTGTGCTCCAGTCCCCTAATCATTTTTGTTGACTCTCTCCAACTTGTCCACATCATTTTTGTAGTGGGGAGACCAAAACTGGACACAATACTCCAAATGCGGCCTCACCAATGCCAAATAGAGGGGAATAATCACTTCCCGCGATATGCTGGCAATGCTCTTACTAATGGAGCCCAATATGCCATTAGCCTTTTTGGCAACCAGGGCACACTGCTGACTTATCCACTGTAACGCCCAGATCCTTTTCTGCAGAACTGCTGCCTAGCAGTCCCTAGTCTGTAGCAGTGCATGGGATTCTTCCGTCCTAAGTGCAGGACTCTGCACTTGTCCTTGTTGAACCTCATCAGATTTCTTTTGGCCCAATCCTCCAATTTGTTTAGGTCCTTCTGTATCCTATCCCTCCCTTCCAGGGTATCTACCACTCCCCCTAGCTTAGTGTCATCTGCAAACTTGCTGAGGGTGCAATCTACCCCCTCTTCCAGATCATTAATGAAGATGTTGAATAAAACCGGCCCCAGGACTGACCCCTGGGGCACTCCACTTGTGACTGGCTGCCAGCTAGACATGGAGCCATTGATCACTACTCGTTGAGCCCTTTGCTCTAGCCAGTTCTCTATCCATTTTATAGTCCATTCATCCAACCCATACTTTTTTAACTTGCTGATCAGAATAATGTGGGAGACCGTATCAAAAGCTTTGCTAAAGTCAAGGTATATCATGTCCACCGCTTTTCCCTCATCCTCAGAACCAGTCACCTCTTCATAGAAAGCAATCAGGTTGGTCAGGATGACTTGCCCTTGGTGAATCCATGTTGACTGCTCCTGATCACCTTCCTCTCTTTTAAGTGCCTTAAAATGGATTCTTGAGGACCTGCTCCATGACTTTTCCAGGGATTGAGGTGAGGCTGACTGGTCTGTAGTTCCCTGCATCCTCTTTCTTCCCTTTCTTGAAGATGGGCACTATATTTGCCTTTTACTAGTCATTTGGGACCTCCCCCTGTTGCCATGAGCTTTCAAAGATAATAACCAATGGCTTTGAAATCACATCAGCTAACTCCCTCAGCACCCTCGGGTGAATTGCATCTGGCCCTATGGACTTGTGTATGTCCAATCTTTCTAAATAGTCCTGGACCTGTTCCTTCAGCACTGCGGGATGTTCACCCCCTCCCTATTCTGTGCCGCCCAGTACAGTAGTATGGGAGCTGACCTTGTCTTTGAAGACAGAGTACAGTACAGTACAGTACAGTAGTATGGGAGCTGACCTTGTCTTTGAAGACAGAGGCAAAAAAGGCATTGAGTACCTCAGCTTTCTTCACATCCTCTGTCACTAGGTTGCCTCCCCCATTCTATAAGGGGCCCACACTTTCCTTAATCTTCCTCTTGTTGTTAACATACCTATAGAAACCCTTCTTGTTCCCCTTCACATCCCTTGCTAGCTGCAACTATAATTGCCCTTTGGCCTTCCTGATTTCATTCCTGCATGTTTGAGCAGTATTTTTATAATCCTCCCTAGTCATCTGACCAAGCTTCCACTTCTTGTAAGCTTCTTTTTTGTGTTTAAGCTCACCAATGACTTCTTTGTTAAGCCAAGCTGGTTGCCTGCCACACTTGCTATTCTTTCTGCACATCAGTATGGTTTGTTCCTGTGCCCTCAGTAAGGTTTCTTTAAAATACAGCCTACCCACTTGGATCCTTTCCCCCTCATATTAGCCTTCCAGGGGATCCTGCCCATCAGCTCCCTCAGGGAGACAAAGTCTGCTTTTCTGAAGTCCATGGTCCGTATCCTGCTGTTCTCCTTTCTTCCTTTTGTCAGATCCTGAACTCGACCATCTCTTGGTCACTGCTGCCTATTATCCTTGTATGGAGTAAAATCAGCATCCCTCTGGCATCTTTGGTTGACTTTTATCTCTGATGTCTTTAGGGTCTGCCAGACAAGGCTACTGCGCCCTTCAAATTCTAAAGATTCACAAGAGTCCTACCCCTACACTGTATCTGGTAGTTGCATAGGGTCTTTAGAGGATAATGTCCTCAATTTACAGAACAGGAACTGAACATATAGTAGCAAAAGTAAAAACATCACAACAAAAATGTCTCAATTCTATGTTCTATACACTGTATTCTTTTTTCTTGCTTGTGTAAATTGATGTTTAAAACACAATATCTAATAGCTTTTTAAATTCTGACTCTGTTAAGTGAAAGTGTAATGGTATTGTTAGAAAACAACACAAAAAAGGGACACATTTGCTGGTACCCATCAGGTGCTCTAGCAATGCAAAGGCTTAGCTGGATGGTTAAACTAGACTTAGGTCTGCTTTGCTTCAGTGGAGTGGTACAAAACTGCCCAAGCTTACTGGTGAATATTGGCTGAAATATTGAGTGAAATATGTCAACACAATTGCTTTCTTGCACACTGTTATTTTAGTAAGTAACATTGCCACCTGTGTCTTCCTTGTGTCTTATGGGGCTCTAACAAAGCATAATCTTAATATACAGGAAGCTGTAAATGTGGGACACTGACTTTTTGAATTGCCTAAAAGAACTTAAAACTCTGATCTTATTTTTCCCTATGGCACCATAATGTATTTAAAGATTTTTTTTTAATCAGTGAACTGTAGTTTTTCATTTTGTTATTAAAGCAGCTGTGAATGAAACATCTAGAGTTACTGTGTTGCCTTTGGGAATTCTGACTAAAACATGTTTCCACAAAGCTGAGTTTAATGTATTGAGCTTTCTAAATGGTTATGAAAAATATCAAACCAGTTATTGAGTCACAAAGACAAGAGAAAAACCCAGGCATTTATGTATTCCTTAAACATGTTTTATCACTTTGACACATTATTTCTGGTATGGGAGAGGTGCTGAACAAAACTTTAGCTAATATTTATTTTACTTTTAATTATGAAAAAAATTGTGTTATGTTTAAATTATTGGGTGTCAGTCTGTTCAACTCCTCCACATCTACTTTTCATAACAAATTGACAGTACCTGAAGTGAAACAAAGAAAGGTGATGAAGTAAAAAATGGTAAGATTTTTCATTCAAGATTTAAAGGTCCAGATACACATAGTAAAAGTTTGCATGTTTGTGTAAAAAAGTAACTCTGATTGTAGATGAAACTACAACTAGAGTTGGTACCCTACAAAAAAATTGAAGTTGAAACCATTTCATAGGGTTCCACATAAACCAATTTCTAGGGTTTTTAAAAAATATTTCACAATGTTGTTTAAAAAATTAAATGTTTATCAAAATAGCTATTAAATGATTCCTAACAGTTTCTTTGTCTGAAATCTGAGGTTTCAGTAAACAGAAAACTGTAATAACAGTTTTGATAAACATTTCAATAGTATTTTTGATAAAAGATTTAATAAAGTTTTCAATTTCAAATATTGATACAAATAAATACTTTCACCAAAAGTTATGATTTTAAAATGAGGCCATTTAAAAGAAAAAATCCAACATTTGGTTATAAAGATTTCTATCACCTTTAGTCATGTTGTTTCTCTGATGGTTACGTAACTGTGCATGCAATCATGTGCATACATTTTGTGTGCAGATTTACAGATTCAAATCTCGAGCAATTTTTCCCAAGGGACAAATTTTCAGATAGGCTTTATCTTGGTCTGTAAAAATGTACCTGAAATTTGTTAGTCACATTATAAATGCAAATTATGTACATATGGAAGTAACAGAATGCCAATATCTGTCTGAACTATTTACCAGGATAATCAGATACTAAGGGTAAGTCTTAATTGAGGGTGGCAAATTTTCTGCCATCAGATTGAGCTATCCAGATTGATTGAGTGGTCAGCAAAGACCTACTGAATTGATCCAGAAGTCAATATATTAAAACCACCCCCTCAAGTGGTGTAGTGCTGCATCGATGGGAACGCATTTCGCATCGGTGCAGCACAATGAAGATGCTGCATAGAAGAAGAGTTATGAAGTCAGCGGGAGTTACACAAGTCTCCTGTCAACTGCTGCTGAATTTCAAGGAGAGACTCGACCTGGCCTGACATATCCAGTCATATTCAGTCGACCTGGCCTGACATATTCAAGTGATCACAAAATTACTGTAGATTCAAAATGCACGTGGTGCTTTAGAAGCTGCTTTTGAAAATTTGGGTTTAAGAGTCTCAACTGAGACCATACTTTGAAGTCTGAAATTTAAAACACAGCAATTGAAAGCAAATGGCAAAAAGTATTTAATTTTTAAAAGTAATGTAATAGTGACTGTTCATTTTTAGAAAAATTAGATGTAATAGAAATCTTAAACAATTCAATCTTACCAACAAAATGGATGCAGATTTTCAACATTTGTCCCTTCCCTATTCCATTAAATTTAAAACAATTAGCTCTAAAATGTTACTTTAAAGAGAAGAGGGGACTACATTACATTTCAGTTAATGGATACATGACTCAGAGTGCGGGATATTGGACAGTACACAACTTAGTCAACTGAACCTGGAGCGGGAATGTCTTCTTGACCTGATGTAATTCAGTCTATATTTTTTCTTTGACAATGACCACATGCAGCAAGTGAGGGAGCAGACTCTTAGCCCTGGTCTACACTCGCTGCAAAATTTGTCGGCAATTGACATAGGTACATAGAGTAGCTTGCGTATCTCCTGTCAACTTCCTAAATTCCTAAATTCTAATTAGCACGGTGTTCCCACTACCCAGGCATTTCCCATCTATGCAGAATTAATCTTTTTGAAGGGTGGATTGACTTAGTTGACTTTCTGATCGACTGAGCGGGTTTCCACTGCTGCTCAACTGATCTACTCTCAGATAAGTTAGATCACAGCCTGCCATTTTACTCCTTATCATTGGGCTAAATTGGGCAGTAAAAGGTTGTTCCTGTTGGACAGTAATTAGTGAGGAAAGAATCCCCCATAAAACAAAGAGTAAATTTAAATAATTAAATATATATATATAAATAAAAATAATAAAATAAATACATTAATACACTCAATTAAAATAAATAACTCAAACCACAGTAGGAGCAAAAAGAAAAAGTAGACATGATAACATAAGATAGAAACATTGTGTGCCAGGAGTAAAGGAGAATTTAGGGAAGGGGTATATGCAGAGTTAAATCAGGAGGAATTAGGAGGAAAAGTGAGGTGCTGGGAATGTTTAGCAGAGACTTGGAAACGAAGAGAATGAGGCACTGTCTGGGATCCAAGAAGGAGGGGTTAATGTTTTGTAGGAAACCAGCAGTTCAAGAAGTGACTGTTATTTTTAGGATCATAACTGTATTATCTGAGAACAATATCTTTTAGGAAGAATGACAGAAAGGAAAGGATGGCATGATTAGATTCTAAAAGCTAATAAGACCTTGTACACTGACTTTAGAAAGTAAAGGGTGGCTTGCCACAAGGTAAATGGGTTTCAGTTGACCCTGATTCTGAAATGATTGTGCAGAAATAGGAAACCTTATGGCAACAGAAAAACTCTTCACAATATTTACATATTATATCCTTTGGTGGGATTTTAATGACACATGGAAATGACAGCAAAATGGTAAAACATTGTATTTTTTCTTCAGATAGGAATTCTTTACTGCCTGATAAGCTGAACAAATATTGATAGTGGAATTCTATATTAACATTATGTGAGGAAAAAAACCCAGCTCATAGACCTAACTTCTGATTTAGAAGCACACTCTATCTGGAGTGCCTCCGATTCTTTTTTTAACCATCCAGTTAAATGATTAAAACTCCTTTCATTGTACAATTTAAGGAGATTTATATTCAAAATATTTGAATCCTTGAGTGGGATTTGTGATTATCTGGGACCATAATTTTGTGGGTAAATCACATACTGCAAAAGGCCTTAGTTGATGATGGCTTAAGACAGTCTTCTACATTTCTGAAACAAATATTGCCTGTGGGCACATTTATGTATATGAACTCAGTGCACGCAAAATGGATGCACATTTTCCTGAATTGCATATTTTCCTGAGTTTGCTTTTGAAAATGTAGGTCAAAATGTTCCAGGTTCACACTACAAAATCATAGAATCATAGGAGATTCGGTTTGAAAGACCTCAGGATGTCATCTAGTCGAACCATCTGCTCAAAGCAGGACCAACCACAACTAAATCATCCCAGCCAGGACTTTGTCAAGCCAGGCCTTACAAACATCTAAGGATGGAGATTCCACCACCTCTTTAGGTAACCCATTCCAGTGCTTCACCACCCTCCTAGTGAATTAGTTTTTCCTAATATCCAACCTAGATCTCTCCCACTGCAATTTGAGACCATTGCTCCTTGTTCTGTCATCTGCCACCTCTGAGAACAGCCTAGCTCCTTTCTTTTTGGAACCCCCTTCAGGTAGTTAAAGGCTGCACTCTTCTCTTCTGCAGTTGAAATAAATTCAGTTCCCCCAGCTTCTCCTCATAAGTCATGTGCTTCAGTCCCCTAATAATTTTTGTTGTCCTCCACTCGACTCTCTCCAATTTGTCCACATCCTTTCGATTGTGGGGGGGAAGGGGCAAAACTGGACACAATTCGCCAGTGCCAAATAGAGGGAAATAATTACTTCCCTTGATGTGCTGGCAATGCTCCTATTAATGCAGCCCAATATGCCAGTACAGGACATTATAAGATTGTATTTGAATTGCAAATTCCTGGTTATTTGAGTGACTATTTTAAAATTGTATCTGTTCAGACACCAGTTAACATAAGGAACTTTGCCTTCCCAATACAGCTGTAATATAAATATCTATTCATTTTAAAATGCATTAATAAAGAAAAGGAATTAAAATAAATATATTTTTACAGTAAATTCTACCATACATGAGTCAGTATAGCATTTCCCATTTCAGGAGACTGCATAATTAATATTCTCTGTGTTATGTTTCCTTGCTGTTAACAGACATTGCTTTAGTAAACTCTTTGGGACTGGCACTGTCTGTCCTGTGTCTGTGCACCTAGCACAATGGGGTCCTGTTCCATGGCTAGTCCTCATAGACACTATCACAATGCAAAGAATAATTTTTGCCATTTATTAGTGTTTTATTGCTTCTTTTTCAAAGGAGAATCCTATAGTGCAGATCTACTGTGTCTTGCTTTTACAGTTGGTTCTCACAACTTCCTTTTCAGTATTCAAAAAACATTGCTGACATATTTATTTTACAGGTACCTTATCTGTACTTTCAATAAAAAGAAGTCGTATATTTAAATATTTGAGAGGTTTTTTTATCTCGCTCATTGAATTTTAAATTATGTTAGTTTCTCCATTACCACTATATCCATATATTAATATGTTATATTAATTACTAACAGAAGGAAATGCCTTTTTAGTTCCTAGCTAAAATGAAGCATGCTGCTACTATAAATGTGCTTTCAATAATTTATCCGTCTGCAAAAATCAAATAATTAATTAATAGACCTAAACAAATCCCTGGGAAGTCTATATCGATTCGTTCATTTATTTACATCCATGATCCAGCACCAGCAGTCTTGTTCCTCTGTGTTATCCCACAGGATATAAATAAAGCTTCCTGTTTCCCCACTTTTCATCCTGCAGGTGAATGGTCATTTCATAATTTTTTCAGAGCTTTTCTGGGGTAAAATAACATTTCTATAATATCTTAAAGACCATAATATATGCCAGTCCTTAGTGGATATTCTCTATTGATATGTTTTTTCCCCATCACCTACAGTAAACATTGCATTCTCCTTGGTATGTCAGTTTATCACTGTTTTATATACTTGTATAAATGTGACTTTATTGCCTGGTTCTCCTGCAAGTTACAACTGGCATGCAACTAGAGAAACACAGTAGTGAATTAGGGTCATAGGTTGAAATCTTTGGCTTCATTAAAGTCAGTGGCAAAACTCCCATTGACTACAGTGGAGTCCAGATTTCACCCATATAGTCTAATTTGTAAATACTGTTAGAGGGCAAACCTGGATATAAAAAAGGACATTACTTTCTTGGGAGCTCATTATTTTATCTCCATGGTGCATGCACCTAATGTGTGTATGTTGTAGTCTTCCCAGTTTTCTAAATTTCACAACTTTTATTGCAGATTGTACTTTATATTGTTACCTATGGGAGTTCATGGGGAAAAGAAATTGCTCTGTTTGTATTATGGTCATCCTGGAGTAGAATAAAAGATGCTTTAACTCACGCTAAGGTACCAGTCCAGCAAACAGCAGCCTCAAGAATGTGGGACCAGAAAAGTGGCTTAAAGTTATCTTATATCCTACCATCTCTCAGTTTACACGGGGCACTCCTAGAAGATCAGGCCTTACTCTTTTTCTCTCTCTTTTTAACATGTTTAAATGGCATATCTGCTTGCATTTCTTAGAGCACTTTGTCAGATATTATAATTGGTAGTGTCTGGAATGGAAAGGCAAAGGTGGGAAGAATATTCATGTTAATAGCTGCTAAGTTACCTGTCCATTATATAGTTATGTCATTCAAATGCTGTAGATCTATTTCTATAGTGAAGTGAAAATGAGATCATATAACCGTTCTATATTATATGATAATTGGAGTCAGATATATCTAATTGAATCTTTAGCTCAAATGAACCCATATTTAGTATGTAGCACTTGTCTTTCTAAGTCTGCAAGGTTGATGTATAGGGTCTTGAACTTCCTTTGATTAACATTGTACAGCAATATTTCCTCACAACTTTTTAATTCATTGGCTGCCTCCCCTAGAGATTCCTAGGAATTGGATAAGAAAAGAATCACATCAGTATATAATGCAATTCTGTGTTGGATATCCAGTATTTTTATCCTTTCAACACTATTACTGTGCTGCATTCTTTAAGTGTTTGGTTCTATGACTAAATCAAAAAGTAAGAACCAAAAGGGGCACCCTGGCCTATTGCTGCTAGACAAAGTAAATACTTCTGTGTTGTGTATCCATTATTCCTTTCTGCAGCAGTAGGCTGTGAATATGTCTTTATCTAAGAAAGTTTTTGCCCATTATACTGTCCCAAGACTTAAATCAAATAGCTTGACACTGCCCAATCAAAGGGTCTTTCAGAATCTGATGACAATAAATAAATTTCTCATCTTTTTATTTGTATCTTAAAATCCCTAAACTCCCTCAAACTAGTTAGGCTTGTGATTAAATAGGTTTCAGAATTGAGGCCTAAGAAAGAAGTCTAGTCATCAGTTTAGAAGATCCAGTCAACCTCTATGGTATATTCAAGAAACTATGAGTAACAATGAGGCTAAGTTCCCAGATCAAGTGGTGAGCTACAATTTTTTCATCCTCGTCTATACCCTTCATATACAAATGCAACATTTAATGTTTAAATACTTCTAGTTTTAAAAGAATTCACTGCACTAAGGTCTTTTTAAAAATCACATGAATTAGAATTATTTCTAATTTGTTAGAGGATGTGAATTATTTTTTTTTATCTTATGCTTATACCTTTCACAAAAATAAGAAACTGTTCAAGTTTAAAAGCAACTAGAAAGAATGAAAATAAGAACATAAGAAGAGAACATAAGAGTGGCCATACTGGGTCAGATCAATGGTTCATCCAGCCCAGTATCCTATCTTCTGAGAGTGGCCAATGCCAGGTGCTTCAGAGGGAATGAAGTGACCCATTCCATTGCCCATTCCCAGATCTGGCAAACAAAAATCCCTGCCTATCCTGGCTAATAGCCATTGATGGACCACTTTTCCATGCGCTCATCTAGTTCTTTTTTGAACCCTGTTATAGTCTTGACCTTCATAACATCCTCTGGGAAGGAGTTCCACATATTGACTGTCCCTTGTGTGAAGAAATACTTTCTTTTATTCATATTAAACCTGCTGCCTATTAATTTCATTTGGTGATTCTGAGTTTTTGTGTTATGAGAAAAAGTAAATAACACTTCTTTATTTACATTTTCCACACCAGTCATGATTTTATAGACCTCTATTACATCCCCTCTTACTTGTCTTTATTCTAAGATGAAAAGTCCCAGTTTTATTAATCTTTCATCATATGGAAGCTTTTCCATAGCCCTAATCATTTTTGTTGCCATTTTCTGTACCTTTTCTAATTCAAGATATCTTTTTTGAGCTGGGGCGACGAGATCTGCACGCAGTACTCAAGACATGGGCTTACCATGGATTTATAAAGAGGAAATGTGATATTTTCTGTCTTACGTATCCTTTCCTAATGATTCCAAATATTCTGTTAGCTTTTCTGACTGCCACTATACATTGAGCAGATGTTTGCAGATAACTACCCACAATGACTCCAAGATCTCTTTCTTGAGTGATAACAGCTAATTTAGACCCCTCATTTTATATGTATAGTTGGGATTATGTTTTCCAATGTGCCTAGCTTTGCACAGTAATGAACACATGTATAATACTTTATAAAATATACAACAATTGTAAGGATGTGTGTCTTGGTCCACTAGGCCAGTGCTATGCTCTCTAAAAACAGTTTAGGCTGCGAAGAAACGTATTTTACAATAGCTGTTGCATGACTTTTTCAAATGAATATGAATATAGACTCAGACTCATAGACTCATAGGTCAGAAGGGACCAATATGATCATCTAGTCTGACCTCCTGCACAAGGCAGGCCACAAAACCCTACCCATACACATTTATAACAACCCCGAACCCATGACTGAGTTATTGAAATCCTCAAAAGTGAGATTTGAAGACCTCAAACTGCAGGGAATCCATCAGCAAGCGACCCATGCCCCACGCTGCAGAGGAAGGCGAAAAACCTCCAGGGCCTCTGCCAATCCGCCCCGGAGGAAAATTCCTTCCTGACCCCAAATATGGCGATCAGCTAAACCCCGAGCATGCGGGCAAGACTCACCAGTCAGCACCCAAAAAGGAATTCTCTGCAGTAACTCAGTTCCCATATGTAAAATATGTTTTACAGTGATTTTAGTAGTGAGAGGTAAGAGTAATATTAAATGGATCTGTCTTTGCTGGACTTCCAAACAAAGCACCTTTACAGAGTGCAATACATTCAGCAAATCCTGCTGTTAGAGATCAAATTAATAATGTATTTTAAAGATAAGCACTTTCTGAGTGCAATAGGCTTTGGCCATTTAACATGCATGAAGTCAGGCACTGTATATTAAGGGCCTGATCCAGCAGCTTTTACTCAAGAGAGTGGTTTCTGTCAATGGAATCACTTGAATGAAGATGAGATGCTGGCCTTAAGATATATTAGCAAAAGCGAGTTCCACTTTAATATCTTGTGTTTGTTTTTCTGAGCCTGACTTTCTGATTAATTCACTTCTCTCAAGTTGAGGGCAATGGAGTTGTACCTTACTATGAAATGCCAGACAGTGCTCTTATTGATGGGCAGGAGACTAGGGGCACATTCTCAAGTGATGTAAATTGGAAGTTTCATTTACTTCAATGATTGCCAGTTGATGATCTGCAAGATTCTTAACAGCTTTATATGTCTTCTTACTCTACAAAGCCAATTTTGCTAAGATGTTCACAAAACGTGAATAGTTGTAACTTGTATGATCACACAGCTTTTATAGTTTCTTAACTGTTTTAATAAATTGAACCTTTTTCACTTACCTGGACAAACATTTATTTTGATATAAACCACAAAGAATCTGACATACAAATGCCAATCTTTTGAAATTTGAATAAAGATGTTGTTACTCATTCTTTGTTCTAGTTCAAGATACTAAGAGTGAAAGGGACAAGAGATTAAGATCTTTACTCTGCTTATCAGATGGACCTTTTGTTTAACACAGCTAATTAGCTAGTTTACTATCTCTGTTAGCTTTATTATTCCCCCAAAAGGTCATTTATCATGCCAATGACATTAGTTGCGACCTGTACTTGAGCTCTGAACCTAGGTTATACCTGACAAGTTCTTAGAATAACAAAGAAGATTCCATCTCTCCTCTTCCAACATTACCTTGATAAATATCCCTGCCATCTTTCTACACAGTCAGTTTTAGAAGTTTGGACAATGGAACTAATTATTTTAGCTCAATGTAAAATATTGTCCAGATGTTCTCAGTATGAACATTGTACTTATGATAATGTAGAAACCTGATTCTTCATAAAAAGATGTATGAAAATGCAGCAAATCCACAAGATGCTTGTCTAGCTCCCACTGAGGTAAACATAGCAATGGTTATTTTTGTTTCTGTTTATATTATAATGTTAAATGAAAGCAAGTTGAAGGAAGTAAAAAAGTTTTCTCCTTAAGTTATTACTCCATCTATGACTTGTGCATGAAGACATGTTGAATCCAAAGAAAGGAGTTCACTGTTTGTTTTAATAACTATAATACTTTAAAAAACAATTATTTCTAGTTTGTTCGCACAGGAGATGTGATAACAAAAACATAGTTCTGGAAGTTTTACTGTCTAGTGCCAGATTGTGACTTTAACAAATCCTCTACACTACTCTGAATACCCTATAAGGAATTGGGACTGCCTTATGCACATTTCCTTTAGTGGCAAGGAAGGGGATCACATATTGAGAAACAGAATCTTTACCTTCTCAAAAAAGGACTACCATGTGCTCCCCACAACTTTCTGCCAAACTGCTCCTTTGGCAGACGAAGAGAGGTAGGACAGGGCCACCGTCCCACACTCAGCACTATCTATGGACCTTTTTAGCAGTGTTAGACTGGAGCAGTGCCCCTGATCTGCACCTGCTGAACCTTTGGCAGGAGTTTTAGGGGTTGCAAGGCTCCTCAGACTTTCTGCTTTCCCCTAGATACTCCCTTTCTTTCCCACAGTGGGACAGCCAGATATTGGTCATTAGCATATGATACATCAAAAATAAAGACCAAGATTTTAAAAACCCAGTAATGATTTGGGCTCATTTCAGTGCCCAACTTTGGACATCTTTAAAGAGGCCTGATTTAGAAAGGGATTTGAGAACCTACCCTATGAAAAAATCAGGTCCCCCTGAAAATGTTGACTAAAACTTTATTTTTGCCAAAGCCACAATTGCTAATCAATTGAGCATACTGTCTTTATTCCCCTTTAGGTCTTGATTAGGAGAAGACACAGCAATGGATTCCATTCTTACTACTTCTAAGAGACAAGTCCATGAAAAGCACATGCAGCTAACATAATCTTAATTGTAAGTAAGGTTTTTTTTAATGAGGGTAGGTTCTCTGATACAAAGATGATGAGTATGTATGTCAAGGCAGAGAGAGAGGGGATAAAGATTTCTTTTTTCCCAGGAATCTCTTCCTATAATCTTTTTTTTCCAAAGCTTATTGGGAAAACATTTTCTGTCTCACATCCCATTTTTTGTCACTTAGACAAAAGCTTTCTCATTGAATGAATTGCTACCTATTTGCATGAATTGCTACCTTTTTTCTCCCTTTTAGTTTCAGTTACTTTTAGAATATTTGTTTTGTTACTCAATTTCAAAACTCAGTGACCTGATGGCTAACTCTGCTCTGCCAGTATCTAAGGTTTATATAACCACATGCTACACAGTAGATTTTCAAAGAAATTAGTCTCAGCCCTACAAACCTGCACAAAGGGATTGTTACTGTTAAGACTTCTTTTCATATAGCTTTATAGCACTTATAGTTGAAACTAATAAGAGAATAGAAAATCTCCTTTAATCATTTCTTCACTGGGCACACAATTATGAATGACTTTGAATCAAAACCCTGTTAATTTCTGAGGGTAATGTCCACTTGAGCTAATTCTTAGACTTTTGCAGTGGAAGTCTCTCAACGCCACTTACATGGTAGTTAAGACTACTAGATTTGAGCAACTGTAGCTCTGCCCTTGACGTGCCCGTCAGACCCCTTTTCAAACAACATCTTCCATAGCCGTTCAGATGCTGTCCTGCAGGTGTGCACCACTAAAAGTCCCTCCTCCACAGCTCTGTCACTCATGTTACAAACAAGTGCTCTGCCATTATTTATATGCATTCACATTCTATGTGTTATCAGCTCAGACAGTGTTAACAAGATATGCTATACTTCTGCAGACATACACTTACACAACATAGAACACAAATGGTTTTAATACAGTTTAAAACAAAGGGAGAATTTTCTTTTTTCTGGTTTCCTTGCAAAGGTTTTTGATCTGAACAACATTGCATAGGGATCTTTACTGTATATTGGAGTTATTTTATAACTGAGAACTTCATTTAGGGAAGCAATATTCTTTGCTACTAGTAATCACCTGGGAGTAGGCAATATTTATATATAATATATACCAAAGAAAACCAAATACTGTAATAACAAAAAGATAGTACAATATATACAGCACAATAAACTTAGTAATAATTAACACTAATTAGTGTGGATGACTAATAATTACTATTACTAATTACTAATGATTATAATGACTAATAATTAGTCATAGTTAACACTACGATGACAGAATTAGAAGCAAGAGGGCTTTTGAGATAATGAGGACTAAATACATTAAAACCTTCATGCTTAAAACAACAAAACGCATAAAGAATTCCCTGGGGACTCACAATACTTTATATAATGCATCTACCTGGCCACAAGGTGCCACTGTTTACCCACAATTAGCATGGACTAATACAATTTCTATAACAGCAGAAGGCTTGTGTCTTTAAGAAAGTTAATTCAGTAGAAGTTTGACAGCTCCAGTGAAAGATCTTCATCAAGATATTTAACAGTAGTGACTCCCAGGAAATAGTTTATAGCTGTAGTCAGTAATGCAATATCATAAATGACAATGAAATTTTCACTGTCAATCACCCATGCTTCTGGTTGCTCCATGATGATTTAAGAGGCAGGGCATGGATGTAAGCAGGCATATACCATGTAGGCTATCACAAATATTTCCTATGACGTAAGGTTCTTTTGTTGTTCTTCAGGTCCATTGTTAGCACACTTCTAGGTATCTTGGGTCTATTTGCACCTGTCATGTTAGGGTTCTTTGGAGAGTATGCAGAGCTGGAGAAGCAAAAACCAAGCCTCTCCCCTCCAACCTTGACACCCTGTACAAGGCACTGTCACATTGCAGTCACTGCATTTAGAGCAGAACAAACTTCTCTCTCCAAAGAGAGGGTAGAGAGCATGTGGATTTATGTGTTGGTACTTTTTCTCCTCTCCCCTTGCACATATTGCTGAATGCACCCTGAAGGGGTGTAGAATGAAGCATGACTTCACAGTTTGCAGGGCAGTTTCAGAAGGAGGTGGTGTAGCTCCAGACTGCTGAAATGTTCAGTAATCCCTCTGGGACCAACATGCTTGAAAGAAACCCTCTTTTTTCAGTTCCCCAACTGCCTGTTCATAACAGAGGATGGCTCCTGCAGATCCCCAGACTTCCTGTCTGGGAAGCTAAACCCCTTTAAGGTACAGTTCCCAATATCACAAGTGCTGCCGACATAGGGCTGAGGTTATAGCATATCACTCACCCCTTTGGGATCATTTTGGGGACAAAGTCATCTGTCTGTTATCTTTCAAATGACCCCCATTACCTTGGTGTCTGAGATGTAGCTCAACTCACTTAAACAGAGTTCCACGAGTGGTGAATTGTGCATATTATGTGTCATGGCGTGTTCAACATGCGCAAGACCCCATGTATCCCACAGCAGGTTGGAAAGTCATTCTATAGAGCATCCTGATTCTACAGTACTTGCTGTGATCAAAAGGAAATTCTACAGTGGCTTAATTACATTAAATAATGGAGGCCTGTAATGAATTACAAAAATGAACACCACTATCAGGACAGTAACCCCATCTTAGTTTCCTTTTTGATTTGCAAAGATGTTTGTCTTGGCAGCAAACAACTCCTTTGTAGCAGTTGTCAGGGGTAGTGTCGCTTACTAGCAGTAAATGTATTTTCAGGAGATGCTCCTAGCTCTTGTTCTCTTTGTCTTTCATAGTTTACATCAAATGCTTAGCTTTTCTTGAAAATTATATTGGGTGCTTCAGTAAGCAATGAATATGTCCGAGAGATCATTTAAAATAAATCTAAAGGTTACTTTCGTACTTTTATTATTATTATTGCATGAAGTGAACCTTGTGTTAGACAAGTGGTTATTTTGAATTTACCAAACTCACAATAAGTTCACAAACAGAACCAGTGATCCATCTAAGGAAGGCATTTAGAATCCAACACTTTCTCGAGTTTGTATTGAATTATAGACATTTTAAACACACAGTGTCATTTTAGGATTTAGTGTGCTTGAAGCCCTCAATCCATTTATCACAGCCAATATCCTCACCCAACTGTATTGCTAAGTGTCATGTTTTCATTTCTTTCGGAAAAAAATATCTTCCAAATCCATGCTGTGTTAAACCTAAAATTGCTCTAAGATGGTTCTTCTATACTGCCTTTAACTAAAGGATAGATTAGGACCAAAATATCCAGCTTGTCTGGGTAGCCACTCATGCTATCAAACTAGCTATTAGTCATAAGGTACCCTTACCTGCCTTGCTACCGCCAAAGAAGTTTCTTTGCCCAAACCAATTACAGA
Source organism: Mesoclemmys tuberculata (assembly GCA_007922155.1). Taxonomy (NCBI): domain Eukaryota; kingdom Metazoa; phylum Chordata; order Testudines; family Chelidae; genus Mesoclemmys; species Mesoclemmys tuberculata. The sequence continues at coordinate 44,111,061 of ML675618.1, read as the reverse complement.
GCAAAATAATTCTCAGAATAAAAACTCTTTTATCTGTATTCAGTATCCCTGAATAGAATATTCTTCCTCATGGAAACGTAGGAAGCACCCCTACACTTTGAACACAGAAACAGTTGTTTTATAAAATGATTCTTTCTTACTGATTAAGTTCCAAAATACAGAGAGTCCAAACTCAATGGGAATACTCATGTGACTGTATGTACATAGCTTGAGTAAGGGCTGCAGAAACAACAATTAGCACCAAACAGACTCTTTTTGATGACCCTCTATAAGTATTAATTCAAAGCTACAATATCAAACTGGGGATATGGGCCACCTGTAAATACTGATTATGAGCTGGAATCTTGAGGAGTCCTAGAATCTTCCTGGAATAATGAGATAACATTCTTATTCACCATGAGTTGGATGGGCAAGGAGAACTGAAAGCAGCTTGTAAAGCTAGAAAAACAGCTGTCATAACAGAGGTTAGATGGTGATGGATCATGGGAAAAGTATGCAAAAATCATTCCAGGAATACAGAGATGATTCTAACACTGACAATGATTTTCTCTGGTCTTGGGCAAATCAGTAAAGAGCCCTGTGTTTCAGTTTTCCCATCTATAAAATAAACACAGTAAATAGCAGTGCCCATTGGTACATGGCAGTAATGTGCTTTGAAGAACAATAGTATACATAAAAGGTTCTCTAGAATTATGAAATAATTACATGGGGCTGAAACTTAGCCAATTTTGTCACACAAAGCTTTGTTCCCTAGCAGTAATGATGACGATATTTCCCAAGTGAAATTCAGTTTAACTTTGGTTAACATTCTTCATATTCATTCTATATGTTTATCTGTCTCACAAAAGGCACATAATTACGAGCATTAATCACCTACCCTAGAGCACCTCTCTTTCTGTCTGTCTATCTCCACTGGGCCTACTTCTTACATTCCAGCCTCCTAAGCTGCTTTAGTCACCTTTATTTATTTTGGGGTTGGGAAGAGGGGGAAAACACTTGCCAGAGAAACATTTCCTATTTTCTCCCCCAAATGTGGAATTCCCACCCCTAGATAAATAAACATTACATTCTTCAGAGGTTCATGATAGACAATCCCCAGTTCTGGACTAATGACTGGCTTGAAATCTCATGATGTATCATAAGCTATAAATAGGAACTTAATACTAAGAAACAGCCAGAAATTCAATGGAATACGACATTTGATTCTAGTTCATGAAATACTGGACAAAAAAATCACAATACTCTTCAGAAAAGCTATTTAGGTATATGTTTTGGCTTCACATATAGATGAATATAAATAAGGACCAACACAACTATTACAGACATGCAAAGGACTTGATTCTCCACTCTCTTTATTGACTTTACACTGATTTCAGTGGAATTGCAAGGATGTAAAATTGGTGGCATGGAGTGAAGGTTCATGTTCTTAAAGTTTTCTAGGCTTGTGTTTTTGTAAAATATTTGAGAGAGAAACAAGGTGGGTGAGGTAATATATTTCATTGGACCAACTTCTGTAGGGGAATGGACAAGCTTTCAAGCCTTTGTCAGGTCTGAGAAGCTCTAAAGCTTATCTCTTCCATTAGTGGAAGTTGGTCTAAAATAGTGAGGTGACAACAAGAACCAGCTTGCTGTCAGGTTCGATTATATGGATCCCTCAAATAAGGAGCGACAAGGGTTGCTTTGCATACAACTTTGTTTTACTTGCAACAATCTATAAATCAACAATTACAATTCAAAAATCACCATTAACTCTTATCTAATACAACAACTTAACCACTTAAAACACAATCACCATTACAACTATATATAGCTTACACTATAGGGTTATACTTATGCAATTATACTTACACTGCAACAGTGAGGGTTGTCAGCAGCAAAGCAACACTCCAATATTACTAGTACAATTCCCAGGTTTGCATCTGAGTGGAATATACTGTCACACTCAGGTTTCACAGCCACACGCTGTATACTCAGGTTTGAGCAGCAAACTAGGGAGAGACAGGTAGGTAGATCAGGCCTCCATGTAGAGCTATTCTGGTGCTCTTCCTAAAGATACAGGACTTCTCCGTTTACTTCCTGTTTATGATCACCTTATATTCTCTTCCTCATAGCCATATGCCCACTTTTAGCCAATTATGAAGTTTCTAAGAGCAATGAGGTGATCGGGGGCTGCACCCCGACACAGCCAACCATGATTTTATCTTTTCTGATTGTCCAGCTATGTGCCAGACAGACTTCTGGCCCCCTGCTTTGGCAGTCGTACTCTTTTTGTGGATTTACTCCAGCTGTTGTCTGCTGTTGACAAAGAATCACTCATTGCAATACATGTCTGAATATTATTTTAAATGAAGTTTACTGAGTTTCAAGTCACAGAGGGCCCAAACAGGTTTACCAAAGCCTATAGGCCACATACTGATTGCATCTTGATTGTCTCCAGTACTTAACACCTGCTGGGATTCTCCCGGTGCTTATCACAGAGATTTCTGACAAGACAAGGCTGGATGTTGTTACAAAGCAGTTAACATTTTATCTCCAGGCCCCATAAGTTTGTATGCCTATTAATTTAAAATGGAGTTGGGTCACTTTAATTATAGAATGAAACAATGTCACAACAAATAGATATTGCTTCACCCACCTTGTCTTCCCTTCTCATATCCTGAGATCAACATGCTACAACACTGTAACATATTTAGCATATATAAAATTTGTCATGGGATGCTGTGCTGTAGAGGCCACTCAGCTGGAATGATTTGGGTATCTTATTCAAGGTTATGTCCTTGGTGAGAATACATCCATACGACACACATGCTGATAAAACCTTTATATAGAGCAGTGTGAGCCACTGATTAGGTCTTTGGATTGGGAGTCAAAAGATCTGCTTCTATTCATGGGTCTGCCATTGGTTTGCTGCATGACCTTGAGCAAGTCATTTTACCTTTTTTGCCTATTTTCCATTCGATTCTTGTCTAGTTAAGTTGTAAGTTTTTCAGGACTGGGACTGTCTCTTACTGTTTGTATGTATAGTGCCTAGCACATTGAAGCTCTGATCTTGGTTGGTTGGTTTATGTACTACTGAAATACAAATATAATATACATATATAATATAATATACACTTCTACTACACTTCTTACCATATTTGTCTCTATACTTTCCTTTTTACTATATTTCTAAAAGCTCATCTCTTTCTTTACTAAAAACAAATAAATAAATTGTCACTGAGTGATAATGTGACCACTACAACCTTTATGTGAGTTGGTCTTTGATCAGCTATCTTGAAGAGAAGGGATGTTACTCCCTTAAGGGCTACCTTACAGCTGGTCAGAAGAAGGGGGAAAGTTTACAGGGATGGACAGGAAAAACAGGAAGCATTCGAGGTCAGGTCAGGACAAGGTCACTACATTGTCCTTCCTGCTTACTGGATGAGTAGTGAGATATTATTACCCCATGAAGTCCTGTTTACCTGGGTCAGGCTGGCAGCATCCACTCATCCATGAACTTGGCAAAAGGACTGGGTTCCTTTTTGACACGCCGTGGGCATTATGCTAGTTCCTTCTTCCTTGGGTGCCTGGGAAGGGGTTTTTCCCTTTACATCAGATTGGGCAAGGCAGAGTGGGGTATTTTTGCCTTCCCTACAGCTGGTCTGGAACCCAGTGGAATAAAGTAGGGTAGTGAGGTAATAATGTTGCAGTTTTATGCTTTTGGTGGATGTCCAGTTCAGATACTCAGTATGGAAGAGATATGGTTATAAGATAAAATGGCTTGGGAAAGGATTTGAAGGAAAGCATCCCTTAAGGGAGCTGAGTAAGGGGGGCTTGGGGTTTCTATGTCTCATCAGCAGGAAGGTAACCTTCCTCAGTTTCCTGTCCTTTTATGGATCTGAGGCATGAGGTTTGAGGCTCCTATGTTTAAAACAATGGGGAGCTGACCCCTCTTTCCTGAACTGTACAGTTTGTTGCTGGGTACTCACAGATATTATGTTGTGTAGATAAACCACATCCATGGACTCCCATTTTTCTTCCAGCATGCATGGATAAGTAGCTTCTGGTACCAGGGACATGCAGTCATAGTGAAATTTGTAAACATCTTTTACACTTTTCAGAAGAAAATATCTCACAGGAGCCCCCATGAATCCTCGGGCCACTGCCATGTTGCTGTGTGCTGCACTGTCAGATTTGTGTCATTCTGATAAGATAGTCCACTTGGAGAAGCCACTGAGCTACAAATAAGACAATAGTTTGAAGGAATCTGCTAGTTAAAGTTATTGGTGTAAGGATAATTAGAGACTGGCAGGTATCCAGTGTCATTAAGGGGAGGTTGCTGTAGGGCAGATGCAACAACTGAATGTTTTCCTCAATGCCAAAAATGTGTCTGTCTTCTTTCAAACTGTTCTTATTTTAGTTCACATCTGCCCCATACATCTTGAGAATTGGCTATTGGGCTTGAGAAGTGCTATTGGACTTGTTTTTTCCAGGCTTTCTTTCTTTAAAGCAGATGCCACATAGTGTATGTGTCAGATGGGGCAGAAATGTCCCTTCCACATTGTCATTAATGATATTTTTGTCTTTGGTCTATATATTTGACAGCTAAATGCTCTGTTTTTGCTGCTAACCTAAAGGAAACACACTGGATTTTAATAAAAAGATCCACAGGAGATAGCGTTCGTGGGCAACCCATTTAATGTAATTTTTAATATTTAATTAAAAAAACACTTCTCAGTACAATCTCTGTGGCATCTTAACCTTAAAATTCCAAACTCCTGCCTAGACTGCTTCAGTGTGAAGGCTTTTCCTTTTTCTTTCTGAGTGCTCTAGTAACTAAGAGAAAAGGGTAAGTGGGCTGGAATTTGACAATTGCATAGTTTCTTTGCCGCTTTTAAAAGGCAGACATTTTGACAAGTTGTGTGAAAGTCAGCTCAGGATTGCCAGTTTCCTTATTCCTCCTCTCTCACCTCGCCCAGCAGCTCCGTCATGATCCATGAAGCTCCCACTGCTCTTATCCTTTTCATCTTCCTATTATAAAAGGAAAAACTCATTTTATTCCTTCTGCTCCCAGACCATAGAGAAGTACCATGGGCAAAGGAGTGCCACACTGTTTAGCCATCCCAGGCTCTTATGTAGGACTATACTCCATATACTGTATTCCTAGCAAGTGCATTTTAATTAGTAGAGGCTTTTACATTTGCCAGTGAAAAGACATCATTCTGATTTATTTTATGCTGTGGATTGAAATGACTACTTCCTAAATACTCATTTTGATTTTATGAAACTTCTTATTCAGTGCCCATCACACCATAGCATCTTGGAGCCACCCAGGAGTGCAATAAGCACCAAGAGTCCTTGCCACATGCAATTCTTTCCATCTTTCCCCAGGCACAAAACATCACGGTGACATTCTTTAATGCTTTGGTTTCTTTTTGTTAACGTCTGCTGTGCTATTTGCCTCTGAAGTGAAAGTGGTGAGGTGTGTGGTGGGTTTTAGGTCCTGCAGTTGTGGATCATTTCTTAAGAAACCTCTGACTCCTTGTGACAGCACTCACTCAGGGTTAGTTGATAGGAGAGTGCTTCCTAGTGGTTAGGGCTTAGGCTAGTCATGTGCAGAGAGGTTGTTGGTAGGGGAGCACTGGCCCTCCCACTCCACCAGGATCTGGCCCAGGGTCCCTTGAGGGCTACCAGCTGGGAAGGCTTAAGGCAGCTCTTTCTGGGCCATTTCCTATCACCTCTGTCCAAATGCCCCAAAGTTGCAGTCTGGGGTAAGACAGCATGAGGGCAACTGCTTCCTCCTGGGCCAGCTCAGTCCAAGGCTTTTCCATGTTGGGGTAGTCGAAACAAAAATAAAGGGGATCAGTGCAGTCCAGAGCTCATCAGAGAGGGCAATGCTTCCTTGTCAGTCTGCCTCTGCAGTAGGCCCTCCCTTCCTTCAGGGAGGAGCCTTTGGGCAGTTGTTTTGGGATTCAGCTAATTTTCTTAGAGCTGCCAGTAACAGCTTTGCTCTCCTTTCTAGTCTGCCCCCAAATCAGTTGCTCTCCTGCCTTTTAGCTCCTTCTCCATTGGGTGCCTTTGTTACAGGTGTGGCAGGGCGGGGCTGGTTGATCCCAGAGTAGTTCCTTAACCCCTTGGTGCTCAGTGTGAGGTTTGTGTTCCTTAAGCCCATTACACTCCTTCACAAACAAGCTCTTCTCTTAGAGAAGACAGTTCTGTTGTACCTGAAAACAACAGTTGTCAATGCAGTTTTATCCCTGAGCTTTAAGGATATCAGAATGCTGTTGAAATTTGAACCCATGATATGTTACTAATTCTGCTGGATGCATGAAAATGCTGAATAAGAGGTCATTGATCTTTATGACATTCTGTAAGTGAGTTTCCTTCTGGTGGAGGTAGAATTCCTCCCCTTCCCCCTACCCCCCGCCTCCATCACCCTCTGGTTATATCTTGTCAGGAAGGACTGAGACCATTTTGATGCATTTCCTGGGACCATGACCACTTTCTTCAGATGGGGTAACAATTTCACATGGCTGCAGAAAAGTCCAGGAGAATGAAAACAGGTGTCTGCCCTCCATCCATGAACAGCAGAGATCATCTATCAGTGCCACTAATGCTCTTTTTTCATTCTGTGTTTTGGATTGAACTGAGAACGTGCTGTGTCCAAAATACAGCCTTTGGCGGGAATGACACAGACATGCCCAGGGGTGTCTGATGAATGTTGGAACCCAGTTTTCTGAACTGGACAAGCATTTGAAGAACTGACCATTTGGTTAGAAATACAGTAGACAGGAAAACAACTTCTTAATAAGTATAAGCTATAGATTGCATTTTATGTTTATCTTTCACTTATAACCTTACCTTTCTAATTCCTTAGAGAAACCTAAAGGTCTTCAAGTCCAGACCCCTGCACTCAAGGCAACATATGTTTTATTATTATTATTTTTATCATCCCTGACAGGTGTTTGTCTAACCTGCTCTTAAAAAACTCCAATGACAGAGATTCCATGTTGTCCCGAGATAATTTATTCCAGTGCTCAACTACCCTGACAATTAGGAATTTTTTTCCTAATATCTAACCTAAATCACCCTTTCTGCAATTTAATCCATTTCTTCTTGCTTAATTCTCATGGGTTAATGAGAACAATTTTTTCTCCCTCCTCCTTGTAACAAGCTTTTATGTACTTGAAAATGGTTATGTTCCCCCTCAGTTTTCTCCAGACTTAACAAACCCAATTTTTTCAATCTTTTCTCAGAGGTCATGTTTTCTGGCCCTTTAATAATTTCTGTTACTCTTCTCTGGACTTTCTCCAGTTTGTCCACATCTTTCCTGAAATGTGGCACTCTGAATTGGACACAGTACTCCAGTTAAGGCTTAACCAGTGCAAAGTAGAGCAGAATAATTATTTCTTATGTCTTGCTTACAACACTCCCTCTAATGCATTCCAGAATTATGTTTGCTTTTTTTGCAACAGTGTTACACTGCTGACTCATATTTAGCTTCTGATCCACTATGACCCTAGATCCCTTTCTGCAGTACTCCTTCCTAGACAGTCATTTCCCATTTTATATGTGTTTGTTCCTTCCTAAGTGGAGTATTTTGCATTTGTCCTTATTGCATTTCCTCCTATTTAATTCTGACCATTTCTCCAGTTTGTCCAGTTCATTTTGAATTGTAATCCTCTCCTCCAAATCATTTGCAACTCCTCCCAGCTTGGTATCATCCACAAACTTTATAAGTGTACTCCTATACTATTATCTAAATCACTGATGAAGATATTGAACAGAAATGGACCCAGAACTGATCCCTACAGGACCCCACTCGTTATGCCCTTCCAGCTTGACCTTGAATCACTGATGACCATTCTCTGGGAATCGTGTTTCAACCAGCTATGCCCTCACTTTATAGTAGCTCCAGCTAACTGATATTTCCCCAGTTTGTTTGAGAAAGTCATAGGAGACAGTATAAAAGCTTAACTAAAGCCAAGTTACTTTATGCTTGCTTTGTATTTGAATCTCTATCTCAAGCTCTGCTAAATAATATTCAATTTGATTTTACTGCAGACTGTGTCCAAGTGCTTTATGCTAATGAGAGTGTTGAATGGAGATGAAGTCAGTAAATTGGGGTGCACTGCTTCCATAGAAGCAGTGAATTGGTGTATATTGCAAGTAACCAGAAGAGAAGGGACTGGGCACTTAATTGTAACAAAGTGGGGCATGTAAATTATTAGCCTGCAGAGGAAAAATTCAGGGTTCATGGAGGCCAGAATGGAGCCCAGTGTTGCTGGAAGCCTGTGGCTGGGGAGACTTTTTCCTAGTGGGTGCAGACTGGGATCCCTCCTGGTGTAAGCCAGGGGTAATGATTCACCCTGCACACTGTGGGTATCCCAAAAAGTGTCACAGTGGGATGAACTCGAAGGTAAGCTTTGGTGGTACCTTTATGAACATGCTCAGAAATTGGGAGGTTTGATACTGGGCAGGAGTTAGCCTGGTCTCATTTATCCAGGGTGTCCTTCTTCAGTGTTAATTGGACTGCTGTATATTTGAAGGTGGGAAAGGAAGATTCCTTCACTGAAAGTGTTATTTCCTATTTCCATTGATAGGTGACCCGGTTGTTTGTGACCCTCCTTCGCCAACCAAGAAGGGTAGGGATCATATTCACATACATTTTGGGTGTTGAGATGATGTCAGGATGTCCAACCTGTGGTATGGTGGTATGCTGGATGGTGTCCTCAAGCCAGAGAGCCAGGGCTAGAGAAGGCTGAAAGCCAGGGAGCAGCAGCAGAAATGTCTTGATGGCTCTAAGCCAGAGAACTGGAGCCAAGAGCCAGAGAGGGCTGAAGGTAACAGAATAGTGGAGGGGCTTACCTGCTGACATCTACAGGGTTGGAGAGCTGAAATCATGAGAAGGGAGGGGAATGAGGGATACTGGCCTGGTAAAGATGATCTCACAGAAGGAAGGCTGTGGGGATTTCTGTTGAGAGGAAGAGGGTTGCACTCCATGTGTAAGGGCTGTGGTGGCTGTCCAGGAACAGAAGAGGACTGACAGAGTCTGGGCATAGTTGATGTTGCTAGGGTGTGGGACATCACTGTATGAGATGTCAGGAGATCTTAATGACTCTGCACTGGGGATTATTCATAAATGTTATGTTGGGGCTATTGTTATGGACCATTTTGCACCAGGTTTTAATAATAAGCCAGTCCTAAAGAGGGGTATTATATAGAGAGAAGAGCCTGATGTCACGAGAGACATGAGAGAGGAAGATGAAGAAATATCATGCCAGGCTGTGCTGCAGAGGGGATCGCTCCAGGGGGGGTTGCTTTGTGACACATGGAAACTAGATAATGATATTGCAGTTAACTCTGCTGTTGCAGGAGTTCATTTAGTGACCTTCCCGGTGCAGAAGTGTGCTATCTGCACCTCCTTGTGCCAGTGGAAGATGTGTGCCTAGAGGAAGATTCTCAATTCTTGCATTGTCACCCAATGGAGATTATTGCAAGGGAAGAGAAGCTTTAGTTTGCAGTCTGGATTCTATAGGAGCCAAGCTGCCCAGTGGCTGGGCTTAATCACCAAATTCCCTGGCCACCTCATCTCATCAGCCATCTAATTTTGGATTACAACTGGCTGGCTTCTGATCTCACAGCAGGACAAGTAACCTGCATGACTAACTTTCCTAGAGTCCTTTCATTTCCATGAACCTTGCATCCTAGAACCTGCTTTTAAAAGCTGTTGTATTTCAGACCTCATTACTGAGACTTTTAAGTCCCCTAGACAATTTTTTCACTTGATAAACCTATGAAAGAGGCTGTCTGACCTACTAGTGCAAAGAGAGAATGGCTGGGCTCTAGCTAGTGGATTTGCCACTGGCTATGACCTTGGACAAAACACTTTACATGAACAATAGGGATAAAACCCACCTCACAGGGTTGGTGTGAGGATAGGTATAATTAAACAAAAAATTCTGTTATCCATTTCAATATAAAATATGTACAGTAGAATAAAATGACAGTTTTCAGCAGAATGAGTCTCTCTGACATTTAAAAAAAAGCATATATAGAATATTTTATTGCTTGGAGAATTTTCTGATTTTAATTCAGCTGAGGCATTTATAACTTTCCTTTCCATTCCCCTCTGGAGCAACAGTCAGGAACTTGTGGCTCAAAATCAAGAGCAAAGTGTAGACAAATGAGTGGTGCCAGGACTTAAACCAAAGTCTTCCTGAACAGATTGTCTAACAGACTGGAGTAATAATCTTCAGAGCCACCATGCTGGCTTGCAGATTGCTGTTTTAAGTGGCTTCAATTATTATGGTGATTTGGCAGCAGTTCTTAAATTGGAGTTAGGGTTTCAGGACCCAGCTGCACCAACTGAGCCTAATTGAATTCTCCAGGATGAGGAGCATAAACAGCAGAAGAAATTCCATTGGTAAAAACTAATTTTAAAGTTAAAGCATGACTAGTAAAAAGCCAATTCATGGGAGGGGAACTAGTTAATGCAAAAACATTTGCATCTCATTAATTTGGCAAGAGGAAGGCACTTCTCCAACCAAACAAAAGACTGATTCACAGGTACAAAAACCTGTTTTAAAACTAGACTGGCTATCTTGAATTTCCACAGTATTTCAAACTTAGAAACACTTAAAAAAATAAGTATTGAGGAATGCGAAGCTCACACAATGTCTGATTAGTGAAAGAATTAATATTAGTGAGGCATACAAAGCATTGAGTGGTAAACCTGATTTTATTGAGAAACAGACTGGAGGACATACGGTGTCATAAAACAAAGCTGAAAAAGACAGCATTAAAAGTCTCTAGAGCACAAAGTACTCACCTCTTCAAAACAACAGGACGACTAGTAGCAGGCGAAAGCAGAGCTCAGCCCTGTACCCAAAATTTGTCTAAAGAGAATAACACAGTTATTTTAAGGATGCACAGAATGGCTATGCAAGATTGTTGGCTAAATTTTTCCCTCATATGCGCATCTCCTGCTAAGGTGAAAGAGAGTTGCATATGAGTATTTGAGGGCAAAATTGTCTGTCTCAATGTAGACTCATAGCAAGAGAATGTGAACCTGTCCTTAACCCAGCATCTATTTCTGACTGCAGTGAATGCCCACAAATAATAGATTCTGCAGGTTTCAGCCCACAATAAATTGCAGAGACAAGACTTAGTAATTAGTTGCTTATGTGCCTGACTTGCAAATACATAGAGGTAGTCAAACCGCTAATTACGACTGTATGTGAGCAGAGTCTGAATGAACTCTCCCCTGACATCTGGTGATGAACTGGGGAAATAGACACACCTATTCTGCCTAAGTATTCAGCAGACAGAGTCACTTGGTCAATATGATCACTTTTGGCTAGTTTTGGGTTACAATCCACTTTACATGTACCTCTAGTATCCCCTCCCTAAGGATGTGCTCCTATGCCCTATCTGCTATCCAGTCTGAGGATTCCAAGTTCTTGATGATCTTAGCAGACACGTGAAGAGAATGCATAGCAAGCAGATCGCCTTCCAATGTATCCTCTGTAACCTGCCTTTTGAGACACAGAAAAAATGTAAGTCACATCAAGCCACCTGCAAAGGGTATCTCATACCAGAAGAGGCCAACTCTCACAGTCTTTGTGGCCACCATCCCATCTCTGCTTTGAATGCAGAAACGCTGCATGCTCCAGCTATGTCTTCCAACTTTTTTAATGCTTCTGCTACAGCATCCCAGCCAACTCCCCCAGAGCCACACAGGAAAAGGTGGCCCAACAATTTACTGATGGAAGGATTACCCTTGCCCCACGAACATCAAACAGGACCCTCCCATTGAAAGGATGAATGTTCAAAGATCTCCTAAACAGGACCCCATAAATAAGAGGATTAGTGCCCCTTAAAGTCTACACACGGTAACTCCATTTCCAGACAGCTTAGTGCTTCCTTACAGAAAGTCCATCAGAAGGGTCAGCGCGCCCCCTGCAGATAACTTCTCAGGATCCTGTCATCAGAAGGGCTGGCACTCCATCAGAGATTACCCAGTGAGTCCCAGCCAAAGGAGGAGCTATCTCCACTGCTAGGACTAAGCAACAGGATCTCATCCTCAGACAGACGAGCACGGCCTCTAAGAGCATCCAACAGAACCCTGTTCCCAGAAGATCTCACATTATATCAGAGACCGCCAATACAGAAATCATCAGCAGAAGGACCAGTGACATTCCAGAAACTCCTGAGCAAGACTACATCTTTAAAAAGACCAACACTGGTACCTCAAAGACTGTCCTTACTAAAAGGACCAGTGATGCTCTAAAGTCTGCAAGGGAAGATCCTAACACAAGTATAGGATGCCTGAAAATTTTCTCCAACTGGTCCAGGAACTTTATGAAGTCTGCACCTTCACCATCCACTCCATGGAAGGAGACACTCTGAAATTTCAAACCGTAGTAGTGTGAAGCAAAGTTGTCCCCTCAGCTCCACTTTTTGCAACCTAGTTATGGAGCTACTCATTCAAGTGATCTCCAATGGTCTTGGCAGTTTCGACCTGTATGGGGATGGGGTGAATATCTTTGTTTATGCAGATAATCTGGCCTGATTGCAGATAACTGTTGGAGTCTCCAACAAATGCTTAAGTCACCAGCCAAGCTGCCGACTTGATGGGACTCCATTTCAATGCTAGGAAGTGCGCATCCTTGCATGTTGATGGCAGCAGAAGAGACTCTGTCCAGGCAATGCCATTTAAGATCCAGGGTGATCCCATGATCTTCCTTGAGGATGGGCAAGCATACCAATATCTTGGCATGGCAACAGGTTTTCATGTCCAGCAGATCCCTGAGAATACCAAAGAAGAGATCCTATAGGATGTGGCAAAGATCGACTCTTCACTACTGGTTCCCTCACAGAATATCAATGCCTTGAACAGCTTCCTGATCCCCTGTATTTCATTTGTACTAAGGGGATCTCCCGTGGTGAAGGTATCTCTAAAACAGGTGGACAAAACAACAAGGCAGCTAGTGAAGAAGTGGATGTTTCTTCCCAAGAGGGCCAATAATGAATTGATGTACATCTCACACAGGCAGTACAGCGCCAACATCCCTCAAATGGGTGATCTGTGTAATGTTGTGGTGATCACGCACACATTCTGTCTTTTGACATGCCCAGATGCTCTAGCAAGGAACATTGTGGTGAGCTGCACATGACGTCATCAGGAACTGAACCGCCTGGACCCCTTCCAGCAAAGATGTCGTCATGTACCTGAACTGTTTCCTAGAAGACAAATTTGTAAGGGATGGTGGAAAGTTTGCTTCACTTTGGACTTGTGCCTGCAATGGTATGCAACTGCTGGAGAAGCATACCAGCTGCCACCTGCCGTGGTGTGAGGAACATCAGGAACTGGGTGTCCTGGTACCACAGGTCAGGAGTATGGAGCATACAATCAACACTCCAAGGCTTAGAACTACGCTGGAGAATACTCTGAAGGATGTCATCCATTGGCAGTATGTGGAAAACCTGAAACAGAAGCTGGACCATGGCAAGGCCTTCGACGGGGTATGCAAGTAGACACCAGCAGTCACTTCCTCCCCGTTGGCAGTTTCAGCTGATTTGCCAACTGGAGATTATCCACAGGTCCCGGTTCAACTTTGTCCCACTTGTAGAATAAAATCAAGACAGTAGGCCTTGAACGGGACGCACCATTCTATCCAGCCTGGTGGGATCTGTTGTAAAACATAACCTTATCTCTCTTGGCTGCAGCCACCCCAGCCCGAGTGTCTGTAACCTTATCGTGCAGCTGCAGCCTCCTCCCCAACCCCAAGGTCAGGAATTCCGTCAGGCCATCAGGAGAGCCCCCCCTAATTTATGACCTGACATGTCGTAAGCAATTTGGTACGCACTGAAAAAACCACTATACGATCCTGCCTGTAATATGTAACTCTGACTAACCTATATAAACCTCTTTGTAACTTGAAACCGGCGGAGATCAGTGACCAGCACAAAACCGTGCTGCCTGGACTCCCCTATGGCTATAGTCTGTCTGTATGTGTGTCTGTCAAATTAAAGTTCTACTCGATCTTCACCTGAATTGGAGTGGCTGCGTGATTCCTTCCACAACACACTTAACAGAGCCATCCACCCTGGGAATCAGGACGAGCAATGCAGGAAGTGTGGCTGGGCCAATGACATATTACCCCATGTCTTGTGTAGCTGCAAGCCCCATTCCAAAGCCTGGCAGCTGCACCACAACACCATCCAAGAACACCTAGTCAAAGCCATCTCATCACCCATGGGGAAGGTTGCCATGGGTTCGCTATACCTGGAAGGGACAGTCAACTGCAACCACACATCATCATAACTAACGAGGAACAGAAAAGGATCCTCATTGTGGATGTCACAGTTCCTTTTGAGAGCAGAACATTTTGAGTTCCTTTTGAGAACAGGACATTGGCCTTCCATGACGCCTGAGCTCAAATATGAGATAAAAATATGAGATGAAATATGAGAAAGGTTAAAAAAGGTGGGGATGTTTAATCTCGAGAAAAGAAGACAAGGGGGGGAACCAGATAAATCTTAAAATATGTTAAGGGCTGCTACAAAGAGGATTATGGGTCTGAATAGGGACTTGGAATGGTTATCTCATTACAAAAAGTAATTGTCACTGTTCACACATTCTCACCTTCTAATCAACGGTTGTGAATAGGCTTCATCTACCCTAACTGAATTGACTTTGTTAGCACTTGCCCTCCCCATTGTTATGTTTCTGACTCTTGGATGTATATATATATATATACCTCCTATCTGTGATTTCCATTTCATGCAACTGACGAAGTGGGTTGCAGCCCATGAAAGCTTATGCCCGCAGAAATGTGTTAGTCTTTAAGGTGCTACAGGACTCTTGTTTTTGCTGTATGCAGACTAACACGGCTACCCCTCAGTAAATTTACTCTTATGTAAGTAAAGTTGTAGGCATCTTGAATGCAAATATGTATATGTGACTTCATGAAAAGATCCAGCAACAAAGACACAGTTAACCAAAAAAGTAGTTTAAGGCAAACAGTAAGTTCCAAGAGTAGAAACTTTATTATGGCACAATAGTGATGGATATCGCATTAAGCATTTGGAAATAGAAATGAAAATCTAATAGTCTAGCAGTTTCCATGGAAATTTAAGATTTAAAGGTGAGTCTTTAAATATTTAACTTATCTTTTTCATCTTAAAGGTTTTTCTCTCTAATGCATTTCCATCTACATGGGATACATCGACTATCCTTTTGAAGATTGAACGTTGTGAGGCTTTTTTATTCCTGTAAAATTAGCCTATAACTCACTGTTACCTTTGAAATAGCATCTTTAGCACTTGTAATAGTTTCCACTATCCTTATTTACAGCTTATTTGGATGGTAAGAAAGTGCATGGGATAATAAAGTACTTATTTCTGATAAGGAATGCATATATTTCAGACTGAGATTATGTCTCAGTTAACGGCTTCTGCATGATCTTTATTGCTTAAAGTGGATGATTTTTGAGCTATTTTATAATATTAATGTGTACTGTATTGAAGAATTAAATATACTTTTTCAGCTGCATGCTCTTACCAGTAAAATTATATGAGCAGATACTTTCTTCTTAATAAGTTACACCAATAACAGTAATTTCTTACATGTCACCAAGGCAATGAATCTAATTAAAAACTTGAAATGCAGTTGCATCCTCAGAAAAGAATGCAGCTGATGCAATGAAGACAGGACTGGGAGAAAAAAAGGGGTTATAAAGAAAAATTTCTGCCAGAAATTCTGGAAACTCTTTACACTACTTAATTATCTTCTGGAAAAGGAGATCAAGTACCAACAATCACGTTTTGTGTATTGTCATAATTGTACATGCTGCAGTTCATAACAATGAGGAGCATGAAGCCAATGCAGAAGGAAGGATAATAAACCCAAATGAAAGGTATCTGGTGTTACCATGCTACACTGCAAGGAACTATCATAAAGCCTTTTATAAAGACAAATTTCCCCTCAAGTGCAGTAATACAATCAGAGAGGAAAACAAAACAAACTTTATTTGTTAACCTCTGAGGAAAATACCAAAAAGAGTTCTGATGCTGTTCATAACAGATAAAAACCTTCCAGAGGGAAAATTTGCTCTTTAGTACTGGAGCAAAGTAAAATTGGAAAGCAATATGAGGAACAATGGACAAAGCCAAATGAAATTAGGTTTTAGGAAAGAGTACTTTGTTTTTTCAGTTACCGTGTCATCACTACATATCTTGAACTCTTATTTTTACACTATCTTCCCTGCACTGAAGCAGATTAAGTCTTTTGTACTTTTGATGCTTTACTGTTTTTACAATTTGTTATAAATTGTTTCACAAATGCAGAGGTCTCAATGTTGTCATCTGTGGTGGTTTATTTGGTTCTCTTTATTATCTATTAGATAATGTTTGTGGCCTCTGAGTCATTGTGCATTCGAGATTTCTTTTGAAACCTGTATCAGTCATATAATTAAAGTGTTTTACAAACACCTTAGTAACTTAGCTAGACTGAGACCCATGTTCTTTAGGCCACTTGCTGAAAATGAATGCTGCACTGTTGTTTCCTCCTCTTTCTTGACTTTTGAATACTTGTTTGATCTTTCAGCTATCTCCCATCAATCGCAGCAGCTAGTGCAGAACTCAGCTATTTGGTAATACACTGTACCATATTAGGCACCTCCATCCTATTATCCTCCTGTTGAGAAAGTTGAACTGGCTCCCAGTTAAGATATGTGTTAATTTCAAGATGGTCCACAAATCTGTACTGTTATTAACCAGATACCTTTCAACATTTGGCAGATTAGCCTTACTGAAAACCTGCAAAAGGAAATACCATAATGGAGGTCAGTGGCAAGTAATTGGGGTCAGTAGCAGCCCTGAGTTTTATCAACTGTTTCCTGGAAACTGTATTAACTGGTAACAGAGTTCAGATCTTTGCAGACTTGTGATTTTACCAGGCACTTGCTATCCTCGAATGCGATTTTCAGTAGTAATTTTTGTAGGTATGGATACTGTTAGGTTAACTCTTTCTATTATGTTGAGCCAGGCCTAAAAATATTGCTTAGTTTGACCGTTAGAATTACTTGGCACTTAGAAACTAGCAGATATGGACACAGGTATACTTAAGACTAGACTGTTCTTCTTTAATAAACTCAAGACTCACAGCAGTAGTGTAGGCTATCCCATAATGCTGTAGCCCTGTAGATTATGGAAAGTTAGGCAGGACCAAAATACATAACAGTTGCCATATCCAGCCACTTAGCCACTCCACCTACATGAAACAAGGAAATATTTTTATAGCCTTGTCAGCACCATCCCATATAGGTCACTTGGCATTAGGTTCTAATTCTGTGAACAGACAATACTAAACAAAAGTCTGCTCTGACCTAAACTTTGCGTATTCAGAGTAGCCCCATAGCCTGAGAACTTTAATGTATTTGCATAAAAAAAATTGGCTGATGCAGTCCAGAGAGATTAGTGATTTGTAACATAACACCCAATCTATTCAAATTGAACAGAAAATGGTACATGTATAGAAAAATAATTTGTGTATTCCTTCTTTCTCACTCCTTCTTCTGATCTCTGGGTGTCGTCCCTCATTTACAATTGCCCCAATCATCATCTCATAAATAAAATTTAGAATAAAGACAAACAGATGCGAGTCAAATTATTTTCTGTAAATCACTAAATGTGCTTTTTCTTTGTCACTTTCATATTTCACTTTATCAGAATAATAATTAACTCCTAATCATCTAATATCTCTTCTAATCAGCTCGAATATCTAATGAAGACTATTTTATTTCCACTTGAATGAACCATACATCTTGTGGGTTTCTAATAGATTTCAGTGTGCTGCTTTCAAAAAATGTCCTAATATCAGTGGGTTTAGCATTTTGTTTTTGAGGACCAATTAGTTCAGGAGATTGTAATGTGCTGCAGAACCTCCAGGTAACAAGTTCAAACAGACTAGAAGTGATTATCTGAGAGCTGTTCAGTGGCCTACATAAAATGAATTGGTGGTCCCAGTTCTGGGCATGTGTTCACATGCACATTAATGGTGCATTGTGAAGAACTGTGATCTGTCATTTGCTCTGCTGTTATAATCATTTTGTAGACAGATAGTGAATTTTAGATTCCATCAAAGTCAATCTGACAAACTGTTTTGTTTTTTTTCCATATGCCTGAGTCTAATCCAGTCTTGCCTATGTTTTGAACAGAGTGTAGAATATAGACTTCTCTTTTGGAGTACAGTAGTATTATAGATTAAGTGGTCACCTAAAGCTCAGGTATCTGTCAGAAGAAGTATCACGTGTCCTCTGATTTATTTGTGTACCATATTACATAAAATAAAAGAGTTAACACCTAATCAAGTTGTCAGTATCATTATATGCCAATATTACATCCAAAACCACAAAAATCTCATCAATAAAGAATAAGGAACATATTTTTTGCTGTTTTATAAAAAAAAATGAATAGTGGATTTTATTTCTTAATACTTGCCCAAATTTTCTACGCGCACTCATAGAGAAGAATACGAAGAGATAGCTCAGGCTGATTTTTTAGAAGAATCTGACGGGAACAGAGCAAGGTAAGCAAGAGCAGCGAAGAGATACAGCATCAAGCATTCAGATATGAGGCCATTAAATACAAATATTTAGTAAAATTTTCTGGGTGATTAGTTAAAAAGAAACCCTCAACTACTTGCCATCACACATCAGTTCTCTAGGGATATCTGTAAGTGTCATTTCCTTAGTCACACTCTGTGGGTAGTAGTGACACTGACAAATTATGCTCTTTGCTGGCAGTGGTGATGATTGAGGTGGGGGGTTTTTTTCCTGACTATTTATCGTATTACAATCCTTTTTGAAAATGACAAGTTATTGTTTTCTGCTTCCTAAACCCAGTACTTTAAGTGAAAACATTAACTTTGTTCTAATAAATAGATGCTTTAAACTATTGATTGCTATTCTGCAACCAGCATTTATCACATCTGTACTACTGGTTTTCTACTATGTGGTAATTTGTTCCCAAGGTATTTTACTTTACTTTACAGAAAGGGCTAAAATTGAAAACAGTCTACACCCAAGAAAATCCAGAGATCCACATTTTCTTGTTCATTTTTTCCCCCAGAAAAAAGTATGGGATCTTAAAATATTGTAATTAGAAAATCAAAACTTTTAAATATTCAAGATACCACATTAGACAAGAAGAACACAGTCAAAGGAGCTCTGTTAATTTACACTTGCTGAGTGTCTGCCCCAAGGATGTTTTCATTTGCATATATTAAAACAAATAGTTAAACATCCCATGTAACATGTAAAAGAGCATAGAAAAACAATTAGTAAACATGTCACAGCCATGTTTTTTGAATTATTGGCATTTTGAATTATTTTTTTATAAATAAAAATTCATGGTCTTTATCACCTGGCTATGGAGAAAAACCTTCATTATTTTGTATAAATGTGGCTCTATACAAGTCCAATTTTGAGCAGTATATTTTATTGGCTTCTAACATATAGTTATATTAGTAAATGGTTACAAACATTAATTGTAATATAAAGGATATTTATTTCACTTTTCCCATAACTTCCCATGACAAACAACTTACTATTAATTCAAATGTGTAACATGTTATTTCTTTTTTTTAGTTAAAATTATGACTTTTGTTTTACCTTGACAAACCTATGGCTTTCCTCATTTTTGACCTTGAGAATTGGTAAAAATATAACTAGAGTGTTGGAAACAATTATGTTGGAATTTTAACACACTCCAGCATAGGCTGGGATTGAGGTCTGTTATATTTGTTTTCCTCACATCATGGTCAGGAATGGCAAAGACATGGTCTCACAGCAACAGCCTCCCTCCCTCCCTCCCTCTTCAATCATCTTCCTCCCCCAGTAAGTCCCCCAACTCTCCACTCTTTTTAGATATCTATAGGTGGGCAAGATGGTATCTCCCCCTTTTCTTCTCTCATGGAGTAATTTAGTATTCTTTTTTAGGAGGTCTGGGGTGACAGTATTATTCTTGTTGTTGCCAGGCATGGGTCATTGCTTCCAAATGGTAGTGTCTTCCAAGTGGGTGTCCTAATTCTGGTTCTCTCATACACACAGACTGAAAAAATGAAAGCCTCTTCTGTTACTTCTGCTTCTACAAAGAGAGTTCAGGGAAAGAGGTGTCTCATAACCCTATCATGGTAGTTAATAAATCTCCTGGGTCTACCTAGCAACCACAAACACAATATTTTTTTTTGTTTTTGTAACCAAAAACAATATTTTCCCTCATATTCTGTAACTGCAGTTGTTTGAGAACTTTTAGGGGGTTTCATAACCACCTCAATAGAAATTGTGTGGTGTTCATGCATCTGTTCTCTTTCAATAAACTTCTCTTTACTTTCACCTTGTCTTGTGAAATTGCAATTGTCGGCTCTTATTCTTTGTAGTTTTCTTGTCAAATGTGTCTTCCAAGCTGACACCAACCTTCCTCATGTTCTCCTTAACCACCCGTGACTACAAGCTCTTGTATTCTCAGGCCAACATATCCTTCATCTCTTCATCTCACATTACCTAGCCATCTCAGTCAATATTCTTTCAGCTTTTTTGTGATGGGGATTACGTATATCATGGCTCATACCATTCCATTGTGTAGCCTATCAACTCTTATCTTATCTATGATAAGAACACATGAGTATTCTTTTTTTTTGGCAGCTTGAGGTACTTCTTCTTCTCTCTTCCTCATTGGCTGGCATTCCAACCCATAAATCATGGTTGGCCTAATTTTGATCTTTACTTTTACATGCTTTGCTCTTTAGTTTACTTGGTGTTTTCTTACTTCAGAGAATTCCCTTCAACTCCCTCCATTTACATTAAGCACTTTCCATGTGGCTCCTAACAACACTGAACCAAGCTATTTAAATTGTTGCAGACTCTAACTCTATACCATCTAGTTTTGCTGGCTTCTTGTTGTCCCTCAACAAAACCTGCACATTCTATCTTTTGTTGACTGATTCATAAGCAATTTTCTTCTAATGCAGCCCTCCATAGTTCTAGCTCCCTTTCCAGTTCATATATGTCTTCATAGCACAGCATAACACCATAAAAAAAGCATGCTCCATGGAACATCCCCTCTGATCTCTTGTGTGAAGGTGTCAATTACAATCACAAACAGAAATGGGCTGAAATTTAATCTCTCATGTAGACCTTCACTCTAAGTGAATGACACTGTACCTGCAGCTGCTTCTCTCTACTGTTGTGCTACCCTACTACATGTCAGTGGTAGTCTGAACATATGTATCTGGCAGATTGCATGACTGCAGACACCTTTATAACAATTCTCTTTCAATAAACTGCCTGCAGGAATATTTTCTCATGGCAGACAATGAGGACAGGGGAGCCATTACACTATCCTGTCAGGTTTACACTAGGAGTCCTTTCTGCCATGGATAGTCTCATTGACTTCTTCTAACTATTCTTAGGTGAAATTTAGCCCTATGTAGAGTGACATTGTGCATTACTAATGTCCTACGATCCCTTAATGTAAATGTTGGATAGTGCCTTGTCCATGCCACAGAACAGCAGTGAAATTGAGTAAAGATTGCTTTTGTTTGGAAATAATCACAGGACTAGGCTCTTATTTTACATGAAGACAAGTTGTCATTTAGTGTTCAGATTTAACACCTCTAAAGATTCATCAATTTATCGCTTATTTCTCTCTGACACATAGAATAATGATTACTCAGAATAGCTAATTGTTCTTATCTCCTTTGTTGGTATTCATATACAATCATTCCAAATGATATCGAACCACATTCAGGAACATCTTTTAGGCTGATGCTAATTTGAAATGATGCAGTTTAGAGTGGAGTTAAATCTGTGCTGACTTGCAAAATGCAGTTGAGTGAGAACATCACATCAAAATGCCCCCAGGATGGTGTGCTTTTTCTTTGAGGAATGATGGACATTATTTTCTCTGACAATGGAAACTAACTGGCTGGTTAAGATAACAGGCCCAATAATCATTACAGGTAAAAATATGCACTAGGTTTTAAGCTTTCAAAATAATATACTTGAAATATATATATTCAAAAAAGTCAGCTTATGTTGCTCTTTGCTGTACAATTTGTGGTCCATAAAAACAAGGTTATTTTAACAACAGCTATTCCAAAGTTTACGTTTGCCTTTGTAGACCTGTGTTTCTCAATCTGAAATCCTGTCTGGCTGGGATCTCTTTTCATTTAGTAATATGAGAAAAGCAGAGTCAAGATGTAGAGGTTGAGAATCAAGTAGAATGTGGTCAAATTCCTGCATTGGTTGGGGGAAAGCTGGGTACCACAATGTTTGGAAAGCGGTATGAAGAAAAGTTATTATGCACAGACAGTAAACATTTTGAGAGGATGTAGAGTGAAGTTGGAAGAAATAATCATTTTAATGTGCATGTGTGTTTGCATGGCTGAAGACCCAGAGAAAATCCTCTGATTCTCTGTCACTTCAGGAAGTATGAATGGTCATCTAAAAAGTTACAGAATGTGCTGCTGGACCTCATGGTCTTCCATCTGAACTGCTCAAAGGTTTCTTGTAACCAATGAACATTGACCTGCATTAACTGTTATTAAAATTGCAGGCGTCTGTACAATGGAAAGATGGCATCATAGTATTCCTATACTAGGGTAAAGTATCTTGCACCAAGCATGGCAACTACAGGCCGATCTCATTGTTATCAGTCCATGGAAAGGTCTTAGTTGATGTGTGCTTGGTGAGGCAGCTGTTCCTTAATACACATCATCATCCACAGCAATCAGATTTTACTGTTGGGCAGTCGACATTGGACGCTGTCCTTATACACTGGCTTCTGGCTGAGCTACCTCAAGAATTTAACTGCCCACTTCACATGGCAAATATTGACATCAAAGCAGCTTTTAATTTGATCAACTGATCAGTACATTGGATGCACTGAAAGTAGCTGGCATTCCAAATGTTCTGCTAAATCTGGTGCACAATACCGGTACAGCTGTGAGAGTGCATGTTAGTTCATAGATTTCCTGAATTCCTACACACCTTCAGGTGTGTGTCGGGGACGCATTCTTTCAGAAGCACTATTTTGTTGAGCTATTAGAATCTGCTACACCACATGTTGGAATCAAAGGTGGTCAAGAAGTGTTCACTGACCAAGACTATGCTGATGATGTTGCGTTGCTTATGGAGAAATCAGAGATTTTCAGTTCTGCCCTACAAGGTCTCCTAGATGCCTCCCGCACTATGGGGATGAATGTCTCATGGCAGAAGACCAAGATTTAGAACCCTGGAGCTGGGCCACCAGAACCCCTGTTGCAGGCAGGATTAAACACTGTGGAGAGCTCTGACAAGTTCATCCACCTAGACTGCAAGCAGAATTCGAATGCTCACAGCAAACCAGAGATTCTTTGACAAAAAGATCTTACTGTCTCCTGCATAAAGACCATGTCTCATTTATGGATGTAAATGTGTCTTTGCAGTGAGACAAAGTTCAGGACTGATCAAACCAGTGTACTACCTATATTTTTATATGGGTCAGCAACAGACTTGAATCATCTGCAGGCGTTCCATATGCTATGTCAGTGCTTAATCCTGAGCATAAAGTGGTTTGACTTTGTGAAAAATGTCAATCTCACAAAGTTCTGGGCTTCCTTCATTGCTCATTATAGTTAAGTGTTGTTGCATGCTCTTTGGCCATGTCACCAGGATGGATAAAAACACCCTACCACATCATGTTCTCAAGCTCTCCTTCAACTCTTGAAGAGGTGTACACCCTCACCCTACCTGGAACTGACTGTGGAGCTGCCTCAGAGTTTCATGGATCCTCAGGATTCAGTCAAATCTGGGAACTTCACTACATTATGCCTGGCATGACACCATCAACCATGGTCTCTTTAGCTGACAAAATGGTCATCAATTGATTATGTGCGTTTGGTATTAATGATGATTTGTGCATGTGTGCAAATTTATTAAAGTTTATAGAAAGGATTTTTAAAAATATAAACGCTTTAAAGATTAACATTACCAGAAGCAACTATGCACAGCAGAGAGACGTGGAGAAAGAAAAGAAAAGACAAATTTAAAGTCACACGTATTAATACCAGAATGCTATAAAAATATATCTGATTCTATGACAGCTCCAGAGACTTGAACAAGTCTCAACTCCTTCAGGCATTCTGACCTCAAGTTTGCCTGATTCAGAGACATATTTGATGTCATGCATAAAAATCATTGTTTGATAGCAATATTATATTGTTATCAGAGGGCGTCAAGGAGGTAAACAGAGATTTCACAGTGGGAAAGAATAAATACTGAATCACGGTCTTAGAAAATGCTGAGCTATCTGGCCAGTTAGGAATCCAGAAAATATATCTCTCTGATTCCTTTCCTCAAAACAAGCTTTGAATACTCTTTGAAGATAATAGAGGGATAATAGAGTGAGGGGAAAGGGCTGTTCCAAGTCAGACAGATGGTGTTTGCATTTTTGTGTTTGTACACTAGCCATTAGGTTGGCATCGAATGCTCCTTCCCAGTATGCTGGCCTTGCTGTATGAGTAGTGCAGAAAGTGGAGGTATAACCCCACTTCCTCTCAGTCCCCTTCTCAACATCTTACTCCTCAGGAGGAGTCAACAGAGTCCCAAGAGCACAGGGACCAGAGGGATTAATATTATAGGTGGGCCCTGTGCAGCTGCACAAGGACGGGGAGCATCTTCCTTGCTTCTCTACTTCTGCATGGTTATGTAGGGGCTGCTCAAAACTGGGCCTAAAAGAGTAGACTGGGCTGCAGAATGGCAGATCAACTTCCTTCACCAAATTTACTTAATGCCAGTATTTGTCAAACAGACAAAAAATAAAAGGGTTTTTACAACCATCTCATGGTTTGGCCTCATTATTGTTCATTATAATCTTTCCCAAGGCCTGACAAAACAGAAGGAAAGCATTTTTCAGATGAGCTTGTTCTTAACAAAAGTGGAGTTGATATAAGGTTTTGACGATACATGAAGGGAGTAATAGTATTTCTACATAAGACATCTAAGACGGTGCCACTTGCACAACAGTTTTGAGTGCATTAGAAAGGATATCTGACCTATCTACATGGCTCAGAAGGCATACATCTTCAGAGACTCCCAAAGTTCATATCCCTTCAGTTCTTTTTTTTTTTTTAAAAGCTATTCTTTCAAACAATGCATTTAAAGATCACCATTTATTCAATAGGTTTGAGTTTGTTAAGTGATCTTTATATAGCATTGCAATGCATTTTTCATGGCTGCATAAGCACAACCCATTTGTCCAACATGTAAAGTGTGGGTCACGATATTTGTTTAGTAGTTACATAATTGGCCACATTTCAATGCGACAATTATATAGTATTTTTAAAACAGATATAGCTCTGTTTTCTTGGTCTGCCTCTGTAATATTCTTTGACATATCTTGTATCCAAATGTCAGTGACCCTTCTTCTAGCATTAATAGTTTTACCTCTGTACTAATGACAATCTTCGTCCAGAAACAGAGAGGCAACATTTTATTTCTACCATCCTTGTGAATTCATTGTATGCCAAATCTTGAATTCTCTAGTCAGAAATCCAGGATAAAATCTTCAGCATTTAGCGCTATTACTTGTAGTGAACTTCTCTGGTATAAATACAGCTGGTCCCAGGCATAGTGCTTCTGTGCTTTATGTTTTTGTTAGTGTTAGCTTTTCCCCTCTTAGCTATTCTAAAAGTTAGAGACTCACTGTCCCTTTGCGAATGGTTTAGTTTTGGAAATGAGGAGATTATAGAGGAATCAATAGTGTGAAGTGTACAATTCTGAACAGAACTGAGAGTGTAAAAGTTACAAAATTATTTGAGGCTAAATTCAGGTGAGAAACAAAAGACCTATGTATTAGAGAAATTTAGAACGTCTTTAAACAAATTTAATAGGTGGAACTGGTAGCACCACCTGTACTTAAGTTTATCTAACACTTTCTATTATGAGACCCTGTTTTCAGGTGCTTATAACTTTATCAGACTTTAATTTTTCTGGCTGAACTTTTCTATGCGGGGTGTCTGTCACAGGCTGAATTTTGTTGGAAAGTTTCAGCCAAAGCAGTTCAAATGTGTCCAAGACTAAGGTTCGGAAAAAATACAAACATTTCACTGAGACACTCTAACACCTCCATACTTTGGAGCAGGGACTTGAAATTTGACCTTTGTGTCAAGGATGTGCCTATTGATATCCATATGACAATTTGCCCTGATCTGGCTAAGTGAATTGTCTCACTTCATACATGCCCAGTAGAGACAAGTAAAGACTCCATATGCACTGCACTTGCAATTTTGGATGCAAGGTTATAATTAGTTCTCACTGTACAAATTAAAAATACGAATCACATGCCAGGACAAAATATCAGTAAACCAAGAAATGAACATATCAAAATGAAGAATGCTGAGACACAATGAAAAGAATTAGGACCTGTTAGAGAATATATCTAAGTGTATTGTTACCTAGAAGATGAAGAGATAATCAAGCCTGGGGAAAGCTGAATAACACTGCTTTCAAAATACAGGTTTGCAATATCTGTTCACTGTCTGTGGTGACATGGAGCTGAAATATGAGCCTAGTCCATAAAGTTAGAGCTTTAGAAAGTAAAATATGGACTGTGATACATGGAAAAATATATTACTAGTATCATCACAAAGGCTAAGAAAACAAAGAAATGGATAAGAATGAATCAATGCCAAAGATGTAATATAATGAGGACTGTGCTGAGCCATGAGTAAAGAAAAGGCGATGGGCATTTCTAAAAATGTCCTCCCTTTACGTGAAGAAAAATGGAGAAACCATAATAGAAACAATAATGGAATTCACCCATAGGGAGTCTTATTGTTCTTTTAGACAAATAGGAAAAAATATGAAAGTGTGATTTTAAAAACAAAAAATGGCAGTTGGATTGAGGTGCACAAATAGTACTGGAATTTGTTTTTAATGAGAGCTGGTAATGTCACTAATTTCAAGTTTCTGATATCTGTTTTAATCCAAAAATGGAAATGTCAAAAAAATGATGAAAGCTGTTATCAAAAACTGAAGTAGGAAGAGGCATGACATCAAGTTGGTTTTTTTTAATATTGAAAATATTCTGATATTCTGAATATTTTGACTTTTTGAAATTACATACTTTTGAATATGTCAACATTTTTTAAAACAATCTGAATTTTTTACTATTGTTTTGAGCAGCTCTATTTTCAACTCATTTTCATTAAAAAAAAAAATACTGTCTAGATTTCAAGTTGACCTAGTTCCTGTAGAAGTTGTTTTTTTTTCCTAAAGTTATACAAAAACCTGTGATTTTGCTTGACAGAGATTCATCTGAACATTTCCTTTGCTTTTAGTTTCCATGGGTTTGTACTTCCTGAGTTTTGGGTATAATGAATCCAAATACGTAAAGAAATATCAATCAAGTCTTCCCATTTCACCTGCTTTTCTATGAACTGTCAGTTCACTTTGCTTTGGTCACTTTGGGGTAAGGCTCACTTATGAAATTTATAAACCTTGGAAAAACCTTCAGACTGATCTGAGTTTTGGATTTGCAGTGCAACCTTTACCTGGGTGAATTTTGTGTGTATATTATTCATTGTTTGAATATTTTGCATAATTCTATCTTCTTAATTTTTTTGGTAGATTTCATTGTTGTAGAAAAGGATGCTAGAATGTAGACTTTCATTTTTCATTTGGTCCTGCTTAAGTTTCAGTCCCCAAATGGTTCCTAAACTCCCCAATGGAGTACACAGGGTACAAGCTTGATGAAAAAAACACTGAGAATTCATACATCCTTTCATTCTGCTTTGGGCTGCTTCTTCATGCCTGGAGATCTCTTTTTCCTAGAGAAGAGATAGATCCTTACAAAGTGTAAATGCACTCACCCTTCATTGGCACTTCACAGCCACTTACCAACGGGAGCTGGAAACCCCTCTCCCAAGATTAATAAAATAACTTCTGTAAAGCACCTGGATTTCCAAGTCAATCAATATACAGTTGCTCCTAAAACTTCCCCCACATTGCAGCACACACACAAGTGTCAAATAACCCATGGATCCAGCCAGATTCAATTGTTTTCTAATAAATGTTATATTAAATATATCAAAACCCTTTCAGAGAAATACACTCCCTGACTGAGGTAGCTGTGAAGTGCCCTTTCTTAGAAAGCTCTGAGATCAATCTGTCAGTGATTGAATCTTTCTCAGTTTGATTGAAGTTCCCTTCCTTCCTTTCTTCCCTCCTTTTCTCTCCCCCTCCCCCTGCCATGCCTAAAACATGGAAGTTTGAGACTTTCTTTGACCTGTTTATAAATAACCCAGATGGCTGCCCTGCAGTCCGCTCTCCTCTCTTTATCAACATTTAATGGAAAGGAGAGAAATGGAAAATACATGCTGTTAGCTATTATCTTTACAAATGACTTGCTAGCCTTTTATTTGTCTTCTCATGCTTCAAACACTCAAAGGACATTTTCAGAATTTCGCTAGATAAAGGTTCAATCCTGAAATGACTTGACAAGCTGTATCTTCCTTAAGAGATTTTGACACAATATTAAGCCATAGTTACAAGCCAATACTTGAATGTGGAGCCCTGGGGAAATCTTTCAGAACTGGAACACAGCATTTACAGCAGGAGGCAGGTGTCTGCATCAGTGAAGCAAACAACAATATGATATATTTAGTATCGAAAATGGAAGCAAAACTACTGTCTCTTTACCACTGGGGACAATGGAAGAGGTTGAATGAGAAAAAATCATTCTTTTCAGCCCTGGAGAATGTTAATTTACTGACAGAATGAAATATAGTCTCATCACGGCAGGTGCAGCAAGTGCCAGGTGCTGTTCACAATATTGTCTTTGAATTTATGTGTTTCCTTACCAGTGAGAGGATGTGAAGCAGCTGTCCTGGACATGTGGAGAGAAAGCAAAGAGCTTTTAATTAGCAATAAGAGGGCTTTTAATTTCTTTTAGGAGCCTTCTTGCCTTGCACTCATATCAGTATCTCAGCAGGAGCTTTGTGCAGCTTCAAAAGCACAAAAAAACCAGGAAAGCAATGTGTTATGGCAGATTTAGAGCAGAAGTTTAAGGAAGGGCTGGTGTAAAAGCTTAAGGAACTCTGGGCAAGTTTGATTTTCAAATTAAGGAACAAAATTTACAGCTGAATAACTACACAAAGATTAAAAAAATGTCATTCAAATCCAAAATGGAAACAGGTTCAAATCAAATTAGAAGCGTATTTAACAGTATTAAATAAAACTGTTTTATAAAGTTGTTCCAGGACAATAGAGTCTGTATAAACCTCTGGATTAATGTAAACACAATTCACAGGTGAACCTCTAGATTTAAGGTTATTTCAGTGAGTATAAGTCAGTGTAACTTTTGCTCAAGGGATTCAGAAGAAAATGTAAGGGTATGTCTTTACTGCTGGCGGCACCGCCGGTTGTGCAGGATCGATTTTGTGGGTTCGATCGAGCGTCAGTAAAAGCTTGTTCAATCAAATGCAGAAGTTGACTTTCTAAATCCACCCTGGCAAGTAGCGTAGCACTGCATCAACAGGAAGACATTTCCCATCTTCACAGTGCTGTAGAGACACTGCTGTAAGTAGATGTTAGGAAATCAACGGGAGATACGCAAGTTACGTACATTGATTGCGAGCGAAATCTGCAGCCAGTGTAGACCTGGCCAGAGTTAAATCACGTTAGAACTCCCAAAACCTCTTAATTTAACTGAAGTAGTACACTTGCAGGGAGCAGTTCATATGCATAAGAGTCTATGCACCACTTAAGTTTCACTTATGCACCATTTTGAGGTGGTGAATAAACCTGCTACATGTCTTTTACATAGTGAATCTCACCCATAGTGAATAGTCCTCAAACAGAAAAGCATATCTAAATTTAATATGAAGATTGAAAAACATAGAACCCAAGCCTGCTCACTTTGACATCAATATTAAAATTCCTATCAACTTAATTTGTAGTAGGACCTGGTATTATTTTACCAGGAAGATTTATCAGTAGATTGCATTTAAGGCCATTACATGTAAACCATTTTGGTTTGAAATTAGTTTTCTCTGAAGAAAGTTTTGAATTTTGAAACTGAAAATTTCTAACAAATTGACAAATTTGGTGAAAGAAGAATGGTATAAAAGAAGAGGGTGCCTTTTAATTAACTGGTACCTAAAAAGATACACAGTACACATCACTAAGATCAGACACTGTCCTAACATTCTAGGAAGCAGGAGTGAGCCCCCAAATGTTTAAATTAAACTTTATAAGTTCAGCTTTGCCTTCTAACATATAATTGCAATACTGTATGTTTTGAAAACTCACTTAAGCCCAGATTTTTAAAGTTATTTAGGCAACCACTGAAGTCAGCATCACAGGGCCTAACTGATATGGGAATTTAAATCTCATTTTCAAAAGAAATATAGGTTCCTAAATTGCACTGACAATGAATGGGCTCCTAAATCCCTTCTGAAAATAAGATTTAGGCTCTGAAATCTGTTATACATTATGAAGCTGAGCACAGCAACACCTAAATGCCTTTAAAAATCTGGGCCTTATTGAGTATGCAAGCACATTAAGATCCAAAATCAAAGACCGCTGAAGTCAAGGGGAGTGTTTCCATTGACCTTAGCTGGTTTGGATCAGGTTTTATTTGCTCTCCTAGGGAAGAAAAATTAGTACTATCTTTCTATCTATTGTGTTTATTTATTCAGCACCATCAAAAGCATAACTCCTACAAAAATGTATGCACCTGCTTAACTTTATGCCCAGAAAGTTAAACACATGTTTGAGTTCTTGTAGGAATAGGGTCTCAGTGCTAAATTCATGCAAATTAGAGCAGCACATGAAGTCATCACAGAGACCTTTCATTTTATCTACTATTATCCAACTGCAATTTGCATACTTAATTTATGACGTCACATTATTTGAATGGAAAGCACCTGGTAAGACTGATAATATGTTATGTTTCCATGGATCGCCATTCAAGGTAGGTAGGAGCCAAATTCAGATTAAATGTCCATCTGTCTATCTCTTCTTCCTTAACAAAATGAATAGATTTAGCATTGTATTTAGATATATTATGAAATTATAGTTTTAAATATGATGAAGTGTTTTCATGTATTGATTTTTGTGACTATATCAGAGACATATAAGGATGGATAAAGCAGTATTTAATTATCCCGCTTTGTTAGGTAGAGTGGAAATGTGCTTTGCATTTTGTCAATAAGAATGAACAGGAAACAGAACATAGCATTGAGACGTTTCCATTATCATGAAATGTAATGCATAACACTCTAAATACTGCATGTACAAAATAAGTGAATTAGGGACGGACTTAACTATCCCTGTTTGTTGGTTGGTTGCCTTTATTTCTCTGGTAACTTATAAATACTGAATGGTGAACACCAGTACACACACAGGTAGCTTGGTCTGGATACTTAACTAAACCATAACAAAAAAAATGCGGCTGAGATGATTTAGTTTGGGCTGATCCTGTTTTGATTAGGGGGTTGAACTAGATGACCTCCTGAGGTCCCTTCCAACCTTATCTTCTATGTTTCTATCATTAAACCTATTTGAGTTGACAACATTTAGCAGGAGGCATCATGCTGTCCCTTCAAACATGTCTCAGCCCTCATGATAGGTTTAAAAATCTCTCTCTCTCTCCCCCCCTTATGTGCTCGCAGTCCATATTATCACAGCATCTGACTGAATGCCTCACAAAGTATGTCTGGATTGTGATAAACCACCTAGGAGTGGCCTGTGTCCGCTGATTGAGGCTCATAGGGCTCGGATTGCAGGGGTATAAAATTGTGGTGTATACGTTTGGGTCAGGTTGGAGCCCAGGCACTGACAGCCTCCCCCCACTGTGGGGTCCCAGAGCCCAGGCTGCATCCCAAGCCTGAACATCCAGACTATAATTTTACAACCCAGCAGCTTGAGCCCAGTGAGCCTCAATCAGCCATGGGTATTTTATTGTAAGGTAGACATACCCACAGTCATTAATATATTACCTTCACAATACTCCTGTGAGATAGGGAAAGTGCTACTATCCTCATTTTAGAGATGGGAAACTGAGGCCTCAAGCTAAGTGACTTGCCCTGGGCTATGACCTTTTCTCTTTTGGGTCTCTAGCACTAGCTGTAGTGATGGGCCCTCTTGTTCCTGGGCTGAAATCAATTCCACAATATACCTCCTATGGGGCTATATTGTATAGAAGTCGTTACTATAATTTATAGGACTGTAATATCCCCTTTGGTTTTAAATTCTTTTGGCCCAGAGTTACCTACTAATATCCAAAACAGCCTCCCTTAAACACCCTCTATCCATGCCTAACGTGACAGTATCAGAAGGGAGAAATTAATCAGATAAAGAAGATATATTTTAATACCAAACCTCAAGGGTAGGAACTCCTTGAATCACAATTTATCCTCTGGGTTGCTTCTGCAGCAATGCAACTTTGCACTTCCCCTTAATCAGGGCAGAATGTAAAGTTACCAAGTAGCCCCAGATTGCTTTGATTAAATAAAATTAAATAAAATTTGATGAATTGCAGGAGAACTTAAACCTAGGTAACTGGGCAACTCAATGGCAGATAAAATTCAATGTAAGCAGGAGCAATTTCTGCAGGTAGGAAGGAACCACAAAAATCATCCATGCACAACACATATATGGGTTCTGGATTGGATGTTTTGTTCTAGGTGGGAAATATATTAGGTGTCATCAACTCAAAGAGGTCATTTGCACCATAGACTGCTGCCTGATGCAAGATCCAACAAGATAGACCATTTGACATGTTTCCGTCTGGCAATTGCTATGTTTCTGCATTGTTGTGGTGTTGTAGTCTTCCAATTTTATGGCAGTAATATTGTAGCACTAATGTACTAATCAGTGATTGGGAATGTGTTATGTGAATATCAATGTATTTTCCAAGCCAAATCCAGTTTTTCATAATTAAATTTGAATATTTGTGAGGTGACAGTGAAGTCCATTTCCTGTATGAATGGCTGTTTCAATTGTTCTACTGTAGTTTTATAAGGCTCAGATAATTTTAGTCATTGTAGTCCAAGCTGCGGTAATCTAAGGCAGAAATGAAATCCAGGTTACAGAATTCTCAGTGAGTGGCAAAACGTTCTGTACAACTCTAAAATTAAGGGATCTCCTCATGACTTTGAAGAAATAAGTTAACTGAATTTTTGGGCACCAGTCACATTCTATATCATAAGGAGAGATGAAACACAGGGGTTTCAGAGCCTTTTTTATTGGCCTGTGTCTATGGAGTTACTGATTCTTGAGCTAAATTCAGTTGTGTGATGGCATGTGGCATTTTGAAGTGTGTTGGTTTCTACTTGTTAAACTTCCTCTTGGAAGAACCAAGTTAAAGATGATTTCAGTGGAAAAATGAATAAAAGCTTTATTCCTTCAGGCTACATTACAACTGCACTGTGCTTTCTTGTACACAATCTTTTGTAGCCATTGGAGTGTAAACATGCAAACCTTTATTGTAACCTGTATGTCAATGCAATAAGGAAATTATTTAGAGATAATCATTATTGTAGGTATTGGCATAGGGACCTGCTGCCTCGCTGTTGCAGGTAGCACTGAGCTGTGCCTCAAAAACATACTCTGCATCCTGGCACTGCCTAGTTGTGCTGATGGGTGAGCAATTTACTATACCTCTGTAAGAGTTGCATCTCCTAGATGTCTATGGAGGGAAGGAGGGGAAAAGGGAGGAACACATTAATAATCCATATAGTCCCTTTGAGTCTAGGACTGTGATAATAGCCAGACCTTATATTGGCCATGGGAAGGATGGGGAAGCCATTATGTCCTCTCAGCTGGGCAGTCACATAAGGGCTAATTCATTATTTTTACTGGTAATAAAATACACCTACAGCCCATACCAAGATCAGAGCTCAGTTGTATTGAGTACTAAATTGCCAGGACTGACAAAGGGAGGAGGGGAAACAGAGGGAATAAGTGACTTATTCAAGGTCACACAGTATTGGGGCTGACATCCAGATTATCTTGTCTAGAACCATATCCACTATACCATTCTGTCTGTTTAGTCACAATCTAGCTATTTTTCTGTTTTGGAAGATAACACAACCAAATTCACCTCACATTTTATACACTCATCGCTCAGTGTAATTCTCCATTAATTTGTTACATTTTAAACTTGTAAAGGGAATGATAAAGACAAACTAATTTGGGAGAATGGATAATGGCATATAAAGCCTTTCACTTCTAGTTCACAAACTTGAGAATATCCCAGGTTAATGGACAGAGACAGATGTTATCTGACAACCACCCCTAGAGAAACTCATGATCATGAGTTCATGATCTCAGTCCAAGTTCTAATAGATTTTTTTTTGTCCATGTCACAAAAACTCCATCTTATTCAGTACTCACAGACACCCATGGTGTGAGAGAGCAGAGAACATAAGAACAGCCATATTGGGTCAGACCAATGGTCCTTCTAGCCCAGTATCCTACCTTCTAATGGTCGACAACGGCAGGTGCTTCAGAGGAAATGAACAGAACAAGTAATCATCTAGCAATCCATCCCATCAGTCATTCCCAGCTTCTGGAAAACAGCAAACAATCCCTGCTGATCCTGACATTGACTTATCTAGTTATTTTTGAACACTGGTATAGGCTTTGCCTTCACAACATCCACTGGCAAGGAGTTCTACAGGTGGACTATACAATGTGTGAAAAAATACTTCCTTTTGTTCATATTAAACCTGCTTCTTATTAATTTCATTAAGTGACTTTGTGTTATGAGAAGGAGTAAATTACACGTCCTTATTTACTTTGTCCACATCAGTCATAGCTTTATACACTTTTATAATGTCTCTTTTCCAAGCTGAAAAGGCCCAGTCTTATTAATCGCTCCTCATATGGAAGGTTTTCCATAACACTAATAATCTTTGTTGTCTTTTCCTATACCTTTTCGAATTCTAATATATCTTTTTTGAGATGGGGCAACCAGATCTGCATGCAGTATTCAAGATGTGGGCATACCATGGATTTGTGTAGAAGCATCATGATATTTTCTGTCTTATTATATATCCCTTTCCTAATGATTCCCAACAGTCTGATAGCTTTTTTGACTTTCTCTGTGCATTGAGTGTTTTCAGAGAACTATCCACAGTGACTCCAAGATCTCTTTCTTGAGTGGTAACAACTAATTTAGACTCCATCATTTTATATGTATAGTTGGGATTATGTTTTCCTATGTGCATTACTTCGAGATTAACATTGAATGGATATGAAGAGTACACTACCTTCGAACAATTAGATGGCTCTCCCAGGTCAGAGCTGATGATGTTTGTAAATATTAATTCAATTATTTGCTAACATTTCATATTATTCATTACTTGTGAGTATTTGGGAAACTACATACTATTCACTAAAATGTTCTCAAATCCCAGAAGTTGTGCAGGAAACCTATATTCTTGTGTCTTCTAAAAAAGGTGTCTATTTCACTTGTTCTGTATGGTCAGATACACTGAGGAATTTTGTTTATTTATACAGATAACCCTACCTTCTTGCAGGAAAGGAGGAATTGTAAAGCTTCAGGAATGTAAAATGAAAAGAGGCTAGTAACTAAGAAGTAGTAAGAAGTAATGCTGCATACACAATGCTGTATATACATTTTTCCTTTTCCTTGAATATAAAAGCCTCCCGGGAGGCAAGCATCACAGTCTGAGAAATTAAACTGTAGGAACATCTTCACAGAATGTCTATTTGAATGTTCTCATTAGTTATCTAAATCACCCAAGAACAAAAGAGTAAAACCTTTCACAAAATCGTTGTGATGTGCTCAGGTCATAACTGAGGAAACCCAGGGCACATCATCCTGCATTAGTTTTCAAGCTCTTCATGTGCCATGTCTAAAAATTAGGCCACAATCCTGAAAATGACTTTGTGGTATCAGCTTTATACTTGTACGGAGCATTGCTGGCCTTAGTGGGCCCTGAAGATGTGCTCCCACAAACAGATCAAAGCCTTTGGCCAGGTTCACACTACAAAGTTAGGTCAACATAAGCCACCTTGCATCAGATTAATTATGCATGTGCCTACACTTAAAATTTGTCTCCCACTGATGTACGCTTTCCATTACACTGATATAGTAACATCACCTCCCTAAGCAGCACTGAGTCAAGGTCGATGTACTGAGGTCAACACATCATGAATATAGACACCACATTATCTACGTTGACCCTAAGAGTCCTCCAACAGCTGTCCCACAATGTGCTCTGGTCATAACTGTGAACTCCACTGCCCAGGGGTCAAGAAGAACAAAAGCTACCCACCTTTAAACGTTCATGAATTTTTAAAATGCATTTTCCTGATTGTCCATACCGCCGAGCACACTTAACAACTCTCCATAGTTGTGTGCAACTGCCCAACTGCCCATCCTGGCTGTATGCTCTAGATGAGATCTGGCCTTGAGTAGGCAGGAAAGGAGAAGAGGATGTGCAAGCACAGCTATGGACCAGCTATAGAAATGTGGACATCTATGAGCAGATTGCACAGGGCATGTAGGAGAAGGGTATGACAAGGATTAGCAGCAGTGCCACATGAAAGCAAAGGAAATTTAGCAGGCATATCAGAAGGCCAGGGAGACCAACAGTAGATTCAGTGCTGAGCCACAGACCTGCCACTTTCACAAATTCTACACAGCACCGTGGATACCACCGACGAACCTGAGAAGCAGGATCCTGGCATGAACAATAAGGAAGAGGAGGAGGATGCAGGATGTGTGCCGGGAATAGAGGGTCCAGCTATGCTATGAGCTAGTAGCTGTTTGAGACTCCACCCTGGTCCAGTCAGCCCTAGCAGTTGAACATGTGCATTCCCAAGGCAAAGGAAGGAACCTCAGGTAAGTGTGTAAATTTATTTCACATTATAGTGATGGCATCTCCAACTGAGCAGGACACAGCTGCCAACTTTTAATTCATTTACTGATACTACAAAAGATAGTGGTGAAAGAAAGAGAGGTAGAGTAGCTATCTACTTTTCATTTCCCTGGAAAGATAAGAGGGTAAGATGAGGAGGCAGCATGTGGAACATATATTTATGTACACCGGGATATCCCTTGAATCCTCCTTAGAGATCTCAATGACATTTTCATGAAGGTATTCTGCAATCCTGTCTTGAAGCTTTCTAGAGATGGCAGCCTTATTTCTTCCTCCATGGGAGGCCATTTTCCCATACCAGTCTGTGATAACTTTGGCATCCAACGACAGCATGAGCCTGGGTGACTTTGGGACATCGATAGCAGCTGTTCTCTTGGTGACTTTGTTAGATATTATATATTATATATTAGATATTATTTGTTAGATAGATATTAGCTAAAATCACCATCATCTCTGGAAAGTTGTGCCAGTATTCAGTGCCATAGCCCTATGCTTAATTTCATGCAACTGAGTAATTCCCTCATTGTTTCCCTGGAGGTCCATACTCACCATGGCTGGAGCTAAGAATGGTGCTGTGCACAAGCACTCTGAAACAGAAGTGTCAATAAATGTATGTCTTGTTTAAAACTTTAGGGGGACAAGGGAGAAGAGTTCTGAATCTTAACTTTCTTTTTCTGTTCTGGCCACACTGACAGTGGCACCTCTGTGTTTTTTTATTTATAGCTGTGGCCATTCTGATCTTGAGGGGTTCCCCTTCTACATGCACAAAATATCTGTGCAAGAAGATGAAAAAGAAGAAGATACAGGATGACATGTTCGGAGAGATCCTGTAAGCCAGTGCTGCATTAGATCATGAATACAGGCCTGGAGGATGAATATTGCAGACTATATGGAAAAGGAAAGAGTGGACAGCAGAAAATCCCAGGAACTGGAGAGGGAGATGCACCAGGACATAATGAGGCTTCTTTTACAGCAAACAGATGCTGCAGACTCTTATGGACATACGGGTTCAACAATCCAGGGCTTACCTCCCTTTACAGTGCATGGAATGCTGCAATTTAGCATCTCCCTTCACGATCCCTCAATGTTCCATGTGGCAACAGGGGACGCATTCCTACCCCTACCACTCCACACCAGGAACATTAAGGACAACCACAGCTTCACAAACACAGACCTGTGAAAGCCACAGTTGAAGTATGTGTAGCTAAAATGGACATGAATGTTCCTTCCCCTTCCTTAAGCTCTGTTCCATAAATGTACTAAGGTGTTAATGTATTTGCTTTTAATTTGCACAGAATTTTTTGAAGTGTTAATGCAACTGTACTGTTTGGAAAATAATTCCTCTCTATTAGTTCCCAGCATATGCTGCAGAATGCCTGGGAGTACAGAAAGCACCCACATACTTGTTATTGTACACTGTGACACAATTCATATGATCAGTGAAAAATACAGTGAAGTAATCATAAATGTACTGGAAGCACCACAAAATTAATGGGTGCATTGACAGTGTTAAGAATATAAGAGACACCCAGACTGCAGACAATACATTAGTCTGACTCACTGTTAAAGTGGTCTGACAAAGCTTCCCTATGCCATCTAGCTCCACATTTAGCTCTTCTGATAACCCTTGTATCTGGCTGTTCAAAATTAGCAGACAGCCACTCCACCTCCAAACCAGTGGCAACTTTCCCTCCTTTGCTTCACAGATATTATGCAGGACACAGCAAGCAGCTATAACCATTGGGATATTGTTCTCACTGAGATCCAGTCTTGCGAGCAAAC
This sequence comes from Mesoclemmys tuberculata, assembly GCA_007922155.1. Lineage (NCBI taxonomy): Eukaryota > Metazoa > Chordata > Testudines > Chelidae > Mesoclemmys > Mesoclemmys tuberculata. Next base: position 44,072,336 of record ML675618.1, on the reverse strand, counting down.
AATGCCAATGCCCCTTCAATCCACCAAAAGCACATTCAACTGTCATTCTGAACTCGCTAAGCCAGTAGTTGAGTCTCTCCTTGGTTGCGTTCAGGTAGCCAGTGTATGGCTTCATGATCTTGGGGATTAAGGGGTAGGCTGGATCCTTCAGGATCACTACTGTCATTTCAACATCGCTATTCATAATCCGCCAGTATGGAAAGAATGTCCCTGTTTGTAGTTTTCTGTAGTCCTGTGTTCTTAAAAATGCAAGCGTCTTGCACCTTCCCTGACCAGCCAGAACTGATGTTGATGAAACAGCCTTGGTGATCCACCAGCACTTCCATAATCATAGAAATCTTTCTACTGATGTACTCTGAGGTAATGTGGACTGGTGCCTATATAAGGAAATGCATGCCATTAATCACTCCATTGTAATTCAGGAAACTCATTGCTGCAAATCCATCCATTATGTCCTGTGCCCTGAGTAGTAGGAGATGATTAATGGCCTTGCACACTTGCATGACGATGGCCCCCAAAGTGGATTTTTCAACTCCAAAATGATTTCCCACTGACCAATAGCAATCCATCAGTGCAATTTTCCACAGTGCAATCCACTTACTCCTCTACTTTCAGTGCAACTCTCCTTATGGTATGACTGCACTGGAGAGCTGTGGCAAGCTCAGCACAAAGATCCAGGAATGCGACCTTGTGCATCTGAAGTTCTGCAGCCACAGCTCTGCATCCCAAGCCTACATTACAATGCAATCTCACCAATCATTGCTAGTTTCTTGGGCCTAGAAGTGAAGCCTCACCATGCGCAGCTGGTCCATGAACACCACCAACAATCATGAACTGGTTCTTCCTATATGCCACAGTAACCTGACATCTAGGAAATCGTCTTGTCCCCATGGCTTATTTTGTTGCTCTGCAAATACTGGAGGATTGTGCATCTGGAGCTTGCAGTGGTCATGACTATAGTGCAAAGCTCTGCAGGCGCCATGGTTCTGGCAGAGATGATGGAAAACCAGAAGTCATGATGTGTTCATGGGATTTTCAAATTAAGCTTGCAAATTACGGGATATAGATGGTATTATGGGATGGATAAAGTTGCATGATAGAAACTTGACCCCACACTCCTGTCACCCCTGCATGACTTCTTTCTGCCGTACCATACATTACCAAAACTTCTCAAAAGACAGTGCTCTGGACAATGGCAGGTTGAACATTGGAAAACCTACCCCTAATGTACCATACTGTACATTGAAACAAGCAATCCTGGTTAGTACATGTAGTGCCAGTGCAACGAGTCAAGTATGCACACACACAAGCAATACCAATTGTAGTGGCTTTATGCTGGTGTAATTTGTTTAGACAAAAGTTTGTAGTGTAGACATGCCCTTAGATTGAAAGCACTTTGAAGGAGTGATCTTATCACTGTGCTATAAATCACCAACCCCTTTTTTTATGCTGTTGTTATGGCTCGCCCACCTTCTCCTCAATTCTTGTTTCACAGACAGAAAGCAGAAGGCCAGAGTCCAAAGGCAAAGAAATGTTTATTGGTATCAATGAGCATGAATAAAACTGTTGTAACATCATTTCATTTTTATAATTAAAGTGACCCAACTCCATTTTAAATTAATAGAAATACAAACTCACTGGGCCTGGATGTAAAATGTTAACTGCTTTGTAACAGCATCCAGACTTGTCTAGTCAAGAATCTCTGTGATAAGCACAGGGAGAATCCCAGCAGGTGTTAAGTACTGGAGACAATCAAGATACAATCAGTATGTGGCCTGTAGGCTTTGGTAAACCTGTATGGGCCCTTTGTGACTTGAAACTCAGTAAACTCCATTTAAAATAATATTCAGACATATATTGCAATGAGTAATTCTTTGTCAACAGCAGACAACAGCTGGAGTAAATCCACAAAAAGAGCACAACTGCCCTAGCAGGATGCCTGAAGTCTGTATAGCACATAGCTGGACAATCAGGAAAGATAAAAACACGTTTTCTTGTGTCGGGGTGCAGCCTCCCATCACTTCATCGCTCTTAGGAACTTCTTAATTGGCTAAAAGTGGGCATATGGCTGTGAGGAAGAGAATATAAGGTGATCATAAACAGGAAGTAAACTGGAGATGTCCCATATCTTTGGAAGAGCACCAGAATAGCTCTACGTGAAGGCCTGATCTACCTACCGTCACTCCCCAGTTTGCCGCTCAAACCTGAGTATACAGCGTGTGGCTGTGAAACCTGAGTGTGACAGTATATTCCACTCAGATGCAAACCCGGGAATCGTACTAGTAATAATGGAGTGTTGTTTTGCTGCTGACAAACCTTACTGTTGCAGTGTAAGTATAATAGCATAAGTATATAGTGTAAGCTAGCTTTATAAGTATAATTATATAGTTGTAATTGTGATTGTGTTTTAAGTAGTTAAATTGTTGTATTAGATAAGAATAAATGGTGATTTTTAAATTGTAATTGTTGATTTATAAATTGATACAAGTAAAACAAAGTTGTATGCAAAGCAACCCTTGTCGCTCCTTATTTGAGGGATCCATATAAATCGAACCTGACAGCAAGCTGGTTCTTGTTGTCACCTCAAAAACCACAGATCGCCACACCAATAAAGCTTTGTTTCTCCCTCGTCCTTCTTGGTAGGCTTAATTATATCTGTAGGGCTTGCCCCTGGTACCACCCTTTACAATTTATGGTCATGTTCCATTTTAAAGGGTCTTGACTCTGGGAGATTCAGTACCACCTCTTTTGTATCACATGGGAGTAGTAAGGATTGAGGTTATGTTCTGGCCATGGTCATCTTTTCTTTAGAGTTAGCATTTCTTCCCCCCCATCCTTCTTGCCCCTCCCAACTTGTTGCTTGACCTTGTACTGGCATCTGTCTTGGGACATGAGTCAGGGCAGAACTATCCTTCGATCATACATCCATATATCAAACTCCCACTGCATCCAGCAATGCTTTAACTCTACCCCTTATCCTTTCTCATAGTAATAAAAACCCATCTGGCATTAGGCTGAAGCAACACATAGTGTCTTGTTCATTGTTTACATATGTCAATAAGGTTGTAATACACAGACAAATATTTCAAAAACCACAGCTCTCAAGCGAGCAAACAAAACCCAAATTTCTATCTCCTGCAAATAAACAGACCTAAATATTATACAGGCTTAAATACTGTATTACTATCACTAAAAGCTGTATTAATAAAACAATACATTACAGTGTTACTCTAGTTTCAAACACTTTCTCAGTATGTAAAAAATCTAATTTTTTCCCTCCCTTTAACAACTATACACAAAAACTACTGGAGTCAAACCCAGCCGATGTCCACTGCCATGATGAGATACATGAGGATGATTTGTGGCATTTAGCAAAATCACACATGCATTAGGCAAGTCAGATTCTATATCTGTAGTGAAATAGAGAAGTAATAAGGGTGAGATTTTCATCTCTGTGGAGGACCAGCACAGACTCTATGCAACACTTGAATCCTGTCTAAGCTCGGAAAACCCAGTGCAATAGACACACAACTGAGTCTGATGACTAGAACTAGTTGAATAATATTCAAATAATTGATTTGAAAAATGTCAGAATATTTTCACTAGAACATATTAATTGATTTCCCCTTCATTTGGGCATCTTATACAGCTAGATGAATAGTGCATGCGCGCGCACACACACACACACTGAATTTGTCAAAAAATATAGTTGATTAATGTTTTTGAATAATTTTGCTTTTGACTATATGCCTAGTTCTGCAAATAATCCTGCATACAATCCTATGTACTACATTCTTTCAAAGGGAAGATAACATCCCCTTTTTTACTAAAGTCCTGATGCAAGGTGCTCAGCATTTCTCTAATTGTCTTCAGTGGCAGCTGAGGGCACTCAGAAGAGGTGGAAGAAACTTTTCAGTTTTTTGGCCAGTAAACGCAGATTCAGGTTGACCAAAACAATTTGGATCAAATTCACTGATTTATTCAGTAAAAAATTTCAATGGTTAGTTTCAACAATTTCTAAATAAAACATTTCTATTTTTTGACTCAGAACACCTTTTCGTTTTGAATTTTCCTGTAATTTTTTAAAAGGTTAAAACTGACCAACAAATCTTAAATTTCACTTCAGGTTGAACAAAATGTTTCATTTGGCCCCAAACAATGTTTTTCTTATTTTCAATTTGGCAATCAAACAAAAAAACAAATTATTCATTCAGCTCTGGAACTCAATACCATGTAGAATTAAGCATTAAAGAGCTTAACACCAGATCAAACTTCCATGGGACTCAATGGGCTTTATATCAAGCCAATTAACACATGTCAGTATCAATAAATATATGGAGTCAAATGCAATTGTATCAAATGAAATTACAGAAAATATTGGAAATTATGATTTACAATACCATGTATCTGTGGCGTGGAAGGAAGAAAAGTCATTTATCTGGAGATTCCTTTAAAAAAAAAGAGAGAGAGAATACAGCAATGAGATAAAATATTATCTGAATTAAATATCAATTTTTGTTTGCTATTCTGATGTTGTGCCACTGGCAAAATGAATAAGGTTTAGCAATCCCACTTCCATTCTGCATTCAGTCTTTCAGAACAAATATCCCTTTATTCACCATGCATTAAAATAGCGTTATAGCAAAATGTTACCCCTACATACATTTCCCCACCTTTTTTTTTTCAAATTAGTTCTGTTCTAACCAGATTTTTTTCCATATTTTTGTATGCCAGTGACATAAAAACACTCATTAAAAGTAGAAGAGTCTCCTGAATTCTCTGACAAGAAGTGGTGCCAAATCATGAATCCTATTTCCATGGGATCATACCAGTTTCATAATTATCTGGGTAAAAGTGGGGGTTTGGTGGGTAGGCAAGAGCAATATAAATGTGGGTCCTTTCATGGCAAATTGTCAAATAACTGGTGCAAACTTCCCACACTTCAGACATAGGTTTTAGTCAAAAACTAAACAAAAAACAAAATTAAAAATCATGACAAAACACTATTTATTAACACTCTTACAATAACTTGCCAATTCAAATTATATTTTATTGCATCACCAGTTCATCTTCACACAAATCCCTTCACTCCAGAAGACCTCATGCAATTCTCATCAGGCACAAAAAAACCTAAAACAACGCCCCTGCATCCCATAAAAATATTGAACTACAAACAGCAGCATTAGTTTCCTCTATTTTGGTTTCTCCCTCATTCATCTTCATCCCATCCTTCTCTTTTCTGCCATCTATCTCATTCCCCCCACAATCCGATCAGTCTTCTCCCCATGCCATGAATCCCACAATCTCTCCTTTCATTTTCATTCTTTCTGCCCTCCCAGCCATGCTCACAAGAGTCTCCAACCAATTATCTGTCCCAGTTCATCCTCTGCTCTCTCTTTAGCTCCCAAATAAATGTTCTGCCTCTCCAGACGATCCAATTAATCATCTAATTCCTGCCTTCCATTTAGCATTATTTATCCTTCCTTTCCTCCATCATTCCATCCTCTTCCCACCAGCACCCCTGATCCATCTCTTGGTCTCCAGCTCTATAACAAAATGATTGATGAAACAGGTTTGCATTTTTAAGTTGTAATGCCAGCATTTGTTGAAAATCCAAAGGCAAAGTCTTAGATTAGGCAAAAGAGAACGATGCAAATAATGTCAAAATCTACTATCTGTGGATAAAGCTCATGAATTCAGGATGCTAATACCAGTATGATATTTTTATATACAGTTTTTTAAAAATCATATAGTAAAACTATTTTCTTCTATTCCACTTAAAGAATTAATTAAATGTTTTTTAGAAAAAAAGTCTTTCTGATCACAGTGAAATGTTAACACTGTGTGTAGATGTAATACAAAGTACTGCCAAGTGGAAATGGATTTTGAGTGGTTGATATATAATATGCTAACTACAAAATTGCATAGGATTTTTCTTTGTAATTTCTGAAATTAATTAAATCTTGACTTTTCCTTTTTAGTGATAAATATTTAAAGCACAGCCCAGAATACAATGTCTCTCTTTGTGTGTGTGCTCATATATGTGTGCATGACGGTAACTTGACAATGGTTAGCAGGTAAAAGAACTCAACATGATATCAATTGCTGTCAACAAATAAGGATTAAGAAAATATGTCTTCCAGGGAGCTGAAAGAATTTATTTTCAATGAGCTGGAAATCTGTGATTTTAAGGAGTCATCCTAGTTGACTAACAAAACAAACTTATGGTCCATTTTTAAATTTAATGGTATCCCTGGGAAAATAATTTAAACCATGCCATACAGATTAAGTTCTTGATCCTCCTTGCATGAGATAAACTGATGCTGTCTAAGTTTATAGCCAAAGGCATGCTCAAAGTGGCAGGTGTATGATTCTAGAGTCAGGCAATTTTCCAGTAGCAGCGTATATGGTAATTGCGTCTATTGCCTAAAGATATTTTGCTACGATCTGTTTATATATTCCCCTTTTTAATATTTACTCTAATAAGAGCTTCAGAGTTATGTATAATTATTCTCTGTGGAAATAATTAAGATAATTAATATACAGTACTTCTCTACTTAATATAAAACACTTCCTGAGTAAGTTAATGATGGTTTCAGATACAAATTATATACAATAAGTCCAATCTTGCCCACTCTGAAATCCATGGGACTTGTGCCATTGACTTCAATGGAAACAGGATCAGATCTGATAAAAGCATGTGCATGATATATTAGAGAAATAAAATATGAGTACCTGTGTGACATTCCCCAGGCTGCAATCTAGAAAGTTGAACAAATGTGTCCTCTCAACCCTCCAACCGGAGGTGCCTTTCACATTGCTTTGCTGTGAAAACCATCATTCCTGGCCTGTTCTCACACAGCCTCTAGCATGAAAATTCACTCCCAGCTGATTGATATGAATGATTCTAGCCAGTCACTCCTGAATTATATTGAAGAGTGACACAAGCAAATCCTTTGTCCCATACTTGTCCCCAGAAATGTTCGGCTTAAACTGCACCGCTTTTTCCTTCTGTGCAGTACAAACTCATAGAAAGTTCGTCATTTCATTCATAGAAAATGATAAGCACAAACCCTGTTCTCAAATGGAGGTTCTAGAGACTTCAGTCCAAACTCACATGTTTACAAAAAACAAGTTTATTAACTACTGAAAGATAGCTTTTAAATGATTACAAGTAATGAGGCATAAAAGTCAGAATTGGTTACAAAGACAAAAAAGGTAAAATGCAAAGCATTAACAAGTAAAATAAATTCAAAGCAAAGGTTTTTCTCACCACATGCTTTTATTGGCTGAACTCCTTCAGTCAGGACCACTCTTACACTCACTGATGCTTCCTTTGTCTTTCAATTGCCATGAGTAGAGATGAGGGGAGAGAACTGATTTTTGTCCTCTGATCTTCCTTCTTATAGCATTTCTCTTCTTTGAGAACCATCTCCAGCTGGGGCTCAGGTGACAAGTCTGTATGACAAGATGTAAATTTCTTGCTTACACCCTTCTTCCTGCCAAAGAAAGACCATTCAACCTGGTAATAGTCCACTTGTTTATGTTGACACCTGGCTGAGGTGCTGGCTCACCTTTTGTCTCTGAGGAAGTGGTTTGGGCTGCTTCTCTAAACATGGAGCATGTCTTAACAATGTCATACAGTAGATTTTATTACTTCACATACAGTGGTGCTACACACATTTTACCAGGGCAATCCTTTTCAGTAGATTATGAGTTTTCAAATGATACCTCCCAAGGCATATGTTGTACAAAATTCATCATAGTCTTGTAAAAGTGGTGAACAGAAGGGTGCAGTCTGTCACAAATTAGTAGAGCTTTGTGAAATTTTTTTTTCCCATGAAAAAAATCACAGAAAAATGTTTGTCCATTTTATCTGGTGATTTCTTTCCCTGATTTTTACCTTGCCATGAAATTGTGGCAACATAAGGTTATTTAATTTGTTTACATTGAGGTCTGAAACTCATGTTTCCTCAAAATATTGTGCTTATGAGAACTTGAGGGGAAATGAGCAGGAATGGTTCATGGTTCATATTCAGGGACTACTTTTATAGAATTAACTCAACTGCATTCATGAAGAAAGCTAAAGAGAGTATGGGGATAAGTGTTCCTTTACACAGCTGTGTGACATTTTGGGACTCACTCAGACTGATAAGGGGTTCTGTCAGTGACTGCCCTGTAATCTTGTGTGCCTTAATGCGAGCAAACATATACAAATCACACAGAAAATAAACAAAGCTGTAGCCCTTCTATATTAGCTAAATTTACTTTTTCTAATACAAATTGCCTATTGTGTCTGAAATATTTCCCAGCCTACCCTATGACCTGGAGAGGATTCAGTGTTTCACAGACAACACTTTGCTTGTATGTTGGCTTTCTTTTTCCAGATAAAAACTCCCAGACCCAAGTCTGTTTCTGAATGTTTTTTTTCTCTTGTTATGGTGACTCAGTTATTCAGGATAGGGAGAATTCCCTTCTATCTTAGTTTTCCAGAACCAGGGTTTTATTTTCAATTTCAAATTGTTACAGTGTTTTCCCATTAACTTTAATGGTCAAACATTGTCTCTTCCTGATTGGACAATCATTAGGTATTTAAAGTTGGTGTCATGTAAACACTTAGCCTCTGACTGATTGCCTAATCACACTGTTGTGAGATGATGATGTAGTTGCAACACAGTTATAGTTACAGTGTTCTACACATAAATACATGCATATGTTGCCTTATCTCTAATTATGGGTTACTTTAACCAATTACCCACCCAAAGGTGAGTGTTTACACCTATTTTAATCCATGAGAGATCGACTACAGAAGGGGAACTCATGATATACAGAGACTCCACAGTGATCTTTCTATAATAATTATTTGTATTAGCCAGCCAAACAATACACATACCGTAGTTTGGTAAAGAAAAGACCAATTCAGAATGCATCATATCTGCATTATTCACACCATGTCTTGTAGAAAAGCCTGAAGTGTTAGTCCTCATCCTTATCCTCACCAGTAGTCAACATCCTAGCTTCTTCCCCCCCAAGACACACACTGGCCAGAATACAATAATGTGTTATGCTGACACTCACTTGGATTCATATACATTTATTAATGTTTTAACTCCTTTTCCTTGTTTGAGCTTCCACACCTTTTCCTTATTTGAGCTTCCATTTGGGGTACCCCATTTGTCATAGGATAAATAGCTAGTTTCCTTTATACTCATTAACATTTAAATGACCTCATCTTAGTAACAGGTAGTTACCTTAAGAAAGTCTCTAACATTTCACCCAAGTTATCAACAGTTCTCTTGTAGTGTCTACTGTCTACACATAGACAACATTATCCAAACTCAGCAGTTATTTTCAAAACATCAGCATATCACAAACATAGAAACAGGCTCAGCAGGTGTATTATTAACTTACTTATGTTAATTTAATCTAAATCCTAATTTGGCTTAACTAAATATTTCAGAGGCCTGAGGCCTGTAGGCCCTGAGACACATTAATTAATACTTATATTTTACCTCTGTATCCTCAAAATACCTGATATCTTTTTATCCTGGGATACTTATACATTCATCACCATACATATACATATCTCCTGATGACCATCAAGCTCAGCAAATTAAAAGCTTTCATAAAAGACCTTACGTGACATACTTTTAAAAACAATAACATTATAGACAATCAGTTGATTATATTGCCTATTCTTTAGGATTCAGACCCCTGTTCTCCTCTTGGGTATATGTACCCCGATTGTCCTTTATCTCTCTCATTGTTTTGTGTTCTCAGATAATGAGTCTGTTTTCTTCCTTTTCTGGACAAAGGTTGGACTAAACGATCTCCTGAGGTCCCTTCCAACTCTAATATTCTATGATTTTAAAGGTAATATGTAGTATGTGACTTGATTATTGTACAATATGCTAGATAACACTGCTGCTGTAACTCTTCCTCCTCATTTTCTTATCCAAGTTTTGTCCCAAATCTGACCCAAAGATTGGCTTTACTATGTTTCAAATATGGCTTATGGAGCTCCCTCTTCAGCACTAACATTTAATTGCTGTTTCTTCTCTCAGTTACATGAAGGTAAATAAGTGGAGTTACTTTGTATTGGAACTAGTGCATAGCCTGATCCATATATTCTGAGGTAGTGTACTAATCTATTTGTCAGTTCATCTAAAGGTTTGGCTGAGGCAGTTAACTGAGGTAAATTATGCCTACAATTTTCTGAGATCTTCCTGCAGAACCGGCTAATTGGGAGGTGACCAATAATGACGAAGGAGAAGCACAGTTTGATAGCTTAACAACATATGAGTTGGCTCTTGGTAAAGTTACTTCTCTTAGAGAAATGCATTTTGTCTTTGAATCGTCCAGCTCTTAAAACTTTCCATTTTTATGAGAATCCTTTAATGCTGAAATAGAATAGAGCTCTACTTTTGCACCTGAAATAAGGAATTCTATTATCAAAAATAAATGACAGGATCTCCATAATACATTCTTAAAACTACAGTATCCACATGGAGAGATGAAGAAACAAATTGCAGGGCCAGATGGGTACCCAGAAGTCACCTACTACAGGACAGAACTAACAAAGAAAACAACAGAACACCACTGGCCATCACCTACAGCTCACAACTAAAATCTCTCCAACACATCATTAATGATCTACAACCTATTATGTCAGATGATTCCTCACGCACTCAAACTGTGGGAGGCAGACCTATCCTTACTTACAGACAGCCCCGCAACCTAAAGCCAATACTCACCGGCAACCGTACACCATACAACAAGAGCACTAACCCAGGAACCTATCCCTGCAACAAACCCCATTGCCAACTCTGCCCACACATCGACTCAAGTGACACCATCACAGGTCCTAACCACATCAGCCACACCTTCAGTGGCTCATTCACCTGCACATCTACTAATGTAATATATGCCATCATGAGCCAGCAATGCCCCTCTGCCATGTACATTGGCCAAACTGGACTGTCATTATGCAAAAGAGTAAATGGACACAAATCAGACATAAAAAATGGTAATATCCATAAACCAGTCGGAGAACACTTCAATCTCCGAGGACACTCTGTGGCTGACTTGAAAGTTGCCATACTGCTACAAAAAACTTCAAGAACAGACTTCAGCGAGAAACTGCAGAGCTGGAACTTATATGTAAATTTGACACTATTGAACTGGGCCTGAACAGGGACTTGGAATGATTATCCCATTAGAAGAAATAATTGTCACTGTTCACACATTCTTACCTTCTAATTAATAGTTGTGAATAGGCCTCAGCTACTCTAACTGAATGGATTTGGCTAACGCCTACCCTCCCCATTGTTTTTCCTTACTCTTGGATGTATATATATATCCCCTATCAGATTTCTATTCATTGCATCTGACAAAGTGGCTTACAGCCCACAAAATCTCATGCCTGCAGGAATTAAATTTAATAGTCTTTAAATGGCTTCAGGACTTCTTGTTGTTTTTACTAGAGTAAACAACCACCATACTGCTTAGGAACTGAGTACTTCCTCCCAGTACCTTATATTAACTATTTACATCAGTGAAGTTACCTGCAACTTAAGTCTTTGAAGAATAGATATGCAAGGGAATGAACACAAAACAATATCCTTTTCTCCTGAGAAACAAAGAGAAAATTTACTTCTGATTCATCTAAGCTGTAGGGGGTAGTTTCAGCCAATGAGGGCTCTGTAAGAAATGCCATCATGTCACTTGCACCATGAGATTTCAGTCATGTGACCAATCCCTGTTGAAATTTGACCTGCACCAAGAAAAAGCTGCCTCAGACATATGTTGGGAGTCAAGCTCATGGGGGAAAATGTATCAAGTGTTTCTCTCTTTTTCTGTCTCTCACACACAAAATTAAATTATTGTGCTGTTCATGGAAGCAGCTCCAAGTCAAAAAAGGAACATTTTGATTATTTTCCATTTCAAGCCAAATATTTCACACTCTTCTGATAAAAGAGTAACTGAGAAATATGGGTTTACTGCATAAATACATTGAGGTGATCCCATGGTGATAAAGTAAACCATAGTGACTAAAATCTCTAAGAATGATTAGAGATTCATAATAATTCAAATTTTTCATTATTAATATTTTATTTAGCACCATGGCAGCCCAATCAGAGACCTGGGAGAATGTCATAGTCAAGAGACTAAAGAAAATAAACAGCAATAGGATATGTAAGGGGTGGTATGGTAATTGTAACTTTTAAACACTTGTTCAAATCTCTGAGATCAAGCACCATATGGAGTGCTATATTATTTTGTATTAACAGTCTTTTGTTTGTTCCCAATAAGTGTTCAAAGCTACTGAATCATTTTTTGTTATATGTTTCCACCACACTATCTAAACTAAGACATTGCAGTGTGTGTGTTATATAAGTACCTATTATTGTTTGCCTTCACATACAGTGTTTCACTTTATCTATTTTTATTTCATGAAACCAGAAGAGACATTTGTTTTTGGAGTTATTAAATCTGACCAGGTTTCCAACTCTTAAAGCTGAGCAGCATATAGATGAGATCATCATTCATTCCTTGGGGAATTTATAGCGGTGCTGTACATTTCCACCTGTGATAACACTGGAAATAATATAAAAGACTATTTCCATTGTGTAGTTCCATCTCAGTTGTCTTAGCTCCTATTTTCACCAGATCACAGGAAGAAAGAAGTACTGTAAATTCCCTTACTGCATATTATCTAAAATGGCACACCAGTTTATAATATGACAAAGAATAATGGAAAGGATGGTAATGATTATAGTAGTCATATCTTCAGCTGTGTCTATAATCTTCACTGTTTTTAGTATGTTCCAATTTTTAATTTTTTTTTTTACATTTGCTCTTCTTGTTGCTTCCTTTTTACCCTTCTCTAGTTTTTCTACTGTATTTTGCAGTTACTTTTCTCTTTTGTTTAACCAT
>ML675618.1:43799257-44059000 GCA_007922155.1 Mesoclemmys tuberculata | reverse complement strand
AACCATATCCAGCCATTTTCAAATCCCTTTACAGACTCTCTCTCACTTTCTGCATTATATTTAAATTCCTTGTCCAGGTCCTCAAAACTCTGCAGAAATTACTTCAGGCCTATCTTTGTGCCCTTGATTCTTTTAATTTCCATTAAAAATGCTCGTTCAAGTCTCATATGTAACCACCTTCCTCGTTTCCTTCTCTCATTCTTACCTCCAAATGTTCTTCTATTTGGCTCCTACAACTGGGATGCCCATTCTGACATTTCTGCTGTCATTTCAGTCACTTCTTTGTATTCATCCTGAGTGAAAGGTGGTGGTTACAAACCAACCAACAAGGTCTAACCCAAGCACAACAATATATTAAGAAATAGTAACTGTCCCAGACAGATTACAACTTAAATAGACCTGACAGACAAAATTTGGTTGAAAGGAAGCATTATCACCATTTTATAGGTAAAACTGAAGCTCAGAGAGATTAAGTACCTTGTGCAAAGACAAAGGTCTTTCTGTGGCAGAGAATTAAACTATAATCCAATGCCTTAACCACAAAACCATCCTAATTCTCGGTATCAATTTGAGCTTTATATCATGACCTTCCAAGTACTAGAAAAAGAAATCACTGTAATCACTCTAATAATCTTTCACTTTCTGTCCAGCTTGTGGGAGAAATACCTTGATTACTTTATACCGCTTCTTAGTTTGTTTGTGTGAAAGAGAGTGTGTTTTGTGCATCTACATGTCTGTGAAGAAAGAGCGAAAGGTAAGGTGAAGAAATAAGTGTTGCATTTGATTCTGAAACCGATGATATTTCTGATCATTCATACCTCTTGCAAGCGTCAATTATATATTGTAGGTCCAGCGACAGAGAAAGTTCAGTTGTCTGCTCTCACAAGCCTTCATAAATTGGCTCACAATTTCCTTGTTCAGTGGAACATGTTTATTCTGAGAGGCTGTAGTCATGGAGGAGACATCTAACACCATGATAATTTGAACTGTTGAACTGGACTCTCTATTTAAGTTGAGAGCCGGTTGAGAGAATGGAGCCTTGAGGTGACATGTGCCCTATGTCATGTATTACTAAACATATCAGCTACTGGATTTAGTACCAGTTGGGTCAATGACCAGTTATGGTCATTTCTACTTAGAATGAGTTGAAATTATCAGTTCTAGATGCCACAAGGGTATGGATCACCATTAACAGGTCCGCATCCTTTTTGATAAAGTGCAATGACCTTTTATTTTTTTGTCCAGCTGATGATCTGATCAACCAATAGAACTGAGGAGTCCAAAAGAACACCTAGCCTGCAGACTGATTAAATAGTCTGATCTTAGATGTGTTAGACAGTGGATGACAGAAGGAAAATTCTTCAAAGTCCTTCCCCGTTTCCACCAGCAAGTGTAAGTGCTGCTGTCATCTAGGCATTGAGAGAACTGAGAAATGAAGCTTCTGGTGTCTGATGCAAAGCAAATGTCCAGCTAGGTATCTTCAAGCTGGTTGGACTTCAACCTATGATAGCTCACCAGTTCTCCCAACTAACCCATATAGATGTTGAATAATTTAGGGAAGAGTGGTGAGCTGTTTGGGATTTTGCAAGAGCGGTATTTGAAGTGCAAAAAAAGTTTCCCATAACCTTTTTGGGTCCAGTGTGAGAGGGAGAACCTGATATATTTCACAGCATTTCCATACCCCTCTGGAAAGCCAATTGCTACTGAAAGGTGCACCTAAATGAAGATGGACATACTTCCCATATTTATGGACAAGAAAAACTCATCTGCATTGAGCAGGGGGTTGGACCAGATGACCTCCTGAGGTCTCTTCCAACCTTAATCTTCTATGATTCTATGATCTACCAGAGGAAAAATGTAGCCTTTGTAACATGCTCTGGACTGAATCATGGCAACATGTAAAATTTGCTACTAGCTTCTAATTTTTGTTTGGAAAACGGAGGTTAGATGCTGGCAGAAATTTTTAAAACCCATCAGCCAGCAGCTGTCCTTCATTTATACATAATTTAGTTTGATTATAAACTCTTTAGGCAGTGTCTTTGTTTTCATACTTCTCTATAAGTTCTATTACACTTTTGCCATGAAATAAAATGAAATAAATACTAATGATTAATTCGCATCATTATCATTTTCCTCTCTAATCATTGCTTCTCTTTGTGCATGACTTTTTCTTTATTTTCTTTTTTCATGTGATTGGCTTACCTTAGAAGGATCCATGGCTGAATGTATTTAAAAGCTAAGAGCTATCAGCACTGGGGATGTATCTCTTGCTGCTAAAAACAAACACACACAAAAACTTGTTTGCTCATGTTTGCTCATGTTCCTGTTGGATAACCAGGTGGGAAATGATGCATGAAACAAACACCACAACAAAAGAGTTTTGGCACAACATTTTTGCCAGTCCAAAATGCCTCAAAAACACAAACCAAAAACGTTTTGTGTCAGGCTGTCTAATCATAACCCAAGTTAGAAGCGGGAAAAAGATGGCAAGAACCCAGTAGCAGAGCAGGCACTTAGATACACTGGACACAGTAGGCAAAGCTGAGCAGTCTGGTTCACTCAAAAAGCCAAGAAATTTTCAGTAGCAGTTGATTAGCTCAATTTCACAGTGGCCAAATCCAGATTCATGTGGTAGAAATCCAGAAACAAATCTTTTAAAACACTAATGCATGGAACGAAAGCAGTGCTCAATTCAGCAGCACTGAGGCCCAGAGGACTGAGATTTTGCTACTATTTCTACAAGGACATGGCAAAGAAAATAATTACAGTTGTGTCAGTTTTGGTTCCTACAGATAAACAAGATACTAACTTCTAAATATCTTCCTGTCCCTAAAGGGAAAAAATGAATGTGTGTTCTGAGGTCTGTTCTCCGGCAACATATCTGGAGCTGATAAAAGATGTACTTTTGCTATAGGAAAATTTCAAAGTTTACTGTATATAATCTTGTTTTTAGTATCTGAAGTATTAAATGCAGTTAAGGGAAGTTTGCAGACTATCCATGGAATATAAAAATAACAGAAATACATAGATGACTGTAGAAAAGCATGGCAATTGACTTAAAAATTTGGAGCGTGAAGTTTGACAGTCAGTGATGGAAAATTACCTTTTTGATGTACAGTTTCTCTGGATAAAATACAGATCTTTCCTTGCACAACAGAAAAATTGTTGTTTTTTCTTGCAGCCACAACAAACCTGGCACAACCCCTACCTTAGGGCATCCAAGTTTGTAGGGAAATCAATTGACAGGACACAGAAAGAGTTGCAAAGCGGGTGCAGGGGCTTCTTCTGTCTCTCCCCCAAGCACCATGCTATTTATTATCTTCTACTGATTACACAAGCTTGATTAGGTAGGCACATGCTAAGTCTTTGAAGTAAAATATCCACCGCCCTTTGGTCAGCCTGCAGGTCACGTACACAATGGCGAAATGCCGAATAATTGTTAAACTACTTAAAACGGGTTATGACCGTCTGTCCCTCTCCTAGGAAGATTTGTCCTCGACTAGGGAGGGGTCAGCGAGCCAATGTTATCCAAATACCACTACACAAGTTAACCAACATTACCTTCAACTCCCTGAAAAAAAAAAATATGTATGAGTAGATTCTGATGATATACTTAGTGCAGTGAACTTTGCTTAGCCTATTAACTTTCACTGGTAACTTTCACTGGTAACACCTACTTCGATGGAATTATACAGTTATGTATTGATAGCAGATTCACATAAACATGGGCTTAAAGACTCATTCACTTAAGAAAACCCTACAACTAGCAATTCTGAGGCTACTACTCTCAATAAATAATTCCACCAACAGGTGCATACACCAGGTCCGTGACACACTGAAATTGATGAGGGGCTTAGCCATTATAAGAACACTGAGACCAGAAATAAAAATTTAAAGGAATGAACTTGAAACTATATAAAATGAGGAGGAAATCTTTTCTATAGCAACCAGGAAAATAAAAAGGTGCTAAGTCACTCAGACAATGGAGTATGAACTGATGACTGAATTTCACTTTACAACTGGTACAGTTTAATTCAATATACTATAATAGCCACAGGATGACCTGATTTTTCACAGGGGATGAGCACCCAAATCCCTCCATTAAACTTTAATGGCTATTTTGGTGCTCTGAAAAGCAGGCCAATTATGTATATGCCTAAATATGGATTTTGTTACTTAATTTATGTACCCAACTTTGAACGTTTTGACCAACACCCCTAGAATCTCAATAAGCCATTTCTTCAAAAAAGTTCTATGAATGAGTAGTTTAAATGAGTTCTAGAGTTCCCTCTAGACTAATTGTTTTCACTGCATTTTATCCCCCATTCTGCAGGCCTTTGGCAAAACATACCTTAGAGCCACTGCTACTCCTGAATTATTGTCCACCTCCCACTGTTCTCCAAATAACTTTCCTGGGCTCTTCTATGGACCCAGTTATTAATTATCATTAGTATTTATATTTACAGAGGTAATGAGAGACAAAAGTCTATAAAGTCTATATACTGTACAACCACTTACGTAGATATGGCTTTAACAGTAGCTATTACTGGAATTGATGGCTGTTGAATTCTGTCATGTGACAGGAGAATTAACTTCCTGTAACCCTCACACATGTAAGATGACTGTGGCGAGGGAATTATGAGTATTCTTTTTTACAAGCATTTTTCTGTGTCAGACCTCATCAATTATTGGCATTCTGATCTGTGCCCCCATATCAATTTCTGAAAGTAACTGAATCTTTGAATCACCAAGTAGTTTTCATATGCATAGACACTTTTTAGAACCTCAGACCTACAACAAGGCCCAAACCTATGGAAGGAACAACTACTGAGGTAGAACTTTTAGCCATTAATGGAGCAAAGTGAAAGACTGCTGTTAGATTATGGTTTGCTTATTTTATTCCTTCAGCTGCCATAGGAATTAAAATAATGTTCCAAAATATCCAAAAATGTCAAGGTTTGGACTATTAAAACATGTCTTACTGCTATAATGGCTATATTACAATCTTTAGTGGTTTTTTTTTTAATTATTTTATATTTTTCCCTTTCACTCTATTAGTATTTGTTAATAATTTATCTGGGTTTTTTAAATTATTACCATAGAATATTAGGATTGGAAGGGACCTCAGAAGGTCAAATAATCCAAACTCCTCCTCAAAACAGAACTAACCACAACTAAATCAACCCAGCCAGGTCTTTGTCAAGCTAGGCCTTAAAAACCTCTAAGGATGGAGATTCCATCATCTCCTTAGGTATCCCATTCCAGTGTTTCATCAACATCCTAGTGAAAACATTTTTAGTGATAGCCAACCTAGCCCTCTCCCACTACAACTTGAAACCATTTCTCATTGTTCTGTCATCTGCCACTAGTCAGAACAGCCTAACTCCATCCTCCCTGGACCCACCCTTCCGGTAGTTCAAGGCTGCTATCAAATCCCCCCTCACTCTTGTCTTCTGCAGACTAAACAAGCCTAGTTCCCTCAGCCTTACCTCATAAGTCATGTGTCCTAGCCCACTAATCAATTTCATTGCCCTCCACTTGACTGTTTCCAATTTGTCCACATCCTTCCTCTAGTGAGGGGCTCAAAACTAAACTCAATACTCCAATACTCCAAATCATTATTTAGGGATGAATAAAGGGGAATAATCAATTCCTTCTATCTGCCGGAAATGCTCCTACTAATGTAGCCTAACATGTTGCTAGCCTTCTTAGCAACAAGGTCGCACTGTTGACTCATAGCCAGCTTCTTATCCACTCTAACCCCCACGTTCTTTTCTGCAGAACTGTTGTTTAGACAGTCAGTCTCCAGTCTGTAGCCGTGCATGGGATTCTTCCGTCCTAAGTGCAGGACTCTGCACTTGTCCTTGTTGAACCACATCAGATTTCTTTTGGCCCAATCCTCCAATCTGTCTAAGTCACTCTGCATCCTCTCCCTATCCTCCAGCATATTTACCATTCCTTCATTTTAGAGTCATTTGCAAACTTGCTGAGGGTGCCATCCACTCCATCCTCCAGATCATTAATTAAGGTGATATCTATTTCTACTTCTCTCTCACCTGTCCTGGTCCTGCTGCCACCATTCTTGAATGCCACCATTTCTTGAATATTGCAGAAAATAACTTATATGTGTTACCAAGATACACATTTCCCACTCAATATTTCTTGGATGCTTTCAAACTTCATAGGCTCTAAATAAGAATGAGGTTTCTTACCATCCATTCCAGCATGATGTCTTATTTTAAGCAAATTACACTGAAGTGGAGACAAAAAGCAACACAATAGTTAATAGCAAAGTTTCCTTTTTGTGCATATGGGAAAACTGATGAGAGTAGCTGACCATAGGTATCTAAGTGTACACTATCCGAAAAGTGTGAAATTATTTAAAAATTACCCTGACCTGTTTGGTCATTTTAATTGGATTTTTATTATTTACTTACACATTTTGATGGTATGCAGGACCCCTGGGGTACAGCCTAGGAGCTGTGGAATCTTTGGGTATGCTTATCAACTATCTAGCTTCAAGATAGCTTCAGAGCTCCACATCACTCTAGCTAGTGACCTACAGACAACCTCTTTAGACACATTTGTCACCCAACCCAAGATCAGATGGCACCAGATAGTTCAATGAATTAGTTCACTTAGTTCACGCTTTCCAGCCACTCACAAGCCAAAAATAGAGAAACTCCAGCTGGCTCCTCAGTCCAGAACCACAGGATCACACCATCTGTTCTGGTCAAAAAGCCTGACCAGTGGATATTATTATTCAATCCACCCTTCCCTCAAAATGGAAGGTACTCTAGCTTTCATTATTGAGCAGTTTGTCTGAACACTTCACTCAAAGACAGACTGGTTAATATAAAACATTAAACAAGTTTATTAACTACAGAAAAATAGATTTTAAGTGATTATAAGTGGCAAGTGTAAAGAAATTACCAAATGAAATAAACATGAGGTCACAGACTAAGTTCTACACACTAATGAGCTCTTGAATTAGCAATGTCTCACCCTTGTTAACTGGTATAAGCAGTTTCTTAAATAGAGGCTAGACAACCTTCCCTGCCCTGGAGCTCTCTTCCCCTCTTTTAAAGTCCTTTTTATCTTTCAGATGACTCTTCAAGTGTTCAGTTGAGAGGGTGGAGCCCAGTGATGTCATGCTTCTCCTTTTATAGTCTGTTTCAGCTTGCTACAACAGTGAATGCATGTGATGTGGTGGCTGCTTCCCACTGTCTAAGCAACTCCATTGGCTTCATACAGGGAACCCTTCACTGTAAGCAATTCCTGGTAGTGAATTCTTTCCTAGGTGGCCCATTAGGACATCTGACCACTTCTTTCTTGCATCTGAAAAGCTGGTTTAGGTGGTTCCCACCTCACAACATGTTCTAGTAGCATTTAACGCAATATTTTACAACTTCACATACTATGGTAGGACGTACAATCCAATAGGATATTAATGTGTAGCACATCAAGACCTTTAACACAGTACCAAACAAGGCATACTTTGTACAGAACATATAATTATATTACAGTGGTGAATATGAGGGTTTTTTAGTGTTGTTTTCAGATGTAAGAGGTCACACATGTTTTTGAAAAACCAGAGCTGTGCAAAATATTCATATAGAACCTCAAGACCAAGCTGTAGGTTTAAAGTTAGAAGCACTTGTAAACTTTGTTTAAGTTTGATGAACTAGGATGATCATACAGTTTTGAAGTCCTTTCTTCCTCAGTTGACCTCTTTACCGGCCCTCCACATCACAGGAAAAACCTCCAGAACCACTCAAGACACCTAAGATACACAGGGGGAAAAGATGGCTGTGAGATTTCCCTTTGAATGAACTTGAAACTCAAAGTGAACCTGCAAGGGTTGATTTTTTTCTGCTACCTGTGAACCAAACTGCAGAATTCAGTTCATGAATCCTTGTCATGAAACAAACACTGCAGAGTTTGTACAGATTTACAAATGCTGCATTATTGGCTAAATACATTTTAAATTGGATTATAAAGTAAGGTATCATTTAAAATGTCTTCGTACTATGCATCATTTAACTGTGTGACACCACTTAATGTTAATTTATTAATTTGAATTATAATAGCTAATCCTTGTCCACCACAATGAAAACATTATCCATATAGTGTCTGAATGACTGTGAAGTTTGTCAGTCCTGTCACAAAAAAGTTTCTGTATTTGATCTCCAAATGTTGGTTACCTTGGCTTTAATAACCTGCCAGCTAAGTCTCCATTTTCATAGAATCATAGAAATATAAGGCTGGAAGGGACCTCAATGTCATCTGGTCTAGCACTCTGTGCTGAGAAAGGAACACCTATCCTTCTACCATCTCTGACAGGTGTTTGTCCAATTTGTTCTTAAATCTCCCCAAAGATGGGGATTCCACAACCTTCCTTAGAAACCTATTCCAAAGTTCAACTATCCTTAAAGTTAATAAGTTTTTTCCTAATATATAAACTAAATCTTTCTTGCTACAAATTAAGCCCATTACTTCTTGTCTTACCTTCAGAGGATATGGAGAACAGTAGATCACCATCTTTATAACATTTTACATATCAGGTCCACCCCTCTCGTTCATCTTCTTTTCTCAAGACTAAACATGACCTTTTTCCAATCTTTCCTGATAAGTCAGGTTTACTGAACTTCTTAGCATTTTTGTTGTTCTCCTCTGGATTCTGCCCAATTTATCCACAACTTTCCTAATGTGTGGCTTCCAGAACTGGAGCTGAGTCCTTTCCAGTGTTGAGTAAAGTGGGAATTACTTCCTGTGTCTTACACATGACACTCCAGTTAATACACCCCAGAATATTAGCCTTTTTTGCAACAGCATCACACTGCTAACTTTCATTCAGTTTGTGATCCATTATAATCCTCTATTCCTTTTCAGCAGTACTATAACCCAGCCAATTACTCCCCACTTTGTAGTTGTGCATATGACTTTTCCTTTCTATGTGAAGTATTTTGCATTTGTCTTTACTGAATTTCATCTTGGTGATTTCAGACCAATTTTCTAATTTACCAAGGAATTTTGAATTCTAATCCTGTCCTCCAAAGTGCTTGCAACCCCTCTCCTCTTGGTGTCATCTGTAAATTTTATAAGCATAAAATGCTCCACTCCTTTATCCAAGTCATTAATGAAAATATTGACTAATACCACACCCAGGACTGATTTCTGCAAGACTTCATTATATATACTCCTCCTCCCATTAACAACTCACCATTGATAAAATACTCTAAGTATGGGCTTTCAACTGCTTTGAACTCATTTTATAGTAATTTCATCTAGACCATATTTCCCTAGTTTGCTTATGAGAATGTCATGTGGGACTATGTCAAAAGCCTTACTAAAATTAAGATATATATTGTCTACTTCTTCTCCTGTATCTACTAGGTCAGTAACCCCTGTCAAAGAAGGAAATTACATTAGTTTGGCATGATTTGTTCTTGAAGAATCCATGCTGGTTATTCCTTATAATCCTATTATCCTGTATGTGCTTACAAATTGATTTGGACTTAAGGAGAAATCAGCCAGGCCAGAGCTTTAATAAAATGAAGCAAAAAAGAATCTATTACATCTGGCTTTGTCTACTGATCTCTGGCCATACACAGCCACCATGTTTGACAAAGAGGGCTGTGTTTGTTCCACTCTCTGAGGTGGTCACTGAAAGTTAGGAGTCTGGCAATGTGCAATATCAAAGATATGACATCTCCAAGGACAGCCAGCAAATCTATTTATATTAATCAATGAGAAACCTCCCCAGCAAGATTTTGCAACCACATCACAGTTTGCTGAAGCTGAATGAAGCCAGAGTCACAATAGACACCCTGCATATGTGTATTTGTATTGTGTTTTCCCAGTTTTTATAGGTAGCGCTTTTAAACTTGCCTTTTCTAATTCCAGTAGGTGCAAAAAGTGAACAGAAACAATGTTGCATCACATATGAATTAATAACCAACAGAGAAAATTTGAATATTCTAATTGAACTGTTTCTAAGCGATCCATGCACCACAAAGTATTCAAAGAAGAAATTCAAGAATAATTTAGAATAAAGAACATTTTGGGGAATTTCACAGTTCATGAACAGAAAAAGAGGCAAACATAATTAAAGAATAATTTGTCCAGCTCTAGTTAACAATAAAACAGCATGCGAAGGCCTTTACAGCATAAAGGGCTCACTCTTTACATTTTATTATAGCTACCACCCTTCCCCCCAGATAAGCAAATACATTAATTAATTATAGGAAATGTTCATTTGTCATGCTAATTAAGTCAGATGTATTAGATGGCAGAATTGTCTTCCAAGGGAAGTAGTACACGTATCTCTTGGACTGTTTAAAACCAAACTGGCCACAACACTTGCAAATGTACTGCAGGGAATACATCCTGCACTGGCACATTCCTGGAATAATAGAATAGAAATGTAGGGCTAGAAGTAAGATCAAGAGGTCATCTAGTCCTTATCCTTATGTTGAAGCAGGATTAAATATATTTGTATTATCTCTGACAGGTTTGTCTAACCATTATTAAAATCTTCCAATGACAGAGATTCCACAACATCCCTAGGAAACTGATCCAGTGCTTAACTATTTTTATAGTTAGAAAGTTTTCCTAATTTATAATCTGAATCTTCCTTGCTACAAACTAAGTTGATTACCTCTAGTCCTGTTCTCAGTGAATGGGGAGCAATTGATCAACATCCTCTTTATGACAACTTTTTATGTATTTGAAGACTTGTTATCCTGGTCCTTCTTAGTCCTCCCTTCTCTAAACTAAAAATGTCCAGTTATTTCAACCTTTCCTCATAGTCATATTTTTTTTAATTCTTATTAGTTTTGTTCTCCTCTCCATTTTCTCCAATTTGTTCACATCTTTGTTACATGTGATGCCCAGAATTAAACACAGTACTCCACTGAGCGAAGGCCTCACCAGTGCCAAGGAGAGCAGAACAATTACTCAAGTCGAATATATAATACTCCTTTTAATACATTCCAGAACGACTTTTGCATTTTTCACTGCAGAATCACACTGTTGACTCATATTCATTTTGTGAACCTTGGATCCTTTTCTGCAGTACTACCTAGCCAGTCTTTTTCCATTTATTATTTGTGCATTAGGTTTTTTCTTCATAAGTGCAATACTTTGCGCTTGTCTTTATTATTGACTTCAGTCTAACTTTCCAAACTGAGAAGATCATTCTGAATTCTGAATTCTTAACTTGTCCTCCAAAGGGCTTGCAACCCTTCTCTTGGTTTCATCTTCAAATTCTATGAAAATACTCTCCAATCCATCATTCAAGTCAGTAATGAAAATATCGAATATTATTGGACTTAAGACAGACCCATGCAGGACCCCATGTTATATGCCCTTCCAGTTTGACAGCAATCAATTGATAACTAGTCCTTGAATACCAGCTTTCAGTTAGTTGTGCCCTTCTCTTTGTGGTAATTCCATCTAAAGCATATTTCCTTAGTTTGCTAATGATAAGATCATATTGGAAAACATCAGAGGTTCAGATATAACATATCCTCTGCTTTCCCCCCCTCCTCTAGGCTAGTTACCTTGTCAAAGAAGGAAATTAGATTGGTTTGGCATGAATTGTTTTTGACAAATCCAAGTTGGCTATTACTTATCATCGTATTATCCTCCAGGTTTGAACAAATTTATCTTTTAATTACTTGTTCTAATATCTTTCCAGGTGTCATTCTCAGGTGGTCTGAGACCTCATTGGTCTTCCCTGAGTTCTTGAAAATAATTGCTAATGGTTCATAGATTACTTTAGACTAAATGACACAGTAGGGTTTGTTTCTTTCTGTTTTCTATGATCCTAAGACTTTGATAATATTTTGTGCCCAAGAAATTAACCTACAACAAAAAAGGAAATAGTGTAAATTATTTGCCCAACAATTTTGTGAACCCCCATTTAATGTGTTCGTGGGCTTAAATATAGCATATGCTATATTTCTAATATAAATGTTCAATTATTATTATTTTAAATAGGATTAATATCTGGAGGACAAAGGAGAAGTTACTTTAAGAGACAGTCCTAGATGCATGAGTATTCAACTGTGTTGTTGCTAAATGATAAAAAAGAGGCATTTAGAATATCACTGAAAAAAGATGCAAACAATTTCCAATTTTTTCCTGTGGTTATTTCATCACAAACCCCCCCAGTGTTCAGAGGTACCTGCTGTGCACAAACTTTTTTCATTCTATTTCTACTTAACATTTCAGAACTCTTTGGTCTCTCAGTCCTTTTCTCTAGCCACCAGAACACATTCAATTCCACAGTCTGCTGAACATTCATGGAATATCTGTATTTGGCATTGCTATCCTTTTAAATGTTGGCAGGGTCAAATAGGTCTTTTGGCCATCTGCAGATAGTGTTCACTTTATGAATTGGGAATATGTTATACAGCTTTACTCTTGTGATATTCATTATTTAAGGGGTCCTACATCTTAATTATTTAAAACAGAAATTATGTTTCTAAGGATGCCAATTTCAAAAATTAATCAAATTTACTCTGGTGCATACAAACACACAGGCAAGCTTTTGACAACAACAGATTCAGACATAAATTCAGAAATAAACTCCTTTACAGAATGCCTTAGCTACATGATGATTGTGTAGTTATCTAACTAGTGTACATTTTCTATGGCAGTTTACATCTTGGAAGTGATAAT
The DNA here is from genome assembly GCA_007922155.1 of Mesoclemmys tuberculata. Classification (NCBI taxonomy): domain Eukaryota; kingdom Metazoa; phylum Chordata; order Testudines; family Chelidae; genus Mesoclemmys; species Mesoclemmys tuberculata. Next base: position 44,046,313 of record ML675618.1, on the reverse strand, counting down.
AACCTGATATACCGGCCTTAAAAATATTACTGTGCCTCTCATTCTTGAAGCTAGTTGAAGTCTATAGAAGCAGTCCTTCCCATAATACCACAGATGAGACAAAAGAGTGTACATAGGAAACCAAAAGATTTGTGGGAAACCCAGTGAAAATAAAAGTGCACCTCATGTGTCAGCTGACTCAGTTATAAAACCAGGTCAACATAGGAAAAACAAACTCTCCATCTGCATTAAGTTACTGTAGGTTTATGATGCAGAAAATACAATTGCATTCATATGTTTGAAAGAAGTATTTTGCCACTAACAATAAAAACAAAAAACATACCATTCTTCCTCCACATAACACTTTCTGTGCAACCCAAGTTATCTGACAAAGTGGGTTGCAGCCCACGAAAGCTTATGAACCACAGAAATGTGTTAGTTTTTAAGGTGCTACGGGACTCTCATCATTTTTCCAAATTATCTATGTTTATTGATCATGCACATATATTGCAAAAAGGCTTATTTTTAAAAGGAAGCTGAGGCTATGAGTAACGTTTTCAAAAGCACCTAAGTAACCAACGCTTATTGTCTTTACCCAATGTCATATATCAAGGAGTTCTAACAATAGTAATTACAAGTAAAAATCTTTCATACAAAGAATGCATTCATTCAGTTTGTGTTTGTCCCAAATACAGCCTAGTAAAAAAAAAGGTGCCCATGAAAAATTATTTTAAGTAGTTTCAGAAGAGAAATGACTGAGTCATTTAACTCTTAAAGGAAGAGGAAAAAAAAGAAACAGAAGGAATATTCCAGTGGCAGGTAGTTCCTGGACACATTTTAATATGATTCTAAGTTATGAACTCTATCTACATTGACACAGTGAGTGAGAACTTAAGAACCCAGAAATATGTAGTGACCCCCTTCCGATTTTTGTTTCTTCTACCATACCCACAAACCCTTCAATGCCATAGTAGAATCAGGGTTTGAGTGAGTGAACATCAAAAAAAAACCAAAAAAAAAAAACTTAGAGTTTCAAGTTGAAATAAATATTGTACTGATTTTGTACCATTAAAGTGAAAGGGAGTTTTCCCACTGGTATTAATGAGGAGGATCAAGCCCTCAGAAAAAAGAAAACCTGAATCTGAAGTTTCTAAAATAAAAAAGGTAATGTGAAGTTAATATTCAGACACATAACTTAAGAGAATTTCTCCCACCTACTAGTTCTACTCTTTCCTATTTAAACAGAGCTTTCCCTAGCTAGGTTCCTACACATTTCTAGGCATAAGAATTTTCCTGATTACACTCCCTTGACTCATTTTTATAGCCCCACCCAGACAGTTGTATCTCGCAGGTGCTCCTTATAAGAAAGATAGCAAACTACTACCCTGGCCCTTAAGGAATCAATTATAGCTATGCAAGAAAACTTATTGTAAGGTAACGCTTTAGGGAAAATGTTTCCCAAGTCTTTTCTTTCTTATCTATACTGGTCCTGTCAGGGCTATACACATCAAACACCCTAGTTACCCCCATTTCTTTATGGCAGAGGTGTGACAAATATTCCAACCTCATGCAGTATCTTTCAGGGCACTGTATTAAAATTTTGAATGGTTTATGTTCTGCTCCATGAAGAAGGGTTACCACAGCTGCTACAGGAACTAAAAACAGTAGGTAGTGATTAAGCCAAGCCACCAAGGCTAAACAAAGTGCTGGCCCTGGCTTTAAGATAGACTAGCCTTCTAGGGATATCACAATGTATAGAACCCTTATGTGAGTGTTCTCAAAGGACCGTGGAGGGGCAACGCAGGTGCAGTTACTCTGAAACCGACAACTATGCATTGTATCCTAGTTCTCTGGGTATATTTCTGTACCATACCTAGCACAATGGTCATTGACTGGATTTTTTAGGCACTACCACAAAACAAAGTAACAATTTCTATAAGTTGTGATAAAGTTAACAATTTGGAGTAAAATACCTTGGGTTTTTTTGTTTGTTTTTTTGTTCCTATAGTTAAAGTATCATGCTTGTCTATGAAGATTACTATATTAAAATAACTAAGTAAATGATGTCTTTCCAATTTGTCATTCCATTTTGCTTGGCAACATGGCATAGAAATGTCTATTGACTTTTTAATGTGGAATTGCACTGACAAATACAAACAACTGTAGAATACATATCAGTAGCAAAACAGGACCAATTAGCTCAAAAAGAAAAGAATAAGCTTGGTTTACTTAATTTACAGAGGATAATTGAGTAGTAAAGGTACTTGCAGCTTACCAAGCAAGCTATTTGTCCTAGCAATTCTCTATAAATAATTTTAAAAAGCCATGTTTACCAATAGGGCTTTTATAAAATAATCCTTCCAGAAAAGTTGAACTGCATCATTACACAAAATCATAGTGAGGGATTAGGGTGTTTCTTAAACAGAGAGTTTTCAAGGAGTGCAAAAGGAAGTAGTTAATCTGAAAAGCTCTGAAATCATTATATAATAAAGGTCAGGAGCACACAGGTGTAATTTAAACATGCTTTGCTAACTCCTACCAGAACTCCTATTCTCCAGCAGCTGATGCATTACATCTGTGTGGGGAAATTATTTTTCAAAAAGACTGACATCAAAGAAGCTATTAAGAGTCTGGCTTCCTAAGTAAAGTTAAGCAGCATCAACAATCTTCCTTTTAAAAGTGAGAAATGTTGAAGTACAAGATTCAGTTGTGTTTAATAGGCTGCAACCCAAAAGTAGCTAATAAAACAATGATTTCTTCTTAGAAGGAGACATATGGCGCTAGTGGGGAGACAGAATAGTAAGTTTAGAACTCAGTTTAGCACTTAATAGTCCACTCATCAGTGGTTGCCCTCAAAGCTGATGTAGATGGAATACATTAGATGTGCATTTGGAAAAGGCTGATAGTATTTTAATTAATGGAGCACACTTGTGGTCCATTTATAGTAGCTGTGAATTAAACACGCTAATAGATCCAGCACAGGTGCCTGTAATTGACAGAAATGCCTAAGACTGTGGATTTCACATTTAATTTGTCCATAGAGTTGCAGATATAGTGAAAATTGTATTAGTAGAAATCTTTAGAAGGAACTGGGTATGTTCACAGATTTAGAGTTTTATCCAGTAGCTGAAAAAGGAAAGGCAATTACTTAAAATCAGTTTGAAAGGAAAATTTACAGAACAAAGTCTTGTGAGATGATCCAATTCTGTTTGTTTTTGGAAAAGTATTCTTTAGTATTTCACTATTAATTTAGCTAAGGAATTTTGAACTGTGGTATTAGAAGCTTAAAGACAAAATTGAATACCTTACAAAAGATAAGGAAGTTTCAGGTAAGATGAAACATGAAAAAACGAATCATTGTAAAATCCCACTTCAATTCCATGTGTTTGGGAGTTCTGTAGAAGATTTTAAAAGAATAGAAAGAGCTATTCGTGCCTTGTATTAAAATGACTGATATCACCAGGACAATCAACCTTCCTTTTCTTTCCTTTCCTTTCCTTTTTTTTTTCTTTCTCCCACCCCCTGAAGAGGGCAGGGCCCAAGAGTATCAAACAGAGGAACCTGAAGTTAGGAATAAATGGCGTGACTTTAAAAACTGGTGGGCATTTAGCATTCCCAGCGACTTCCCCTGGTTCAGTCTCAGAGCCTGATTCACAACATTGCAGCCTTGCAAGGTTACACATATATGCAATCCTTACTCATGAGTAGTTCCATATTCACATTAATAAGGACTTTCAGGATTAGGTCTTAAAGTGATATAAAATCAATAACATATACAGAGACAATCAATGTGATGAGATGGCAACTGCTGTTTTACAATACATAGCTGCACTTAAAAACAGTTCTGGGAAGTGAACAATATTTTATCCAGTTCAAGCTCAAGTTGGAGTGTCGCTAACTCAGTTAAATTGTAGCCAAAGTTTTTCAATAAACTAAGTGTGAATGATCACATAAAACCATTCACAGAAGTGTATTAGTTCTGTTAAAAGAAACCTGTATTCTTCATATCGAATATCAGGAAAATAGTAAAGGCTACAAAAATTGCACTGCCATTCAGTCTTCTTATGAGCTTATTTACATTACAGGAAACTCCACACAGGAGATGATTCTCCTCAACTCCATTGCTTGGCTTGCCCTCATAAAACTAGGACATGAGAAGCTGGTTTAATCCCATCCAGAGTGAGGAAGTGAACAAGGTCATTATTAGAAATAAAAATGCACCAGGACCAGATGGACTTAAAGGTGTTTTTAATAAATTCTCTATGGAAATCTTAGTCTCTTACTTAAGGACTACACTTACCTCCTCTATGGAGGTGACTCTACTTTGCCTTATCTTCAATATCAGTTCACCTACAGCTAAAGATACTCATTTCTGCAAATCATCTAAATGCATCTTTCCTAATTCTTACTCAGGCTTAGTAGCTACTGCTGCTCTTGTTATAATATTACAAAATGGAAATATTAATTTATTCCTAATCCCACAAGTGAACTAATAGATCTGGAAATAATATAAGCAAAAACAAATAATACTGACAACTTTGAAAAAAGACTGTATTTCAGTATTAATATATATAACTTCTCAAACAGAAAACATCAAAAGATATCTGTCGGTTAAGATGTTTATTTTAAAGTAAATGAAATTAATAATTAATCATGTATATTAGTTACAACAAACGTTAAGTATTACAAAACAAGCCAGGAAATAAATGCACATTAATTTACAATAGAAGCCCTTATAAAGTCCCCTAGATTGCCAAGTATAGAGGAAACTGGTAATCACAAGAACTTCAGTATGGTAACTGCTGGGAATTTATAACTCACTGATGAACTCACCATCGAGCACCATGGCAGAAGAATTTCAAAAGAACATTAAAGAGCTAGGTATCCAATTGCCAATGGAATTCAGATACTGTAGGTGCCTTTGAAATATCCCAGCTCCAGTTGTTAACTACATTGTCTTTCATCTCCAAAATGTAGAGGCAATGGCTTGAAATTTGCCTTAATGTATCTAATTCATAATTTTCAATTTCAGTCTAGATCTATCAGTATCAAATAATTTATTTTTGCTTTAAATTACATATTAGGGTACAAGACTGATTGGTGTCAATATTTCCCTCCAATTACTTATATGAAGAGGTAAGAAATGGCAGCATAACTGTTAAAACAAAATTCAATAAAGAATAAAATGCAAACCCTCCCGTGCACAAAATAATTTATTATGGACTATCTATTAGTAAAAAGAAGACACATTTCAGTGACAGAAATAAAAATATCAGATGATGATTTGACATTTAGATTACTTGGTTCAATAATATATTTCTTGTAACTAAACATGCATCACAGCCAATTCCAGCTGAAATCCCACATTGGCTCCGTGTATTGACATTCTGATCTTCTGAAATTAGGTGTGTTCTCTTTTCTCAGTATAATCTCCTTTTAATAAACTTGAAGCATTTTTTACTTGACATCGACACATAAAATGAAACAATTTGAATATTTTTATGGTTATTATAAGCATCTTTAGATTTCAAAGAACAGGTATATTAAAGATAACATTTTTCTCCCAAGTTTTTTTTTTAAGCTTTCCACATTGCTTCACCCTGTTGTATTTCTGTTAGATTTCTAAATGAAACCATCTGGTGCTGTCTATTGAGGATGATTTCAAGTAGTTCCTCATGTTGCTGGTAAGACTCAGAGTCCATGACCATACATATGGATCATGAGCCTCAAATGAAAATTGATCTCTGAAATAGTTAATCATCATAACCACCTTTAAGATAAGAGAAATGCTGTGAGTCTAAGATACATATTTGAGATGTATGATGATTCATGCTTAAAGGTTATTCAAGCATTCAGAGTTGTGCAGGACTGGAGAGAACCACCAGCTCTGCCAGAGTTAAGGTTATGTTTAAACATAAGGTTAACCTTTATGTTTAAAGATTGACTCTAAGTTCTCTAAAACCGAATTAAATTCTCTTTAAATGTGCTCTGCCTGCATAGCACCCCGTTGGTGATCCAAACTGAGGTCATTTGAGGAAAAAGGTTCATGAGATACAGTCACACTGAAAACAGCATTTATGAGGTTCCCAGATTCTGCCCATAAGTTTCTGAGCACACTTTGTGCTCTAACTATGGCTCAGATCATTCCCCAGTTTCTTGACATTTAGCTCAGCTAGTGCATGGCATCCATTGCCCTTTGGGGAAGCAATATTAAAATCATTATTAAAGGAAGAGTTAGAGCTGGATTAGTACATGCTTAACACTCATGTGTCAAAGAGATTGAAATGTTCAGGTGCAGCAAGACTAGGTAAGAGGGCTTCCAGTCACCCATTTTACATGACCTTGGTGATTCAACGAGGCATGCTGTGGCCATTGAACCTGAGCTAGATTCAGGTATTGTTAATTCAAAACCTTTCTTCACAGAAACCTGAGACTGATCTGTAGGCATGTTGCTACTATTTGCCTTAGTTCAGTTTTTATTTCTTTTAACTTTAGGAAATGGACCCTGCTAATTTCTATAGCTAAATTAGAAGAAATTCTAGTTATATTTTGGATGATTACAAATTACACATGCTTTATGAAAGGAGGTAAGAACGTTTGAACATACTGCTACCTGAGCTCATTTCCCTGTCCCTCTCATGTGGGAGCCAGGATCTGGGCACACCCTACTCTCTCCTTACCTCTTGTGTGTGTGCTGGGATCTGGAGGATCCCATCCCTCTAGGCCCCTCTCCCTGCCCCTCATCTGAGCCAGAATATGAGGGTGCAGCCTGAAGAACAGAAATTTAAAACTCTGAAAACCAGGAAATACTTGATTCCCTTGTGTAGGGTGGCTGGCTGGTCAGAGTCAAGGTGGGTGAGGAGCATGGGTGGGAGGTCTGGTCAGATCAGTGGTTGGGGGCCTGGCTTCAGGGGGGAGCCAGGTACTGGGCTCACGGCACCTGACTCTGTCTACATAACCAAGGAAGTGTGTGACCCTCTAGTACCCTTCTGCCTGTGATACACGTATGCAGAAGCACAGGGCACCAGACAGCGAGGAGTAACTTTTTCCATGCTATTGGCTTCTTAAGTGCTAATGGCTTCATGATATAGGAAGGGGAGGGGAAGCTGTAAATTTTTGTTAGGGAGGTGAGCTATATCTGGCAGAGAATGGTGAAGAGAGGGTAGAGAATGAGAGAGAGACATCTATCTTATGCTTAAAGTTATTGTAACCAACATGGCATAAAATGGTCCAGATTTTAAGGTATATAACATATCCGTGACTCCCCTTCCTGCCCTGTTTGTAACTCCCATTCTACAAATATTTCAAAGCACAACCATTGCCACCATTGCTATAGCAAAATGTACAGGTTGTGGGAGGAACACAAAGGAATCAAATAGCATCCTTTATATTTAGCTAGTCATATTAGTTCCTCAACTATAAACCTACGTGATAACTAATACTGCCTACATGACCATTAAGTCCTACAACAAGCATTTCTTTCTTTCTTTAAAAAATTCAAACTTAAAATGAGAAAACTAGGAAATCAGAGTTAAGGTACACAGCAATGCAACATTAATTCTGTCCCCTTGGACCTGGCAGTTGCCCCTGAGAAGTATCTGCCAGCGCTCCCAGCTGCGTTCGTTGTGATAGGTATAACTGTACTGAATGCCAGAGGGATTAGTTGAAGAAGCTTGGTAGAGCTGTGCTTCTGGTATGAGACAATTTGCAGGGATGGCAGTCTGCCTTTTGGGTAGGGATCTAAATACTTCTCACTGCCCCCCGTGTGTGATCAAAGGAAAGATGTGCATTTTGTAGGATCCAGTATGTCTCACTTCAGTATTGAGTTCTGTAGATTGTGTCAGTAATGGTGAACAGGAGTCTTCCTGTTTGGGTAGAGTGAGCAGTGAAATTGGATATGAGTGGTCTGTGGGTTTAATGATGGGCAACTGAAAGTATATTGTTAGTTAGAATCCAGTAGGTAAGGTGAAGGGGATTCAACATTTAGCAAGTGTGGGGTTGTTCCTGAGGAGTAGATTCTCTCTTCAGTTTATATCAGGTGTAGATATCTTCTGTTCAGCATAGCTCATCTAAACACAAATTTTGCCTTAGCAAAGAGAAAAAAACATTAGACTTTGTCCTACAGTGGTCATGTTGCCTGTTTACTGAATGTTCTGCACTGTCTACAGAGACAGAGTTCAAGTACGTGTGTTAAGGCCTTGTTCAAAGAGATCAGAGTTAAAGATGCATTGACATGTAGCTTTTCCTTTATATTTCCTGGTTTTCAGAAGTTTGAGTTTTGCTGAACTCACTGTTCTAGAAGGACACAAGACAACAGACAACCTTAACACTGTATTAGTAAAGTTCTTTGTCAATCAATAATGCCTAGGTTCTCCTTTAAAAATAAAGTAAATGTTTTTGAGATGAAGCATTTCTTAATGGACTGCTGGCAGGGCTAGAATCCAGGGGTTCTAACCCTATCCTTCCATTGGACTCAGCTAAGTGGATTTGGCCAAGTCACTTGAACTCACTGATTTCAGTTTGTCTACATATAAATTATAAATGTTACTTCTTACTTCCCAGGATATCTTTGAAGATTAATTAGACAATGCATTTAAAATGTTCTGAAAAAGAGTGTAACATTATATTATCGCTGGGTATGTTTGTTGAGGTTTAAGAACCTAATACCAGGTAGAGAAAGGATCATTATGTATTAAAAGTGGAGAAGATAGAGTTACTTGTCACTGACCAAACTATTCCCCCATCTCATAAATGCACACATGAATTGGTTGAACCAACTACTTTTTATTTTCCCTGACCCCCATCAGAGCTAAATAGCCTTCTGCATAAGTTAGAGTGCTCTTACAGATCACTCTGACAGCCAAGGATTATTCATGATATTGCATGCTCTAAACTGCCTAAGAACAGCTTTCCACCACTTTGCATTGCCTCAGTGGAACAAAACATCAGGAACAAGGTGAATAAGATGGCCCTTATGGTCTTTTAAAGGTATCTCTCAGACTCATTTAGAAAGAGTTTCAAATGTGGGAACTTCACTTTTTTTACCTACACTAGTCTATGCAGATGGTGATTTGGAAACAAAAGTTCTTCCACAATCTACAGAACAGCAGTAGATAACTGATACAAATATTATTGAGCCCTCTGGGATTGTCATTGATGCTAATTTTGAAGGTTAAGAAGTCTTTGTGTTATAAGTACCATTTGATGCTAGAAGAGATCAAGGTACTGTTGGTTTGTGACTTCCTTATACTAGACTATTTCAACATCTCTAAAATATGCATTGGGTGTGGCATACATCTTCTATCATTCTCTGCATATCTACAAAATTCTGAGTTTAAGGGGCTGATTCTGAACTGATTTTGGAAGCAACATCACTGAAATCAAAGGAATTGCACCTATGTAAAACCTGCATAAAAGATACCAGAATTAGGCCTTAGTTGCTTTCTTTTCATACCATTATTCATTAATACCTACTTACAACATATACAATGGTCATTACAAAACAGTCAATATTTGCCAGCAGGTAACACACAGTCCCAAAGAATTCCCACCCTGATTTCCTATACTGTGCATAAGTCAAAATTGAGTATTTTCTTACACTATGGGATAGTGTTAATAATTACTGACTTTTGATAGCAAACATTGTATACGAGGATGTAAAATTCCCCCAACCCTTTTATTTTGTTTTCCTCATGGTCAACTGAAATATAATTAAGGAGCCAAAGTGACACCTTGTATAATTGCATACAGCTTCTATGATATCAAGAGAGTTGTGCCTGTGTGTTGCAGATCTGAATGTGGTGTATGGCATTTTCCTCACACTCGATAAAGAAGCTTTATAGCAATATTTAATGCTACTTCCACCAATAGCAGATAAATATAATCTAAAAAAATCCTGTGTCAGTTCCAGTTTCCTTTTGCTATGCACTGGGTGCTGTCTTAAAATATTTTGCACATCTTTTAAAATATTTAATTGCAGCAGCAACTGTTGTGCACCTGGTGGGCAATACAAGTGATGGAGTGAAGATTTATCAATATTTCTAATGCGACCTCAGTCAGCCAAAGGAAAAAAAGAAAACTGTGGTGCTCTCAAATAACCCTTAACTGGATGATAAATCTTTAGCTTCTAAACACCAAAGCATAAAATATGTTGTATAAAACAATTGACAGTGCTACAGTACTGTAAATGTATTTAATACAAGATGACTCAAGCTTTCATGTCATAGACTCATTGTATCTCCTGTCAAAATGAAATTATTCCCTGCACTTGTATTGTCAAGTGCTTTGCACAGTGCTACTTTAAAATGACACAAGTAATAGGACTTCCACCATTTCTCTGAGGAGATACTTCACAGCCTAACTAGTCTCCCCCCGGAGACTTTTCTTTCCATTATCCAACCTAAATTTTCTTTTGTTCCACCTATTCTGCTTTTATTATTATTGACTATTTGTTATTTTTACAGCACCAATGATATGAAAGGAATGTTATAATGTAAGCATGGTTCCTTCGCCGAAGAGCTAACAGTGTATGTGTAAATGTAATATGGATAAATGATAGCACAAATGATGGGAGGGAGATCACAATGGAAGGGCAAAAATTACAATTGTTTCATGTGACAGCTCCATAAGGTTTACCCAACCAGCTATAACCCACTATCACTTCCTGATTCAAAAGAACCTTCCTAATTTAGGTTGCCTGTGTCAGGTCTTGAACAAAGATTTGTGTACATCCTTGAACCCTACATATTACAAACTCTACTATCGATCTACAAGTAAAGCTGGTTCAATAGAAAATTATATTTATTCACATTAGTTCTCACATAGATTACAAGTGCAGAGGCCTTCCTAAAACAGGCTTATGGGGGAAGTGTGGGTCTCGTGGAGCCACTCTGGCTCATATATTTTGGGACTGGCCTAAGATACAAACATTTTGGCTAGCAGTAGGCAGAAGCATTAATATAATAATGGATACTTCCTTAAAAATTACTTCCCAGAACTGTGTTTTGGGATATATCCCACCATCTTGGAAACTCTCCAACTCACAGAAAGCTTGATTCTCTATGGCAGTTCTTGTAGCCCACTAACTTATATTTCTTAGATGGAAAAGCAGATTGTCTTCAGGGAGAGAAGCTTGGTGAGGGCTGTGTGAAGGGTTCAGATGGTTCCAGTGGCCATTTTTGTTTCTTTTATTTTTTATATTTCTCTTTTTTTCTGTCGTGGGGCCTTGGCTTTTTCTCTTTTAATGCCCTGGTTGGGCCCTTACATAGTTCCTGAGACAGTGTGTTTAGGGTTTCGCTTAGAGGACTGTATTGTGTGTTAGCAGTGCCACTAATGGACAGTTGAGGGCCCTGTTTAGTGCCCCAAATGGCATATTCAGGTCTCTCTTTAATGCTTTATAGATTTCACTCTGATCCACATGAAAACAAGGGTGTGCAGTAGGGAGGTTATTTTAGAGGAAGATGAAAAAAAGATTGGTGTATCTAGTTGCAGGAGACAAAGCTATAACAATGGCTGTAGCTTACAAATTAAATTCAGCAGGTCTTTCATCCCATTCACTTAACCCTGTTGGAGAAGCAGCTCCCAAGTTCTATTTTTTGGAATTGTTCAAAAGTTGTATACCCTGTTTTCTGCTTCTATGACTATTAGGATGTGTTGAAAAAGCATATTAGCAGTACATTTAAAATGCCAAAGCATGACAAGATGATCAGCAAGGGTAGAGGCAATCCTTTCACTACAAAATCATGTTGAGGATGTCCTTGCACTTTAGATGAGTTTAAAGCTTCACATAGTCTTACACCAGAACGTATGCTGTAAGCTGATAGCTTGCAAACTAATATTTCAGTTTTCATTTCTTATTTTGGCCAAAATGTGGTATGCTATCATCTAAAAAATTAAGAGTGTGTGTAAAAAAATGCAGAGTCCAGATCTTGATATTCAAACAGCTCACAGTTTACTTGGTGGCCTGAGATACGTGATTAGAATTATCATCTTCTGGGTTTGTTGCATATAAGAAAGCTGATGTTTTACAGGCTGAAATGTTAGTTTCTTTCTCAAGTGCATGGATATTCCTATCTCAAAGGAGGAAAGTAATGCTAGATGAACTTAAAGTGGACTAAAGATCATCAGATCCTGAAAAAATGTTAGAATGGGAGATTTTCAAGCCTATTTTAGATACAATATTAATGCAATTGGACAATAGAATATGTATTTATGATGGAGTTGGAGAAAGGTTTGCTGTTTTGACAGTTCAGGAACTGAAAAATCTCAGCAGCAAAGATATAAACAGGCATTTACATTCTGAGAGTTCTGAGAAAGAGATTGAACTCTTCATTTAGTTTTGCAAATTTTTAAGAATGACTTGGAATTGAGGGCGTTACATTCACAAAAAGCGTTTAGATGTGAGTTTCGCTAACACAGAAACAGCACTGTATATGTTTGTTGTCTTCCTGTAACCATGCTAATGAAAAGAGTTTCATCAAGCTAAAATTAATCAATACCTATCGAAGTATGTCCATGGAGCAGAAATGTTTAAGCGATTAGGCAGTGTTTTCTATAGAGAACTCAGAAGCAATTCAATAGATTGGGATGAGCTAATTCATGAGATTGCTTCAAAAAAGGCAAGGAAGATCCCTTTGTAAAAGTACTTAGTTGTGATTGTATTTTGTTTTGTGAAGTGGGAAGCAGACCCAGATTTGAGTCTTTGAATTGGGCCCAGAACACCCTTGGCAAGCACTAAGCTTGGCACAGCAACTTAAGTGCCCTGTCAGCTAAACTGTGGGTAATGTTTCACTGAGACCTCACACAAATCTGCAAAGATTTGTTCTAGCTTTATAAAGAAGCATTGATTAATCCCTATGGATGGAGAAAGAGCTGTCACTTTCCTTTTCCTTCACTTCTTCTCTTTCTTCCCCTCACTGCCATCCCCTCCCCTCCCATTTCTTTATCTTTCTGTCCTGCTGTCTTTTTTCTGTTCTCCCCTTACTTTTGAAAAATAATCAAAAACTATAAATAAACCAATACATCACATCCAGTATTAGGCTGCATTTTAGATTGTAATTTACCAACCATTCAAGTTCTTAACTTCATTCACACGTGTAATCCTATTGAATTCAATGGGATTTGAAGTTAAACAATACCATTAAAGTTTGCAATTGGTTACTCTGTCATCTTGTTTTTTTCTTGTTTATAAAGTTGTTCAAAATTATTATATTTTTTCCTTTCCCTCATTTAATCCCATATATACCAAGACAAACTGCCCAAATAATTTATTTCCTCTCTTCGTTTTTTTACCCCTGAGATACTTTTAGATTTATGTTCTCACATAGACCAGTCCCTTCAGATTTTCAGTAGTTATTACTTGTCTAAGAATTTCTCCCTATTTATTCCACCCTTTCTATTATTTAGTCACCTAAACCTCTGATATGTACAAAATATTCCTATAGCAGCCTCACCAATGCTCATTTGGATTATGACATGCTGCTTCTGTGCTTGTAGCCTAAATCTGAATTAGTTCTTTTTGCCTGTACATTATATTTCAAACTCAATATCTAATTTCCCATCTAGTACTTCCCATCTAGTATTCCCTACTGGAGTCAATGCATAACTTGAGTACAAGGACTATGGCTGTACTCAGCTTCTCTGCAGAGGCCCAGAGGGATGAAAGACTCCTTATACCTTATCCCTGCCCTTTCTGCACTTACTGAGGATAGGACATGATCTTGTCCTTAACTATAGTATGTGGATATAATAGCACTTCTACTAGATCATTAATGAAGATCTTAATAAAACTTAGATTAATATTTCTGCAGCTGGCCACCACACTCCAACATTCAGCTTGACACTGTTTAGGCTTATAGTTTGTTCACAATTCTACCATCTGGTTTTCAATTCACATGACAATGGACATATCTGAGCCCCAAGTGTATTCCTGCTGGGTAGGAATTATTTTGAGTTGTGTGTGTAGAGGGATGAGGCAGACAGGGAGGAAGATGGAACTGGTGATCAAGAAAAATGAGCCATTATTTTATTATTGCTTTTAGCCTTGTTTACTTTGCTCGGTTCAGGCCAAACAAATAACCTTGGAGAAAAACCTCATATAAATTAATAGATTTCAGTCCAGTGAGAGTCTAAATATTGAATTATGATGGCATTAGTGGTGTATTTTCTCATAAATGCAAGATAGACATTTGGTTGAACTGCTTCCTGTAGATAGCAAATTCTCCACATGACAGATTTTCCAATTCTTGGATTATGGTTTCAGCATTAGGCAGAAATATGAACTCCTGGTATATGATTTATACCAGTGAAATTCTAGACTACTGATACATGCCAACATGTAAAAATGGAGACATCTGCAGTTAGGAACCTACTTTCCCATTTGTAGAAGTGTCAGAAACAGTGACCATTGGTGATCCCAACTGTAGTCAATAGCAGATACTGATATTCAGCCAGCTCCCTTCAAAATTCTTGATAATTTGTAAGTGTTTATATATTCATATAGATGCATAACTTGAGATATCTATGTTTGAAAATTGTAACCTTGAGTGGTAGATGATATTTCAAGTAATCTCTTCTTATTTAATTTCATGTTCCTATGAAAACTCCATCAAAAGAGTATTAACCTATAAAGTAGAATCCAAAGTAGCATCTGAATTAATGGAAATGCTGGTCAAAATCAATCACTAATCTGAACAATCAGTAGTGATTATACTAAGCTAAATCTTATTGTTTATTAGTAGCTAATACCTTCTCAATAAATGACTAGGGCCAAAGTCAACTATATGTTTAAGAGCTTTGCTGAAATATGGCCTATATATGATAATTTCAGTAAGACCTTTCCATCTTTAACTCTTTGATTCTGCAAAGACTGTCTCATAGACTCATAGACTCATAGGTCAGAAGGGACCAATATGATCATCTAGTCTGACCTCCCGCACAAGGCAGGCCACAAAACCCTACCCATACACATTTATAACAACCCCGAACCCATGACTGAGTTATTGAAATCCTCAAAAGTGAGATTTGAAGACCTCAAGCTGCAGGGAATCCACCAGCAAGCGACTCATGCCCCATGCTGCGGAGGAAGGCGAAAAACCTCCGTGGCCCCTGCCAATCCGCCCCGGAGGAAAATTCCTTCCCGACCCCAAATATGGCGATCAGCTAAACCCTGAGCATGTGGGCAAGACTCACCAGCCAGCACCCAAAAAAGATTTCTCTGCAGTAACTCAGTTCCCATCCCATCCAGCATTCCCACAGACCATTGAGCAGACTTATCTGCCGATAATCCAAAATCAATTGCTCAAATTAAACTATCCCATCATAACATCCCCTCCATATACTTATCAAGCTTAGTCTTAAAGCCAGATAAGTCATTTGCCCCCACTACTTCCCTCGGAAGGCTATTCCAGAACTTCACTCCCCTAATGGTTAGAAACCTTCGTCTAATTTCAAGTCTAAATTTCCTAATATCCAATTTGTACCCATTCGTCCTCGTGCCTATAATAGTACTAAACTTAAATAATTCCTCTCCCTCCCTAACGTTAATCCCCCTGATATATTTATATAGAGCAAGCATATCCCCCCGGCCAGGCTAAACAAGCTAAGCTCTTTGAGTCTCCTTTCATAAGGCAGATTTTCCATTCCTCGGATCATCCTAGTAGCCCGTCTCTGAACCTGTTCCAGTTTGAATTCATCCTTCTTAAACATGGGACACCAGAACTGCACACAATATTCCAGGTGGGGTCTCACCAGCGCCGTATATAACGGCACTAACACCTCCTTCTCCTTGCTGGAAATACCTCGCCTGATGCATCCTAAAACCGCATTTGCTTTTTTAACAGCCATATCACATTGGCGGCTCATAGTCATCCTGTTATCAACCAATACCCCAAGGTCCTTCTCCTCCTCCGTCGTTTCCAACTGATGCATCCCCAACGTATATGTAAAATTCTTATTATTAATCCCTAAGTGCATACTCAATCTGTATTTATCTAAACTAGAATGCAGATATCACTCCTTTTCCTCTTTAGCGTTAGTATTGTATTCTAATAAAAGTGTTATATTTGCAATATACAGTGGGCCAAATTTATTTTACTCATTCCTTGTATAGCTCTACTGTTTATGGTAGAGAGTATCAGTAAAGATACTGTAAACAGTAGAGCTATACAAGAAATGAGTTCAATGAATCCAATATATTTATTTTGGTTTGTATTAAAGCACTTAAATAATTTTTACAAGTTACAAATTACAGTTGCTATCAATCAAAAAACAAAACACACCTCTCAGTTCTTCATACCATCCAATTACCAAATGCCCAAATAAATGTTGAGTTTTGAAGCATGCCTGAAAATTAATAAATTAATGCTCTGACTGTACTGAGGGGCATGTGTGTGTTCAACAGACAAGGTAAATAGAATCCCAGCATGTAAGCATAAGAACATAAGACTGGCCAAACTGGATCAGACCAGTGGTCCATCTGGCCCCGTATCCTATTTTCCAACACTGGCCGGTGCCAGTTGCTGCAGAAGGAATGAACAGAAAGGGCAATTATCTAGTGATCATCCCCTGTCATCCAGTCCAAGTTTCTTTTATTATTATTCTGGACCATATTAGCTAATAGCCATTGATGAGCCACCATGAATTTATCTAATTCTTTTTTGAACTAAGTAATACTTCATAACATACCCTGGTAAAGAGTTCCACAGGTTGACTGTATATTGTGCGGTTACCCTGGATTTTAGGGGTGTGCTATCCCAGAAGTTGATCAAGCCAATAGCAACCATATTGTGTGCATTCAGCCACAATGAAAGAATAAAATGGAACACCACATAGTTAAGGATTAATTTGAACAAGCAGGGTTTCTAGAGACAAGGTCAGATGATAGATGCAGGCTGGCAGTTTCTATTAATCAGAATGGGAGGAGGGGAGAGAAAAGAGTCAACAATTTGAGATTGAAAGAAAACAAATAGATGGGAACTTTGAATTTAGGTGCCTTTGGTACAGAAGCTAATTATGGCTAAGATTGTTAGGAATGTATTGTTAATAAGTAGTTACTGAAGTTAGGAGAGTTGATGACCCAGTAGGGGTCACTATGATTTATGTGTTTTGTGATAGTTCGTATAAAAAGACTAGATAATAGAGTGCACTTTGGAGCAGTTCTCTTAAGCTATCAAGAGAGATTCTTCCTGACACCTTTACTCCCTAGTGGGAAAGCATCCGGCCAGTGCTGATCTGCAGCAATTACTCAATACCATCCCAGATTCCAAATAATTATTTAGGATGCTTTAAACCTATTGCATATATCTCTGTGTGTGCTTAAATCTAATAAATAGTAGTTTTAGATGAGAGCACGCTTGCTTGTATTAATGTACATCAGCCAGAAGTGAGGTGTTCTCATTGGTTTATTCCTGAAACTGCCTAGAGTGAAAAAGTTTAAGTTACCACTGCTGTGGGTTCTGAAAACCCTGAGCAACAGTGTGAAGTAGTAATTATTTATGTTTCTTTTAAACCTGCTGCATATTAATTTAATTTGGTGACCACTGGTTCTTGTGTAATGCAAAAGAAGTAAACAATACTTCTTTATTCACTTTTTCTACACATCATTCATGATTTTAGAGACTTCTATCATCTCTTTTTTAAAATGAACAATCCCAGTCTTGTTAATCTCTCTTTATATTGAAGCTGTTCCATATCCCTAATCACATTTGTTGACATTCTCAGTACTTTTTCCAGTTCTAGAACATCTTTTTTGAGATGGGGTAACCAGAACTGCACACAGTATTCAAAGTGTGGCTGCACCATGGATTTATTGTTGTATTTTCTTTTGCTTTCCTAATGGTTCCTAACATTCTGTTAGCTTTTTTTACTGTAGCTGCACATTGAGCAGATGTTTTCGGAGAACTATCCACAGTGATGCCAACATATTTTTGTTGAGTAGTAAGAGCTAATTTAGACCCTATCATTTTATATGTGTAGTTGGGATTATGTCTGCTAATGTGCATTACTTTGCATTTATCAACTCTGAATTTCATCTGCCATTTTCTTCCACAGGTTTGTGAGAGCCCTTTGTAACTCTTCTCAGTCAGCTTTTGACCTAAACCGTCTTGAGTAATTTTGTATTGTCTGAAAACTTTGCCACCTCACTGTTTACCCCCTTTTTCCAGATAATTTATTCTTATGTTGAATAGAAGTGTTCACAGTACAGATCCTTGGGGGGACCCCCACTATTTATCTCTTTCTATTGTGAAAACTAGCCATTTATTCCTACGCTTTGTTTCCTATCTTTTAAGCAGTTACTGATCCATGAAGGGACCTTCTCTCTTATCCCATGACTCCTTATTTTGCTTAAGTGACTTTAGTTAGGGACTTTTTCAAAGACTTTCTGAAAACACTATCCACCTTATCCACATGCTTGTTGACACCCTCAAAGGAATTCTTATAGATTGGTGAAACATGATTTCCCATTACAAAAGCCATGTTGACACTTTCCCAGCATATCACGTTCATCATCGTAATTCTGTTCTTTACTATAGTCTCAACCAATTTGTCTGGCATTGAAGTTAAGCTTACTGGCCTGTAATTGTCAGGATCTGTAAGTCCCTTTTTAAAAAAAGATCAGTGTTACATTAGTTATCATTAGTCATCTGGTACAGAAGTTGATTTAAGCTATAGGTTACACACCACAGTTATTAGTTCTACAATTTCATATTTGAGTTCTTTCAGAACTCTTGGGTGAATACCATCTGGTCCTGGTGACTTATTACTGTTTAATTTATCAGTTCATTCCAAAACCTCTAATGTCATCTCAATCTGGGACAGATCCTCTGATTTGTCACTTAAAAAGAATGGCTCATGTGTGGAAATCTTCCTCTTATCCTTTGAAGGGAAGACCAATGCAAAGAATTCATATAGCTTCTCCACAACAGTCTTGTCCTCTTTAAATGCTTCTTCAGTATCTTGATCCTTTAGTGGCCCCACTGATTGTTTGGCAAGCTTCCTACTTCTGATGTAGGTGGCAAAAAAGGCTACTAATTTTTGTGTCTTTTGCTAGTTGCTCTTCAAATTCTTTTTTGGCCTGTTTAATTATACTTTCACAATTTACTTGCCAGAGTTTGTTCCCTTTTAGTTTTCTCAGTAGGATTTGACTTCCAATTTTAAAAGATGTACTTTTGTCTCCAACCACATTTTTTTACTTGTTGTTTAGTCTTAGAAGCAATTTTTTTGGTCCTCTTTTTGTTTTTTTTCCTTAAATTTGGGGTATACGTTTAGTTTAAGCCTCTCTTATGGTGTTTTTTTAAAGCTTTCTGCAGCTTGAAGTCATTTTACTCTTTTGACTTTCCTTTTAATTTCCATTTCAATAGCTTCCTCATTTTTCTATAGTTCCCCTTCTTGAAGTTAAATGCTACTTTGGTGAGTATCTTTGATATCTCCCCCCCCCCAACAAGAATGTTAAATTTAATTATATTATGATCTGTATTACTAGTGGTTCAGCTAATTTCATGTCTTTAACAAATCCTGTGTCGCCTTAGGCGTAAATCAAGAATTGCTTCTTTTCTTGTGGGTTCCAGAACTAGATGTTGTAAGAAGCAGTAATTAATGGTGTCTAGAAATTTTATCTCTGCATCCAATTAAGGGGGGAGGTATCCAATACAATACAGGTCAATACAGGGATAGTTGAAATCCCCCATTATTATTAGGTTTTCTGTTTTTGTAGCCTCTCTAATTTCCATGACAAATTCAAAATCACAATCATTATCTTGGCCAGGTGATCCGTAGTATATTGATTTTATCAAAACTTGGAGACTGTTGGTTCTAGTGACTTCCCTGATTGCAGAAGAGACAGCATCTTACAGGGATAAAAGCAGTCACTCAGGTAACCAGGTTCTAAAGCATTTATAGCTCAGTATGTCTTAGATTCTTAGGAATAGAAGTTCCACCTTTATATGTTCATAAAACATTATGCAAAATAATCCAAAGGGAAAGGGGAAAACACATCTACAAGAAATCTCTGCAAATATCCATGTATAGCTGAACTTCTATTGATAATTGAAAAACTGGAGAGAAAGCAATGATAGTGTTAGTGGAATGTGAACATGCACAGGTAAACCTACTGAAGTGAAGCAGAAAGACAGAAATATTTCTGTTTTCTAAAAAGCCATTGACTATATGGTCAACAGTTAGGATTTGTCCAGATTATCTCAGAATTTGAAAAAGTGAATAGTCTTCATTTCAATCAGGCTGATAAGAGCTAAAAAATGGAGCTAGACATTCCAACATAACACACACAAATTATTCTTCACGCTAATATTTCTTTTGAAAGGAATCTAGGCTTTGTCCTGGCTAAGTAAGGAGGATGAGACTTTCACCTATAGTCATTTTTTTAAAAGGAAATGTTACCATCAGCACCACAAAATTTCTTTTTTATCTTAGAAATTATATGAATCTTTCTCTCTCAAATGTAAACCATACCACAAAAGTTAACCTGGGAATTAGTTTTTATTTTACTTTATTTTTGTAATTTCCCTGCATGTGTTCACTCTACCTTCCAGTGTTGTCCAGAAAAAATACAGTGATGAGTACTGTGCTACAAATCAGACTGTGTCTACTGCATTCTCGCTTTGCAGAAATTAGGAATTACTGGAAATCTGAGAGGACATGTGGGTTTCACATGTTGAGTTCCAATCTAAAAGACTTTTAGAATAGGCTCAGATGAGCTAAAATGATATTTTTCTGATGCATATCCCAAGCACATTTATAAACCCTTTTACCCATCATGAATCGAAAATAAAGAGATTGTAACTATAAATGTGCAAAAATTATATTCTGAATCAGGTGGCATTCAGATTCAGAAGCCAGTCTATTCTTCAGATAATATTTAGATGTTCAGTTCTGAAACTGATGTGATCTGAATTTCAGCCTGATTTAGGCTCTCCTGCTTCTCTGCCTTCAGCATCTCCCTCATTTGGGAGCCCCCAGAACCTTTATTTATTTAAGAAAGTCCAAAGTATTGTGTCTTCTACAAAGGAATGCCCACAGTCTTTGGACTAGATGAAACAATAAGGCTGGGTCTACACTGATGGCGGCAAATTTGCTGCCATCAGATTGATTGCTCTGGATCAACTGAGCAGTCTGTGTAGAACTGCTCAGTCAATCCAGCAATCGATGCAGGAAAACCACCCCAGTAAGTGGTGTAGCGCTGCATTGAAGGGAACGCTGTTCTGTCGGTGCAGCACATTGTGGACAGCGTGCGGAGCAGACGCAGCGAAGTCAACGGGAGATACGCAAGTGATTTACGTTACTTGCGTATCTCCCATCGACTGCCACCAAATCTGGAAGGTAAGTGTAGACCGGGTATAAGTGAAAAGAACAGTAGGACATCTTTGATATCTGGGCATCCAGAAACAGTGATGAATCTATTAGGATTACTAGCTGGTTGGAATTTTTTTGTTGGAATGACTTTTCACTGAAAGAAGCCCATTTTCACAAAGTTTTGCAAAAAATCCAAACCAGAAACAAACAAACAAAAACCTTTCTGTTCATAAAATGGAAATGACAGCTCTCTGGCTGCTTGCCTGAAAGGGTCCTGCCAATTTCACGTTTTGCACCCCCACTCTTTGTCTCTTCTGCCTCCTGTTCCAGTACGCTTTTGTTAATTTCACTAAAGTGAATTTCAGCTAACTCAATTTCACTTAAGAGTTCACTTTGGAGGACAGGATTAGGATTCAAAATGACCTGTTGAATTGGATAATTGGTCTGAATTCAACATGATGAAATTAAACAAACATAAGTGCAAAGTTCTTCAGTTAGGAAGGAAAAATCAAATGCACAAATACAAAATATTCAAAACAAATATAATGATATTCTTTTTCACACAAGGCATAACTGGATTCTGGAACTCCTTGCAACAAGAAGTTGATGAGGCCAAGACTTTATCAAGAGTGAAAGAGAGACTGGAGATTAATATGGATAATGAGCATATCCAGACTTATAATAGCTAGTGTTAACAACAAAAATGAATGGAATACTAATCCTAATGTTTCAGACTTGTAACTAATCCCTAAATGTTTGAGACTGGGATGAGATTTAACATAACTTTTTGTTTAAGCAGACCAACATTTAAAGCACTCCAACATTCATCTCAGGACTCAACCTCAGTGTACCACCTGCCTGGGAAGTTGCCAAGGAGAGAGCTGGGGATTGGGGAGAGTTCTCAATTTTGGAGGGGTTGGGAATTAGTTTATTTCTTAGTGTTTAGTACTTTTTAGTTAACCCTAACCCTTTTCTTCCCCTGAGATCCTGGATCAGTGTGGGTGGCAACGACAGCATCTGTTAAACTGCTCTGATTCCACATATGCACAGATGAAGGGGCCAGTTAGCATTCATAATTCAGAGTGACAGAATCCTTCCACTAAAGATGTTTTATATGCTCATGTGGTCAAAGTACATGGGGACAGCCAGCCACAGTGGATAGTTAATCTAGTAAGCAGAAATACTTTGTAGATAAAAAAATCAAGCAAAAGAAAAAGAGAGAGAAGAAAGAAAATAAAGAAGCAAGTGCCCTTGTGTGCTGGCAAGATAAAACAATGGCATTGAAATAAGCAAATCAATGCTGCTGTTTTAAAGAGCATTGATTCAGCCTGGGAAATTATGGCAAAGTTCCAAGCTGTTCAAAAAGGCAGCAGAGGTACTGCTGTTCTCATCTGGCTGGAGCCAAGAGGGAAATAATTCTTTTTGCTGTGGGAACTCCTAAGGTTTGGCAACACAGCAATATTAATAAAAATTGAATAGTCTGGAGTAAGAAAATCAGCCCATAACCTTGCAATTAATTCAGAGCATTTTATCAATTACCAGCCTATAACGAGTTGATGCCTAAGTTAGTGTCATGTCAAAACTGAGCAGTGTTAACTCTTAAACAGCAAGAGGATCCTCTTTCAACAAATTTCCTTAGCAGAATAGCTTGGGCTAAGATTTCCATGGTTCCTAAATTTTAAGCCATTTGTGTTTACTGATTACTTTAAATATTTACAGAATGTTCTGCCAACCTATTCCCTTCAGATACACAGTGACTACATTTTCAAAGCTTTGCATGCTTTGTGAATATGTAAGAACTAGGAAAGAAGCATGCATGTGTGAACAGCTGTTTCAAGCATATGGCATTTTCAAAGCTGGTGCAAATATTTACACATATGTAGACGCAAGTTATTTTGCAGCTCTTTCTGCACTTCATAGAACAGGAGTTGTTACAATTATACTCGTGCACAATATATATGAGAAAATCACATAGGAAGCTTCCATCATTCTTTAGTGAACATCAGGAAATGAAAGCATTAACGTTTACTTTGTTTTTTAAATAGTATGTGTTTATTTTTTTAAAAAAAAGCAGAGAATCCTCTATTCTCTCACTTTATCTAGTAAAATATCGGTAGGGCTTGGAATTAGAAGGTGATTGCTTAGATGGATTACAATGCAATGTCTGTGTGTGTAACAGGGAGTGGGGCAATGCAAATTAACACATAAAAAAATAGAACCTTTTCGGTACTGCAACAGAGTTTAAAAGTCAGGCTCGCAGGAGCTAGCTTTTATTTGTAGTAATATCACTTACATCAAAAATAAATTGTTAGCAACTAGCTTATTTGAATCAACTTTGCCATATAAATATATTCCAAAGAGAATGTGACCCTATATTTATTTTTCTTTTGGTGTTCCAGCAGAATACGAAGCCATGCATGAAGTCTAATTAGGCTTGGTAATTTTCTGTCAATTCTAGCCGATATAGATTTTACATATTTGGTTCAACTTCAAAAGAGCTTAATTCAACAAAACTGAAAAGTATTTCATTCATTAAAGTTGAACTGAAAGGCTTTATAGTATGCAAAAGAAAAAAAATGACCTGAACCTGTACCCACTCCATGAACCAAATCAAAACATTTATTAAGATCAGTTATACTATAAAAAGTGGACTTTTAAAAATGGTATAGTGTATTACCTCTCAATTGTTCCATATTGAATTATCTCAGTTTTCAAGTAAAAAGAATATTTTTCCACCTGCCAGAGCAATAAATTCAACTTTATATCAGAAAGTAAGCTTTATTGTTTGGATTCTGCGTCATCTTTGCCACTAACACAAATTCTGCAACATAGGTTTGCTTCTCAATTGCTTTGAACCTTCTGTAGTCATTTAGACCTATGCAAAGATAGTGTAAAATGTTTTAATAAAATCTTAGAAATGTAAGGCTGAAAACAACCTCAAGAGAGTCTCAAGACCATCCTCCTGCATTAAGGCAGGACCAACTAAACTTAGACTGTCCCTGACAGGAGTTTGTCTAATCTGATCTTAAAAACCTCCATTGATGGCTATTCCACAACTTTCCTTAGAAGCCTGTTCCAGTGCTCAACTATCCTTATAATTAGAAAGCTTTTCCTAATATCGAACCTTAATTTCCCTTCATGCAGATTAAGCTCATTTCTTCTTGTCCTACCTTCAGTATACATGGTGAATAATTTGTAATTGCCCTAAATATAATTGAAGACTTATCAGGTCTCCCCTCAGTACTCTTTTCTCAAAATTAAACATGCCCAATTTTTTTAACCTCTCCTCATCAATCAGGTTTTCTAAACCCTTTATCATTTTTGTTGCTCTCCTCTGAAATGTCTTCAAGTTGCCCACATCTTTCCTAACGTGTGGTGCCCAGAACTGGATACTATTCCAGCTGAGGCTCATCAGTGCCGAGTAGAGTGGGACAGATATCTCCCATGTCTTACATACGACACTTGTCAGTACACTCTAGAATGTTAGCTATTTTCACAACTGCATTACACTGTCACCTTGTGTTCAATTTGTAATCCAGTATGCCATCAAATAATTTTATGCAGTACTAATTATTCCCCATTTTGTAGTTGTTTTATTTGATTTCTCCTTCTTAAGTATAGTCATTTGCATCTGCCTTTATTTAATTTGATCTTGTTGATTTCAGACCAATTCTCCAATTTCAAGATAATTTTGAATTCTAAACATGTCTCCAAAGTGCTTGCAACCTCTCCCACATTGGTGTCATTCACCAATTTTATAAGTGTACTTTCCACTCTATTGTATCATTCTGAACTGATAGTGTCTTATACCTAATTTGAAAACTTATCACAGAGGTAAGTGACTTCAAAACATGCACGGTAGTGGGCAGTCAGAATCTTAGTCTGAAGGGAAGGTTGCTTTTATGAATGATGCATAGGTCTTGGAAACAGTAGGTCTGCACACGAGGGCCTCGAAAGGTTGACATAAATCTATCCCTCTGATAATCACTCTGAATTCTCACCAGAAAATATACCTCATGAAAACTCCAAGAGCTTTGCAGTTGACCTATTACTACTTTTTAATCTGGCAGTATTTGAGCTCAAGATCTCTAATTTCACTCTCTTTTCCAACATTTGATGGGCTCTCTTACACATATTATGTAGCAGATACTGCATTCCTCGCATTGCTTTTGCTGTCATTTATAGAAGAGAAAACATAATCTTGAAGACATGAACTCAGAACTTGATATAAATGAAAGGGAAACTTCTTCTAAACAATATTTTTTTTAAATGCAATTATGAATTATATGAATATAAATGTTTTTACATTTATGAAGAGAGATTTACAGCATGTTTTAATTCTAAATTATTGTCTGTGTTTTAGATGGCATCAGGTCTTCGGGTAATTTGGTAATCTATTGGTAATCTTTTCATTTGTTTCCATTGTCATAATCTAATGTGTTGGTAAAATAGAGAGGATCAACACTTAAATTGTCTTTTTTATTGTTCTGACTTTTACATCATTTTAGACATCCATAGAAACATTGATATTTTTAAATTTTCCCTAAATTTCTTGTAGTGGAAACATTTCCTACTCTTCTATCTTTAAACAGCAAATTGCAATGCAATGTCCATTTCCTCCTTTCACACTAATTAGATTTAATTTATATGAAAGGAGCCTGATGTGCAATCTCTGATTCCATGGAATTGGTTATTTCAACTGTGTTAATAGCATGAGGTCAAGTCACCATCACAACTGCAGTTTATTTGTGGCATTACATATGTATACCTCACAATCCAACACCAGTGGTTTTGTCCAAGTTAATTTAGCACATACATCTGCTTATGCTCTAATTTTGGAATATACACTGGACCAGACAACTAGAGATAACAGATGAAATCTCTGAGCCTCATACATGGATGACTAACCCTTCTCCCAGGTGGCAATGGTTATTTGTTCAGACCTCAGCCTTATACAAACACCACACTAAGGGAGCATTTCCTCAAAGACCTGGGTGCCCTCGATGAATATTTCTAAAACACCAAATCTAAAAATCTACTAGAGAAGCATCACCTCTTTCTTCCATGCTACACAAGTCACTGAGGAAGAAAGTCACTTGTTAATGTTTTTTAACTGCTACGGCAGAGATACCTAATTCTATTATTTGTTTCCCCCTCTATGTACAGATCAGACAATGAAAAAACAGGAAACAGTGACCCATATTCTTTCAGGTGTGCAGTGGGAGGGGAATGCACAAGAAGCCTTCTCTCCTCACTGTGTGTAGATTGTGTGAGGACCAGACAGGACTGTAATCTCAGGGTTGAGGGGCTAGGAAGAGGATGGAAAGAGGTGGTGGTCTTGGCATTGTCCTGAACTCAGTGGCTCAGACAGCAAAACTAATCTACGAGGGTGTACCACAGGGTGTACCTGCAGTTTAGTGAGGACTCCTGCCTGTGCTATGAGCTATGCCTAAGTGGCATGATCTAGCCAGTGCTTATAATTCGTAAGTTCTTATCCATAGAATCAGAGACAAGTACAGAACACATGCAAATTATTGCAAAACATATTATCATGCTTTCATTTTGTTGCAGACACAGTGAAAGAAAAAACAAAACTTAAAGACATTTAGAGTCATATCTTTACTTATTAAATTCAATATGAGCTGTTCACATATTTCAATGGGAGCAGGCTCTTCAATTTCCAAGAAGTACCAAAACATACGTAACATCTTTATTGGAAATATTTACATCATGTCAGAACTGTAGTTACTTGTTTTAAGATTGATCCTTGAGCCTTTTATAGGTGGATCATAATTTTAGAAACTCCTGCATAATGCAATATCCTATTTTCAAATTACAGTGTCAAGAAATCCAATTCACCATCCATTTCTAGTTACTAAGACGCAAAGAAATGATGCAATGAATGCATTCGAGTCCAGTGAAACTTGGGAAGGAATAGTATTTTTGTATGCTTTATCATCCCCCAGAGTGCTGTTAAGAAGTTTGCTCTCAGATAAATAATATCTCCGTTACATTTTCTAGCCTACTTAAAATTTCAAAGTATGGAATCTCCATGTTCCCTTCATTACCTCTGTAAGCTCAAGAACTGCTAGCCAAAATGGCTGTCTGGTCCAAAAGAAGAACTAAAGTGTTTCTATTTTGCTATTTGAATCTGGCAAGGGGCATGTCTCAGTACACATTAGCCTGGATAGGCTGAACATTTCAGTGATAGACATTTGCTCTTCCTCTACCAGTTTTTTACTTTGATAACATCCAGCTATGTTTATGAAATGGCAGAGATGCTGTGAGGGCTGCCTCTATAGAGAGCTGCTGGATAGCTTTAAGCCTTAAGTATTAGAAAATGAGAGGCAGATGTGGAACTTTTGGGGTGTACAGAGATGTACAGAATGAGATACAAATGTATTCTTGGAAAAAGGCATAAGGCATTTTAAAAACTAGATTAAACAAAAGGAAAAAAAGAGCTTTAATCAAGCAAGTAGCTCAACTTGCAGTAATCAACTGTGTATTTTTATGGCACCTCAGACAAAAGAGCTTTCTAGCTTTTCTTGTGGCTACTTCAAACTACTTGAATTGATTTTGAAAAAGGTTTTAAAAATCCTTCCATTAATTATGCAATATTATAAAACACTGGCATTTTATTTTCTGGGAACTGAAATGTGTTTGGCTTCTGCAATAAAGGTGTTTCAGGGAAATATAGTTAGCATTTTCAAGCCATTCAAGGGCAGCGGAGGGCACATTTTATCTCTACATGAATGTCACTAAGCAAGCTGCCAACATCTTCAGAGTAAATAGCATAGTTGTTTTCTGAATTGTTAACAATGCACTCTGCATTGTTTTTTATTTTGTGATATTTGCACATATTCCTGAGTTCTCTTGATTATCTGAGTTTTCTTTATGTCTATTTTTGCTATTATATTGTAGAATCGATAAAAAAAGATTAAAGTGATCTAAATAAAGAAGAGCTTAAAGATTATTGCTTTTGTAAAACATCAACAACAAAATGAAAACAAAAATAAATACGCAGACCTACGGGGGCAAGATTTAGACACAGGGAATTCTGGGAGAAGGCAGGGAAAGTAGATTGGAACAAGGAACCTAAATGCAGAAAACTGGCCCTGGAGGCTGTCAGGGAGATGGGGACTAGGAGCCAGGGAAGGAAGAGGGTGAAACAAGGATGAGGTCATGGGGAGGAAATGAACTGGGAGAAGATGGAGGGTAGACTGGGATTGGCAGGGCAAGACACTGGTAATGGGAACCAATGGGTTTTGGAAGACAAATAAGACAAGAAGGCCAGGTGCAAAGGGACAAGGAGTCGGGGGACTGAACTCAATGAGACTGGATGTAAAATCTGGGGAGGGAGATTGGTGACTGGAGACTGAGAGTGTAGAGAGACAGGTCATGGAGTAAGGGAGGCAACCAGTTCAGGAC
Organism: Mesoclemmys tuberculata; assembly: GCA_007922155.1. Classification (NCBI taxonomy): domain Eukaryota; kingdom Metazoa; phylum Chordata; order Testudines; family Chelidae; genus Mesoclemmys; species Mesoclemmys tuberculata. Next base: position 44,017,600 of record ML675618.1, on the reverse strand, counting down.
AGGGAGAGAGGGTAAGTTTGAAAGTGGAAATGTGGGAGTTTGGAACTTGGGATAGAAAGTCTGGAAGGCTAGGTCTAGGACTTACTGGACAGGGAGACTGGAATTAGAAACCTGATTAATGGAGCCTAGGACTGATTAGATTAGAAAAACTGGACTGGGATGAGGAGTCAGTGTTTGCAGGACTGGAGTAGGACAGGTCAGAGGCAAAACGGAAGCGTGTGTCTAGAGAGGAATAGTCAGTAGAGTCCATCTATTAGAGAACATTCTCCTCAAGAGTCTGGAATGGAACCTAGGTTCTCTGAGTCTCACCATTCCTCCACTGTCAGAAAATATGTGTGGAAACCTAAACTCACTGGCAAAGTGTCCTATCCCCCTCTAGAACCGGTCCACATACAGGATGAAACCACCTTGATGAGAGGTATAGGGCTTTTTCAATGTAGTTAGAGCAATTCAGCATCAGTGTAGACACTCTGCTTGTTTATGTTGCCCTAATTGGCTTCCAGGAGATGTCCCACAATGCCCATCATGACCACTCTGGTCAGCAGTTTGCACTCTGCTATCCCAAAGGTCCACAGGTATGCACCCCTCACACATTTAAAGTCCTGAGAGTTTTTGACATTCCACTTCCTATTTTCTCGGACAGTTCACACAGCATCTTCCTTGCTGACCTTGCTGGCTTTCCATAGCAGATGTGCTCCCACGTGGAATACGCCGGAGCTGTGGGGAGAGGAGGCTGTGCAGTCACAGCTTTGCGTCAGCCACAGGAACTATGATACCTACAGGATGGTCGCTATTGGTATGCAGGAGAAGGGGCACAAAAGGGATATACAGCAGTGACTTGCTAAGACCAAGGAGCTGTGGCAGGCATACCAGAAGGAAAAGGAGGCCAACCGTCACTCTGGAGTAGTGCTGAAGACGTGCCACTTATACAAGGAGCTGCACTCTCCTCAGTGGTGACCTCACCTCCACTGCCAATATACTTCAGGGGGACTGGAGGCAGCAGCCAGTGGAGTCAACCCCAAGGATGAAGTGCCAGATAAGGAAACGGAGGAGGATGTGGAGTATACAACAGGGTAATCTGGTGGCATGGTGAGTCAGGAGCTCTTTTTTACTCTGGAGGGCTCTAACTAGTCCCAGCTTTAGTGCACATGAAGCAGGGGACGCGAGCTCTGGGAAGCATTCATTTTTCTTTGATACTGCATGATGAGAGAAGATTAAGCTTTTGTGTGTTTTGTTATATGATAGAGCAGAGATTAGAGACAGAAATTAATAACAGAGTCTATGCATTTAAGCAGTGGAAACCCAGCAGAAAAGCACCGTGATGTCCCACAAATCCTCCATAGAGATCACTCGAAAACTTTCCTGTAGGTATTCTGCAATCCTCTGCCAAAGGTTACTTGGCAGAACTGCATTGTTTCTCCAGCCGCTGTAGGAAACTTTGCCATGCCAACCAGTAATTATTTCCGCAGGGACCAGAGTGGCACACAGGCAATAAGCATATGGAGCTGTTCTGACGCCATGCAAGAAATGCATCCTGGCTTAACCTGAGGAGTGAGATTTTGGGTTCAATTACCCCAGCCTATGGAAAAGGGTACCATTATTCAGAATAGTTTCCCTAGTTGCTCGTAGGAACCCCCTTCACAAACTACCAAGACACTTTGTCCCTTCTTGACTATGCCCCCTCCCCCACAGCAAAGTCCCCATGTTTGAGACTCACATCAAACTGTGTGCTAGTCAAAGGACAGTGAGAAAGAGGTGTGTGTGTAACAGTTGTGATTCATGGCTGTGAGCACACTCACAATATTGTCTCTGTTCATTGTTTCTCTGGCTTCTGCAGATGTGCCCTGAAGGACCCACTCCTCCAAACTGGTGAAGCACCTCCATCAGAAAAGGTGGTGAACCGGGAGTAAGGAAGACATGTTTCACAAAGTGCTGCAGTCAGGAGATACAAAAGAAGAGTGTAGAGGGAGATAATTAATGAAAAACTCAGGCTGGATAGCTTGGCAAGGACAAAGGTCCAGGAGTGCATAATCAAGATACTGGAGGGCCAGACAGAGATGCTGAAGTCCCTCATTATGCTGCAGTCTGAACACGACTCCCACTGCAGGCAACAAAGAACTCCCAAATCTCCCACACCACGTTCCTCGCATGTTCCAGGGCTCTCACAGTAGCCTGTGCACTCCATCCCTGTTTTCACAATGAAAGCTGGAGTTACATCTAGCTGTGAGAGCCATAACTGAGAGACTGTTTCTCATTGCCAAGTCCCATTTGACAAAAATATTGTGTTTTCCCTGTTATGAAATTTTAGTCTTTGAAATGAAATGAGTTTTTATTTCTGTCATCCACATGTTAGTTGAAGCAAAGTGGCTTTAGGCAGGAATATTTGATCAGTGCAATTAACACTCGGGAAGCAAGGGGTCATTCAAGGAGGCAGGTAAATGTTCCTTGGCTGAATGCATCACATAAAGACACATTACTAGAATCATTGTCAAAATGCTCCTTCAAAAAATCCCTGAGTTGAATAGCTACTCTCTGTGCCCTTTAAATTACCCTGGTATCTGGCTGCTCAAAATCAGCAGCCAACCAATCTGCCTCAGTGCTCATGCAATTGTCATTCAGCACCTGCTGAGCCTGTTGTTGAAGCACTCCTTGCTGCCGTCTAGGATCTCGGTGTAAGGCTTCATGAACCACAGGAGCAAGCGGTAGGTGGGGTCTCTGAGGATCACTGTGAGTGTTTCCACATCCCCCATTTAAATCTTCTGATCTGGAAAGAAAGTCCCAGCATGCAGCTTTCTATACAGTCCAGTGTACCTAAAAATGTGTGCATCATGCACTGGCCTGCATTGATGTCAGTCAAATGGCCCTGGTGATCCACTAGCACCTGCAAGACCATGGAGAGGTAGCCCTTTTGGTTCATGTACTCCATCATAAGATGGTCTGGGGCCTTGGGCTATGTGTTCCATCTATCACCCTGCCGCAGTTTGGGAATCCCATTGCCTTAAAGCCATTAAATATTTTCTGCACATTACTGAGAGTCACAGTCTTCTATAGCAGCCGATTAATGACCCTGCACACTTGTGTCACCTCAATCCCCATGATGGAGTTTCCAACTCCAAACTAATTCATGACTGACCACCAGCAGTCTGGATTCACCGACTTCCACACAGCGATCATCACTCGCTTATCCACAATGAGGACAGCTCTCATTCTAGTGTCCTTGTGGGGCAGTTCAAGGACAAGCTCTACACACAGTTTCAGGAAGGTGGATTTGTGTGTGCCAGTGCTTGTCATGGCATACATGCATCACAATGTGATCCCAGCTCTTGCTGCTTGTTTTCTGAGCCCAGAATCAATGGTCCACTATGTGCAGCTACTCCATAAATGCCAGTAGCAATCTTGAATTATTATTATGCACAGAACAGGGCTGGCAACAGTGATTAACCTTCTGATTTGCAGCTCATGAAATACTGCTTAATATTCCATTTAATAATATTAAACCAAAACAAAAAATAGAGTTGAAAACTTTTTTTCAGTTTAGAAGTAACCTTTTGTACACAAGTTGGTAATTGATGGTTGCCATTAGCCTGGAGGAATTCTTTTAGAGTTTCTGTGTGCCAGTTATGTAATTCATTACATAGACTCATAGACTCATAGACTCATAGGTCAGAAGGGACCAATATGATCATCTAGTCTGACCTCCTGCACAAGGCAGGCCACAAAACCCTACCCATACACATTTATAACAACCCCGAACCCATGACTGAGTTATTGAAATCCTCAAAAGTGAGATTTGAAGACCTCAAACTGCAGGGAATCCATCAGCAAGCGACCCATGCCCCACTCTGTGGAGGAAGGCGAAAAACCTCCGGGGCCTCTGCCAATCCGCCCCGGAGGAAAATTCCTTCCCGACCCCAAATATGGCGATCAGCTAAACCCCGAGCATGCGGGAAAGACTCACCAGCCGACACCCAAAAAGGAATTCCCTGCAGTAACTCAGTTTCCATCCCATCAACATTCCCACAGACCATTGAGCAGACTTATCTGCCGATAATCCAAATCAATTGCTCAAAATAAACTATCCCATCGTAACATCCCCTCCATATACTTATCAAGCTTAGTCTTAAAGCCAGATAAGTCATTTGCCCCCACTACTTCCCTCGGAAGGCTGTACATGTCAAATAAGCATTTTTAACTTCTTTAGCTCTAGACTAGTCTAGGCTTGTTGGTAGAAAGTGATATTAAGAGGTTGATAAATGGTGCAAAATATATAACACAAAGTATAACATGAAGGGTATGTTGTTATTACAACATCCATTTGTTATTACTATTACTTATTACTAACAAAAACTAGTGAAATCCTCTGTCATGGGACTGAAAAGCATTAATCACAGATGACAGTTAATATATACAGCTGTGATAGTGTTATGACAAAAAAATGGGATTCTTAACCGAACAAAACTCAGGAACTGAAATTTTTTTCTTTTTTTAAACTTTATTCTGTTCAGAAGCCTTTAAAAATCAGTATTTGCCTACCATTATAATCAGTCACATACTGTTATAAGTGTATGGGAAAATTTTGGTAATTTTATATTCCACTCTTTGGTAACTTATAAAATACTGACTTTCAGTGTTGCATATACAGAACACTATGCATTACTGTAATTGTGTGAGGCAACTGCATATGCAAATAACAAGTGTGATTACGCCAAGGCATGTGGAAAATGGTGAGGATGGCACAACCACCTCACTTATTAACCATTTTGTGGATGAATTAAATGAAATTCTGCATTGCCCTTTTGAACAAGTATTTACTTAGAATTGCTATCCAAGATAAAGTCCATTTGGTCTGGAGATCCCAATCCATTTATTTATCCTGTCATGTGTTTCGGAGTTTTCTTTCTAACATACCTTTGGAGAAAGAATATAAAGAAAACTTTTGAAAACCATGGGGTAATTCTGAATTATGTAATTATTACTATAGACAGGCTCCCTGATGCAGGACTGATCAGGGAGGACACAGAAATAGCCAGCACAATGGGTGCTGTGTGGGAAGATATCCCTCTAACTGTGCAGAATAGACTTCACTTTACAGACATAAAAATGACCATTAAGCCAGGGCCATTCATAAAGAACACCATTAAATAGTTAGCATTTACCATAATATATGAAAGAGGGAAACTGTGCAAATACCTCAGTATAGCTTGGTGTGGTTATTGTTTATAAATCCTGACTTTTAATGCTGACCACTGTAAAATAAAGCATCAATTCAGCCTAATTTTAAAGCATTTAAAGGTATTATGCTTTGTTGACACTGATGCTTTTTGACAGGCTCTTTGATATTCAAACTAATGCTTTTCTAAAACTTTAAGATAACAGAGGTTTACATGAAAAGCAATATTCTGCACTGCTCATTACAGAACTTGTGAAGAACCTCAGGGCACTGAGGCTGATTCAACAGGAACCAAGCTATGATTTTTGTTTTTGTAGTTTTAAAATTTCTGAGTCTAAGCTGAAGCCCTGAACTCCTTAAAAAAAATCCTTTTTGTACAGCATCAGTCTTTCATTTGTACTGCCATGAGCAGTGAAAGCACACTGACTTCTTGAACAGATAAATGACAAAATGAATATTTGAACCAGAATGCTTTCCAGTGACCCAAAAATATAAAAACCATTCCCTTGGAAGCTAATGCACTTCCAATCTGAGCAGAAACCAGCATAGTAAACTTAAAATACTTTATAGAACATTGCAAGGAGAGAGAGAGAGTGTCTTAGTGCATAGGTTTAAAAATAATGTTTCCTGGAGTTTATCCACTTAAATGTTTTCTGTATGGTTTCTTTCATGTAGATAATTGAAGTGAAAATGTCTCACACTGCTTCTGGCTAAAGATCACAGGAAAGTTAGCAGATCAGTCAAATAGTTTGGACACTTTGAATGATATTAATGCACCTTGAAAGGTAAACTGTTTAAAATGAACTGGTCTGATTCTCCTCACAGAAGATTTAGACCAGTTTATCATCACTGAATTCTGATTTATAACTATGTAATTATCAGGAAAATCAGGATCAGTGTTTCTGGCCTCCCTTAAAAAATATGATTTGTATAGATTCATCATTCAGCTTCTTTGGACTTCCCAATTCCAATCTGATGGACTTCCAAGTTCCACTCTAGTACTGTTCTCATTGGCTAAATGAAGGTGGTTACCATTGCTCCTGTGGAATTCAGACTTGTACTTTAGGCAACGCAATCTAACCATCAGGAAGCCAAGCGATTCATGTGTCTCCCTATAGCTCTGTCTATTCGAATATGGACTAGAATACAACATCGCTATTCATGAGATTATTGCTCAGAGAGAACAGCAACAACAAAATTTAGGTTCGTAGAGAATTACTGAATATCCTTGATGTCTATTGTCAGGATAAAGTCTGGGCAGTTTTAACCATTGTGGCAGAGAAGGACAAAATAAAAACAGTCTTAACATCCCTGAACTTAGGAAGCTTCACGTCAAAATCAGATCCATCTTTCACAGGCTGTCCCTTTTCTTTATAAAGATCTGAAGATTCTGGAGAGCTTCAGATCTGAATTTAACAATTTGGGCTTCTAGAATATAACTCACTTCACTTAAGGAGCTCCCGCCATTCACCTTAGTCCCTTTCTCATCCTTACACTTTCATCTGCAATCTGGTCTATAAACTTTTCCATTAAGGCACCCTATCAATGCCCAAAACCCCTTTCTAGTGACTGAGCAAAGATTTCAGTCATTATACCTAAATAGTCTTGGAAAGCATTCTTTTTAGCCTTTACAGAAAGAAAGATACGGGAAAAACCTACCAGAAAAAAACTGCTTCTTGTCACTCAGACAGGATGTGTCCCCTGGAGAGAAGCCAATTCATGTGCCATAAAGACTTGAAGGTGAGGCTTTTGCCCTAAAAAGGAAAATTAAAGTTAAGAAATCAAGGGGGAATAAGAGAGGTAAAAAGTGCATTTGTTTTCTGTCATCTAGAATGCATTTTGCTGATTACTACACAACAAGACAAGTCATCTGCACATTATTTTTTAACATCTTGATTTAATACAAACACCCTTATAAACATCCTATGTCAGATGTCCCCTGAGATGGTCGGGCACTCTGTACTCAGAGCATCTCCTTACGTCCCTTTGTTCCTGTTTGTTGCCAGAATAAAGTCACCACAGGAGACAGCTATGTTTCTATCAGATCCTCCTGTGTCTAACTCCTTCTCTGCAGGGTCCAAATATAACATTGATGATGAAGAGCTTCTAACCCACAAGTTTCTGGTGCTCAGAGTATGACCAAGAAGAAGAAGTAAGCAAATAATAATAATTAAAAGAAAGAAAAGAAAAGTTCCCCTGGAAACACAAGGTGGCAGACTTCTTTTGATGCAGGAGCAGCATGGGCCAGCCAGAAAGAGAGAGGGAGTAGAAAATAAAAATAGAACAAAAGGAGGAGGTGACTGCAATGCTGGAGATGTTGCTGACAGAGCAGTGAGGGAGAAGCCACTATTTTGGCTTCATGCAATCCAGGCAAAGTCATCCTATAACCTGCACTGAGGATCTAAAGCCAGTGAGGAGCCCAAGTACAGACAGATGAGGGATTCTGGAAACTGCAGTGTAAACACAGAACCAAAAGAGGAAGATCAAGCACAGAGAGTACAGAGTAGAGAAAAAGTACAATCTGTAGGGAAAAGTTGCAAGACTGGAGAGAAAAGGAAAAAATACCAAAAACCTTGTGGAAGACAGAAGACTAGGAGGGAATTACGTTCAACAGGAGAGAGGAGAAATAGCAACTTTTGTGGGCAATGTTGGTGAATTCAATAAAAACTGAACCATAGGTGGTGTCTCTTGAACATTTTGAGCAATTTATAGCCTGTAACTCCATGCCAGATGGACAAAGAGTTTCAACCTTGCTGGCAGGGATGGGTCTGAAGGCATACAGACTGCTGAATGACCTATTGTCTACAACTGTGCCTGGAATTGCCACATACATCATAATTAGTGCAGCAATGCACGTACCCTTCTCTCCTGTCCCATTGATAACAGAACAATATTGGTTACATCGGTGACATTGGGGAAGTGGAGTGTTGTCAGCAGTTCACTGCTGCTCTAAGGAAGATGTCAGAACATTATCACTTCAGACAAACCTTAAGTGATGCCCTGTATCTCAGATTTGCCTCTGGATTATGTAATGACCAGATCTGAAAGTATCTGACTGTATTAGTACCTACATTCAAGAAGGCTGTTGAGATAGCTATTGCCTTGGAAACCATAGAGAAGGTTTCTCTACAATTTAGTGTAATCCAAACAATGCATCTCTTGAATAGTTGGGTCAGAAGACCATGGGGACATAAGGAATTTCCATGTGGCTACTGTGCACAAACTATGTGTATGCAGAGCATGCCAGGTCATTTTCAGGAAGTGCCCATAGAAAGGATGCACCTTGATGACCTGTCATATAGTTCAGAGAGCAGGAATAGAGAGTAACCATCCATTCAAGAAGACACCTGTGAACACTGAACCTAACAAAGGACAGAAGTTGTAAATTCATAATGTGGAAAAAGACAAGAGCTCTAATAGAAGCTGATTTGGATTGTTTAATGAACATTGGAGTCTTGTCACCAGCCTCCCACAGTGAGTGGGCTACACCTATTGTACTAATTTAATGGCTCTCTCTGAATTTATGAAGATATCAAAATGACATTGAATACAGCTTGTATGTGCAGACCAATATCCACTACCTCATACTGAAGATTTGTTTGCTACTCTTAGAGGAGGGCAGTATTTCAGTAAATTGGATTTTCTTGATAAATATCTACAAATAAAGATTGATCTGGCATCTTGCAAATATCTCTCAATTAATGCACAAAAAGGCTTATCTGCTACAATAGGTTGCCTTTTGATACTGTCAGGCTCTCTGGAGTTGCTCAAGAGCATGAGTACTAATCTCAGGGCAAGCTGTTAAGAAGAAAGGCACAAACCCCAAAATGCTTGTGAGTTCTGTATTTAGATTTCACCACCCAAATACCAAGTGTAAACTCAGGTGCTATAACAGCTTAACCATGGAGTCACAGACAGTCCTCTTGTGCACTCCAGTTTATCTTGACATCTAAGCAAGCTTCCCTTTGTGATAGATGGTCCGTTACACAAGTATCTACCCAGGTTAATTGTCCTCTAGATCTTACACCAAAGACAATGTCTATAGCCAATCCTAGAATTAACTAACTAAAGATTCATTAACTAAGAAAAAGAAATGAGAATTATTTAGAAAGTTAAAGCAGTTAAACATAAACACACAAATGAGTTATATTTGTAGGTTCCAAAAGATGGTAGAAACATCTATAATAGCTCTATGTGACCTTTATGGATACCCAAGTCAAGCACTGGGAATCTTTGCTTATTCATAATAATCCTTGCCCCTCAGGGTATGTCTCACTCTGCAGTTATACACCCATTGTTGGCCCATGCCAACTGACTTGGGCTTATTGGGCTCAGGCTAAGGAGCTCCTCAATTGCACTGTATACACTGTAGATGTTCAGGCTTTGGCTGGAGCCCAGGCTCTAGGACCCTGTGTGTGGTGGGCGGGTCCCAGAGCTCAGGCTACAGCTCATCCCCAATTATCTACACTGCAATTAAATAGCCCCCTAGCCCAAGTCAGCTGGCATGAGCCAGACATAAGTTTTTAATTGAAGTGTAGACATACCCTCTGAGTCCAAACAGCATAATGATAGTTTCTTCTTATTAGGTGTTTTTATTCCCTTTCCCCCATAGTTCAAGATGATGGAATGAGTTCACCCATTTCTTTTCTTCATGGGACAGGGGCAGGGCAGTAGGAATGCAACTAACTAAGTATTTTTTCTTTGATTTTTCACAATTGCTCATTTGGTTTCAATGGTCCTTCTTGTGGTCAGGAACCCACATCTTCTGTAGGAAGCCAGCATTTTAAATTAGTTAATACTTTTCCTGCTTGATGAGTTACACTGTTACAGAGGTTTATTATGCAAACATTCAATATAACCTTATAACATGGGGTACAGATGTTATACGTGAGATTGCTACATCCTACAAGCATTTAGTAAAGTTTAAACACTGAACATATTTTTATAAGAGTAATACTATTTCAAAAATATTAAACACACAGATGAGCAAAACTGGTTTCCAGCCTAGAACTCTTGGCATGACTTGGCTCCTGATCTGCCAGCATCACAAGAATCACATCAGCACCTGGCCTGTGCCAAAAAACATGGACGAGTTATAGGAAAAGATCAAGATCAGTTTTGAAATTTGGATGCAGTCTGGCACCACTGGAAAGCCAGTGGACTAGGAGTACATCAAAACAAATGTACAGTTTTCAAAACTTCAGTTGAATACCTTGAATATGTAATTGATGCCATATGCTTAAGGAAATAACCAGAGAACAAGAAGCCATTTGTTCAAGCACCACTGTCAGAGAATGTGTAATAGTTACTTTCATTCTAAGGACTGTTTAACTACTATGGTAAATTTCTGCCTAATCTGATTACAGTGTTGCACCTTTACATTAACTGTTACAAAAATATGAATATGGACTAAAGTATATGAGGATGCATTTAGAGAAAGAAGGAAACTGTTGACAACAGCTGAACTTCTTACATACTTTGATGCCTCTCTACAATTGCAATTGGCTTATAATGCATCATTATATAAAGCAGGTGCAGTTCTTTCCTTAATTTTTCCAGATTGCGTGGAGGAACCAACTGCTTTCACTTTATTAACATGAACCAGCCCTGAGAAGAACTATGAACAAATTAAAAAATAAGTTCTCAGCATTAGCTTCAGAATTTGGAAGTTCTATACCTATATGTATAGTAAACATTTTCCCTTGCTGATGGATCACTACCCATTCCTTTCAATTTTTTGGCTGAAACATGGAATTTCATCATTAGCAACAATAGGTATTGCTATTTTCAGTTCATTCCTGTATTATTCTATTCTGTAGAGGCACTCTCCATGGTAGTACTCATGGGTTTTTGTATCTGCTTGCCTAAACTCCCATCAACCCAAATAAACTTCAGACAAAGCGCTCAATCTCAATTTGATGAGATACTAACACAGACATCAACAAGAAAATCCTTAAAGATGATGTGCTTTCTCTTGTGTAGGCAATGGTACTACAACTTACAGTGCTGGATCAAAGAATACCCAGTTTACCCAATTATTGTTATGTCAACCTGAATAATTTGTGAAACAAGATTGAAATGTATGAAGGGTGTGAATGATCATTCCTATATCACTTGAATCTCAGATTTAGAAAGCACTTCACAAAGCTATTTTGGCATAGTATGGAAGAAGGTCACAGGTCAGACTCATGCCTGATGACCAGGGCTTGACAAAACATTAAGAAGAAGATGGAATGTTGTATTATGTGTCAGCAAATTCAGCTTGATCCTGTTCCAGCTTATCTTCACCCTGGGTTGTAGGCCTCAGATTCCATGGACACATACTCACATGGACTTTGCTAGTCCACTGGAAGATTATATTTTTTTGGTCATAGTCAACACATATTTGAAATAGCCAGAAGTTTTCAGAATGACTTCTACAACTATCAAGACCGCTAGACAGCTTTGTACCTTGTTTAGCCAATTTGGTCTACTGTTACATCGCTGACTGACAATGGCTCTCAGTTCTGTTCTGAAAAATTTCAGAGGTTGCTGACTTCAAATGGAATTCAGCACATATGATCTACTCCATAATATCCTGTTACAAGTGGACCAACAGAATGCTTATACATATAAGCATTCTGCAAGAGCTAACAAGTTTATTTTGAGTCATCAGCAGAAACTGGACAATTTCCTGCTTGCTTACAGGAATACACCACCTACTATTGTCTGCAACTCTTTTCTTGACGCTATCTGTATGTACCTGTCTGGACATGCCATGTCCTGATATATCCTTCTATATAGCCAAATCTCAAGCCAAGCAAATTCATTGATGACATGAAACTTATCATTGTTCTTTTAAAGTAGGAAACTTAGTGTGATTTCTCATCTGCTGTTATGGAGTGAAATGAGTACCTGGAGAACTTGCAAAATGTACTGGACCTGTGTCATTCATGGTACTTTATGGAAATGACATATGGACCAGATGCAGCCTCAACAACTTTCAGAGTTTGGGAATGTTCCAGTAGGACTTTCTGTTCCTATGATCAAACCTCCTCTTCTCAAAATTCCTAATTTTGATGATTTGTTGGAAAAAAATTTGTTATCAGATCCAATTGATTCCTTAGTACCAAAGGGTCCTGTTGTACAGGACAATCACCATTTTAACCCAAGACAATGCAAAAACCACTACTGAGATGAATTTATAAATTGTTTAGCTAATGAGTTGCTATCCTGGGGCTGAATAATCCCTTGCAAATAGACCATATGCAGTAATCTACCTACAACTTTTAGTGAGATTATATAGTGTTTTATGTTAGCCATGTAAACAATAATGTATATATTTGGGAAGTATTTTACAGCAGGGTTGGAGGAATGTCATGTCCTGTCCCTTTAAATGGTTAGGCACTCTGTACTCAATGTAGATCCTCAGTTCCATTTGTTCCTGTTTGTTGCCAGAGCAATAAGGTCACCACAGCAGATAGCTGTGTTTAAATCAGCTCCCTCTGTTTCTATCTCCTTCACTGCTGGATCCAAATATAACTCTTTGGTAAATAGATTAGGTTAGCAAGTGTATTCAGTATTACTTTCCCTATACATACTCTAGGAAAATACTGAAGTAAAGTTATTTATCTAAGGTCCTGGTTTTTTGCTCCAGCAATTCACATTGAAAGTAAATGGGAGTTTGGAGAAAGTAGGATTGAAAGACCTTACTTCCTGTATTGGCATGCAGAAAGGAAACAAGTTAACAGTGACATGTGGCCAAAACAGGAAGGCGTTATCAAAAATTTCCAGCAAGACATGTGATACGCTTTGTGTATAGCACTCTTCCCACCTCCACAACACTTGTTACAAAAATATTCTTCAGATCCAAGGTTTCTTCCATCCTTGCAATTCTTCTCCTCCCAATCCTATACTCTTTCCCCCATAACCCACACTCCCCCTCACCGTCCCTCCTGCACTATGACAGGCACAGGTGTGAGATGCAGGGGCAGATGTTCCCTGTTAGTAGCGATCATTTCTGTCACAGCAGTGGGGAAGCAGCCATCAGCTGAATTGCTTCCTTAGAGAGGACTTACATTTTAACAAGCAGAGACAGCCTTCATATTTTTCTTTAGGCCAGGGAAACAATTTCTTCCTGCCCCATCCTCTTAGTCTTGATAGAACTGATTCCTTTCCACCATGATTGCACTACTTACCCTACGAGACTTTAAGGAGTGTTAGCTAAATGATTCTTTGGGACAAGGAAAATTAACTGGCTCATTTTGCATGTGCATCAAGTGGGCCTCCTGCTGCGAAAGTGGAAACTAACTGCTTATTCCATTCAGCCCTCGCAATTGATTTTCATTTGTTTATAAGGGTTTATATTTCAGTGCTATCTCTGTGTGGAGAAGGTTAAAAACTTACTTTAAGGGAAAGAAAAAGCTGTGATTTTTACACATGAGAAAATTGTTTCTTTAACAAGGGGGACTTTCCACCCCTTTGTAGCTTTCCATCAGAAGTTCATTATAAAATTCTAAATCAGAAAAATTAGTACTGCTATTTTTCCTTCATTTGACCCTGCACTGGCCCTTGGTATGCTATTGCTTTAGAAACACAAGTCCAATACAATCTAATGAGATTCTTATAGCTAAAGCCCAATACAACACATAGAAAATACAAACATACACGTTTTGTTTACTAGGGACCCAGTCCGGCTGGTTCATTCATCCCATAGTCATTGATTGCAGTGAGTTTTTGGAGGAAATAAGGAATGCAGAATCAGACTCTCACACTTTTTTCCAGACATCCTTCTTTTATTTCAAGCATCACTGTGCATGGAAAATGGTATTGTCTTTTTCTCTACAGCCATTTCAATTTCATACTTCAGTTTGAGTCTCCTCTTCTATATTCTTATGGTGCAACTGAACTATATGCCAAGAATTTGATATACCAACAGTTATCACTTTGGAAATCAAGCATGGAGTCTTACTTATGCTAAAACAGTGTGCATGGTGGGGAAGATACTTACAATGGCAATTGCTATATCGTTTGTGTCCACAGGTAGAATTTTCACTGTCATTTATTTGTTAACATATGAAGAGTTGCTGTAATTCAACTATGAAAACATGTTGAGAGAGAAAAAAGGCTCAAAATGGACATTTAGAAAAAAAATGGTTAAAAAGCAACATTTCAAATGTCTTATGTAGGCAAAGCATCTTAGGTACTTTAATATAAGTTAATTGTACTAAGGTACCTAAGATGATTTGCCTACAAAAGACATTTGATATACGTAAAGGTTCAAAAGGGACAGGTAAATCTCAGATAGAGGGAATTTAGATTCTCAAAATCCCCATTCAGCTATTGCCTAGTGCTTGCGGTGCCTTAACTCCTTAGGCAGGCACCTAACTTTCTTCTGGTAAAGTACTCATGGCCCCTAAAATCTGCCACTGGACAAGCACAGAGTTACATTTTCTAAACATCCAAGCACTTAGCTCATGCCTATACTCATACTCTGCTTTTCCCACATATCTTTCCTGTGTGATTCAATCCTGTAGTTCACAGACTGTACTCTATACAGATGCTTCCCCTCCACCCCATCTTATAATTTTTAGCCCAATAGTTAGCGTAATCACCCAGAATGTGGGAGACCAGGCTTCCCTCCTCTACCAGATGCAGAGCAGGGATTTGACACTGGGTCTCCCCATTCCCTGCAGAGTGTGTCCTAACCACTGAGCTCTGAGGTAAACTAGTGCAGGGACCTCTCAAGCTCTCTTGTTAGAGCTGTTCCATTGTGTATAAATAATTAAATCAACACTGGATTTAAAGGTATGTCTACACTGCAATCAGGAGTGGCAGTGTGGATAGACAGACATGCACTAGCAGTACTAGAGCTTATGCACTGAAAATATCAATGCAACAAGGGGTAGCAGAGGAGTCAGCTTGAGCTAGTTGGCTGATTGCAAACCTGCCTGATCCCCTCTTTGGGTGGCAAGCTCAAGCTATAGTTCATATTAACCCCAGCTACACTGCTATTTTTAGCAGACTATCTCAAGCAGAGCTAGTGCAAATATGTCTACCCAATCCCACCTGCCATGTAGACATACCCTAATTCCCCTACATGGGGCTAGCCATATGAGTAATCATGAAACAGGGATTTAGTTAACAGTAAAATCAAGAAATTGACTGGTTTTGTTTGATTATATATTGGGAAACTGCATAAATGGCTAATAATTCAATATTACTTTGAGGGACCTTTGCTGTCCTTAATTTTAAGATGTTATGAAGAATGATTAAAAGCATTGAGTACATAAGCAAAAGAGATATAAAGTCTGCACACAACAGTATGTGTTATATTCCTTAGAATGGACATACATAGTGTAGAATCTCACAGGACTAGAGATAAATGAAGCTTATCCTCAAGTTATTTACTATCTCTCTTTATTTCTTACCCAGCAGTGTAATACATGTATGGATTTTAAGATAGAAATTCAATAGCTTGGATCTCCAAACTCAGTGTAATCAAAAGCCGAGAGTAAGTCAGAAATTGGACTGCAATATCAGACAACTAGATTGCTCTTCATTTTGTATTATACTGTATTTGTAGATCTAACATACCGTTGTTCAGTTTAAAGAGTCTTAAATTCATTATGTTACATGCTGGTGAGTGTTAAAGAAAGTGATAAATAAATATTGTAGATTTTAAGAGCATGAAGGTGTAGAATTGTAGAGAGAAACCCCCCCCACACTTCATTAACAGTAAAAATTCCCATTTTGCAGGTTTGCTAAAAAAAAGCTAAAAAAAATTTCTAACTTAGATGATTTTTGTAAAATAAGGGATTTTCCCTGAGAAAGCCATCCATTTGACATAGGTCACATTTTTTTACTTATTAAAACAACAATTATTTGAATGAAAACTTTGTCAGACCATTATTTTCAGATTTGCATTGTGATAAAGCAGTAACCGACAAAGTACTGATTGGTACTTGGCTAATGACATGATGCTAACTCTCTTTGCACCTGCAAAATTTCATTGAAAGACAGCTGTCTAGTAAATATTTTCCTTATTTTACTCTCCTTTGTAATCAGCTACTGGAATTACCACAGAGATGTTACGGAATTGCTTATCGGAGTGTGTCTGTGCAATTGTTAATGGACGGTGAGATGGTTCCTATGTCAACCTCTCTGAAGACATAAACCATACTATTAGTGTCTATATTTCAGGAGTCCCCAAAACATGATAGATGCTGGACACAATTGTGTCTCCTGGACTTGCAAAGTGTATTCCAATGTATGCTTAAAAGTAAAAAGTATAGGAAAGTTTATAAAATATTACAATAATTATGAAAATTGGGTCAAGTTGTTTATAATGTTGAATGTTATAACAAGTGCCAGATAACCAGACAAAGAAGCTGGACTCATCTAAACCAAAAAGGCCATGTTGATGTAATTTAAGGCAGTAGTTCTCAAACTTTTTCCATTCCACCCACCCCTCCCCTTATCCAGTCTGTGCTTCCCTGGGAGCCCCAGTTGGGAGTTGGGCCTGGGAATGGGGCCCTAGTTGGGGCTGGGAGCAGAGCCTTGGTCAGGAGCTGGGAGCAGGGCCATGGTCAGGGCTTGAGCTGGGGCTGAAAGGCTTCAGCTGGGAGCAGAGCAGGGCTGGGGGCTGACTGGGAGTGGAGCTGCAGCAGGGGACTGGAACCAGACCTGTAGCGGGGCTGGGAGTGGGGCCAGAAGCTGAGACTTGAGCTGCAGCTGGGGAGGCCAGGGCCACAACAGAGTGGGGCTGGGTGGTTCTCCCTACCCACCACCCCCAGTGGCCTGGCCTGGGCACTACCGTGCCCTCTTGAATGTTCTGCAACAACTCCACAATTTGGGGACCACTGATTTAAGGACTGTTGAAATTATGTTTGGTAAAATCAGAAGATGTAGACATAGAAGGTAATGGACTAAAACTGTTGTAACAAACAGGCCTAATTCATGAACAAAATACAAGGTGGACGAACCTTGTAACTCCCTTTCCTCTTTTTGAGTTTTATTAAAAAGAGAGTGAAAAAAATTAACAGTTCAGTTCAGCTTCCTTCTCATCCACATCCCACCTTGCATCCCAGCTTGCCCAATCTAATTTTCTCTCTGCTCCCACCACCCTGGCTCATCCCCCAAACTGTTTGCAGTGCAGCTCAGCTCATCTCGACTCGAACTAAAGAACTTTCATCCTGAGAGGAAGGCCGGCTGGCCTTGCTCTTGCTTAAGGAACTTTGTTTTCACTTGTGACTGTTGAAAGTCATTACATTATTCTGACATCCTGTCCTCGGCCCACCAGCGGGGATATCTAATTACCAGCACCACAAAGGCACGTAAGATCCTGTATTGTATTTCCTTCCCTTGTTATGTTATTTTCTGCCTCACTGTTTCTTTCTTTCTACGCCTCTCTTATTCTCTTGGCTTTTCATCAAATCTTGGAGTCAATCATATTGAATCCATCTAAATCTGCCTCATCTGAAGAGAAAGGAACTAAGCAGATGATGGCTTTGATGAGATCATAACTAACCAAGGTCTAAGCAGCAGGTGTCATGGTCGACATGCCAGCAAAAGCATCCACTTGTAACTAATCAGAAGTCTAGTGTTCCAAAAACATCTATAAAAGATATATTTCACCCATCTTTTCTATCCTGTCTCTCTTCCACTGTTTGTGACTGTTTGTAAAGAACAGGATGAGTTCATGCCTGTCAGATCAGGACTGAGAGTAAAATTAATCTTCTTTTCATCAAAGAAAACTTCCTCTGTAAATAAGAAACTCTAATATTTTGACTACAAAAGGAAAAAGCACTTAAATAAAGTCTAGCTTTTTGTTTTGCAAAATCACTTAACCACAGTTTCAGTAAAAATGCTTGTTTTAATTTCTTCTTCTTTCTTGTTTTTAACCAATAAACTTTTAATTTGAATGAATGCTTCTGGGTGTTTGCCAAGTAACCAGGTAAAACCAAAGCATTTTGTTTTAAAATAATCCTGAACCTATCTGTCATTGCTTAATATAAGGCTAAAAGAGAATTTATAAAACACCTTTAACTTTCTGGGCCTTTGAAATAAATATTCATACTACATATTTGGCACTGTGACTTGAATTCAAACCAAAGTTGCTGCAGTTAAAGGTGTCAACATAACCCAGTTACTGTCTATTAAGCAGAGTTACACAAGACTTGGAATATAAAGACCTTGGCCTGCTTAGTGCTAGGTCAAAAACATGTAATTAAAAAATATAAAACCTTTTATTAATGATTCCAAAAACAAAACAAAACAATTAAAGCATTTGAAATAGAAAGAATTAAATAAGGTTTTGATTTTAATAAAATACCTTTCTCTTTAGCTGTAGGCAATTTTTTAGAAGGAAAAAACCCTGTTTGACAATTTCTTAGATGGTATCTGGGTTTCTTTGGGGAACGGGGAGAAGAGAGTTAGTTGAGATAAGCTGGAGATGTTATTGCTGCTATTGTTGTTAAACTCTAATTTTAGAAGGACTCCCTCACCACCTCAGCCCTTGTTGACAGTCTCTGAGATCAGAAAAGGTGGGTGAGGCAGAGTATCTTTTATTGGACCAATAGAAGTTTAACATTTAACAGATGTTTGGCTTGGTTTGATTTCTTTTATTTTAAAGTTTTTAAGAAAAGGGTAAAGCAGAAAAATGAAGTTTTACATGTTTGGAAATTAATTTGCTAAAGCAGACTTTTACTGAAGTATCATCTTGAGTAAACCTTTTGTTATTAAAATGCCAGCTTAATTCAGAACTACTGCATTCATTGTGAATTAAATTTCAAATCAACAGAACACTGGCCTGTTGCAATACCAACCTTTTTGTAATTGTTCTGATTGCTTCCAATTATTTTTGTTATTTTAGTTCTGTGCATGTAAGATAGTGTAATTCTAGTGTTGCATGTTAGATTCCTTTAATGGTCTAAGTTGCCACTGTGGCCATGCTGGTGGTAAAACAGACTGGGCAAGGTCTATCAGAGACTAAAAATATCTACAAATTTTTACCGCCTTTGGGTGTTGTAAATGGCTCCTAAATGCAAAAGTGGTTCCAAAAGAACATCATTTTGTTGTTTGTTTTTAAAGGAAACAACACACTTGGATAAGAATGCCATCAAGCTAGAGTTTTTCTCCAAGTAAGCAAGCTTAATCATTAATGCATAAAATGTTGGTGGCTGTGTAAATGAACAGCTTTTACTAAGTAATTGGCAAAAAAAGGGGGGAAGTTGTATCCAGATTTACTTATCCTGGGCATACAGCCAAAGAAGTGATGAGAACTAACTTGTACCTAAACATCTTACAAACATATAACAGTAGCAGTTTCAAATTTTGTTTTAGCTACAATTTAAGTGACTTGTAAATTCTTAAGCTTTATAGACATCTGAAGGTTTACAAATAATTTTTGTAACATCTAATGAAGTTATGTAAATTCCAATTTTGGAATAAGGACTTTGCAAACCTCAAAACGTAACCACATACTTCCCCTCTCTTCTTTCCTTCATATGTTTAAAGTAAAATGAATATTTTGTTTGTCATTGTTATTTTATGAACAAACAACTGATCCTAGGGGGAACTGATTCAGTATGTTCCAGTTTGTAACATACAGTTTTACAGTATGTAAAAGTTCATCAACTTGTACAATAACGTATCATAATAAAGGTTGGTGGGGGAAATTATGAAAGAGAAACAGAATAAATGAATTAGTCTAAACGAAAAGGTCAGGTTGACAGAATTGAAGGACTTGAGTTGAAATTATGCTTGTTAAAAACAGAAAATGTGAAGCTGGAAGTTAATGAGTCAAAACTGGCATGTTGGATATTAATCCTAGTTCATAGATGAAATAATGAGGAGGTGGGCTATTCCACCCATGACTCCATTTTTGGGGGCCCTAAAATAACAAAAGATTTTCTGGGTAAAGTACAAAAAACAAAAACAAAATAACAGAAGGGAAGAACAGACAGAAGTTCCTGGAGTGAGCTTCACCATAATGGCTTCCACCACTACCATCTCCTAAAGCCCCGGATTTTCATCATTCTAATCCTAATCCTGAGAGATATCTTGACCAGAATAGGACAGAGAGAGGGGTGCAGATGACATTGTCTCCCCTATTTTCTCAGATGAATCCCAAACACCACCTGGGATGGCAGTTATTACCATCTTTGATACCATCTCACAACATTATTTTTTCCTTCTAAAAACTGTCTACAGCTAAAGGGAAGAAGAACGAGGAATTTTTTTTTTTAAATAGGTGAAAGCCTTATTTAATACTTTGCGTTTCAAATGTTCCACAGTTTTTTTCTTTTTTCTGTATCCTTAATAATAGGTTTAAAGGATTTCTAATAGTGTGTTTGTCCTAGTGCTAAACAGGCTGAGGTCTCTGATATAAAGCCTCTGACCTTGTTTAACGTTGGACAGTGGGATTGGGTGATGTTTACACCTTTAGCTCATATATTCCATATGAATCAACACAACAGCACATGAACAGGAAGATGCTGTGCCTGCCTTATAGTCTCTTATTCTTCTCATAATCTATTATTTTGCAGTTATTATACTTGCTGCTTTAAAATTTAGTAGGTAAAAGGCCGAATTAGATGGGTAGCAAGACACCTGGGTTCTTTTACAAGGATTCTGAGACCGATGGGAAAGAACACCCCTTGTTGAATCAATGAATAGCTTTATTGATGATAACACAAACAAAACAAGACAATTAACAATAATTCTTACAATCAAACAATTTGACAATTAACACTTACACTGATGAGTACTATTTATAGAAACTTCTCTATTGATTATCCTTATCCTCAACAGATGGGCACTGGGACAAGTCCTTTAACTTATACACAATTTATGCTTGATCTTTAAACCTAAACAAACCTAACTATTTCCTTTAATTTCCTGTTAACCTTTATTCCTTATAAGCACTTTATCACTTTGCCTAGAGGAGACATGATCCACAGATCTCAATTAAATCCCCCCAATTCCCTGAGTCCACAGACTCCTGAACTATCCAGATGCTATACTCACGGCCAGATTCTGCCTCAGCCTCTGTCTGGATCCTTGCTTCAAAACCCTCATTCTCGACAGCTGGTCGTTGGGACTTGGAGCTCACAAGCTTCTCAGGGTTGGTGTCCTCTCGATAGTCTCAAGAGTAGACACCCCCCTCTTGAGCCGGGCTGCAGTCCACTGAACCCCTGTCTGCTCTGAGAAAGCACTCTGGTCAAACAATTTTATGTAGTTTAGTTATCCTGTGGAAGTCTGCCTAAGCACATCCAGTGTTCTGTGGTTGCTCGCCCCCAGCAATTGACCTGCAAGTGAGCTTATCCACTGAGCATATTTCTGCGGTTGAGCATATTTCTGTTGTTGAGCGTATTTCTGTTCTGTTCTTGCTCAAGCGTTTTTGCTCAGTTATTGTTCTGTTTGAGTTCCCTATGCAATTTGGTCAGTTCTTTATGTTTTGTTAGGTCTTGCTTAGTTTTTAGGCCTAGTCCTTATAGCCAATTCCCCTATTATCATATTATAGATGAAGGCCAGGATAAAAGAATGGAAGACACGTTGTGTTTGGTGCAATCTATACGAGAGCTGAAGTTGATCAAGGTAATTGTAGCTGAAGAAGACATATATGGAAAGATATTCATAATTTCACAACTCTCTTTTATGTTTGTATATAACATATATACATATATGTATATACAATATATATTTATTCATATATATAAATTGTATGCCAATTTATCTGTGTTCATCTCTCTATTAAAATTATGAGCTAGATAGAGATTTTTGGTCCATCTGATAGACATAAAAACTGAACTAGAGGAGATCTGGGTAGTAAAGGACATGAAGATGCAGCTTTAAAAATGCCCTGATTGATCTTATCAATATGGACTTAAGAGGTGATCATGGTTTGAACATAATATACCATACTTTTTTTAAGAAATACAAAAAGGTCAGAAAACTCTGAACAGCTTGAACTTACTAAGAGACAGGAGCTGGAGAGGTGCAATGAAAGGATTTTTGGAAAATGTTTGAACAGGAAAATTAAAGGATCTCAAGACCTCTATGGCCATTAACAGCTCAGAAAAACAACTAGAAAAACAGAGAGGCTTTGGACAAGACACAGTTTCAAAGATGTTTTTACCCTCTAGCAGCAAGGTGCTCTTCAGGACGCAAAGGCTTAGAGAAGAGATATCCTTCTGGATTCAGTTTACAGCTTGCTCTGGTGACAATTAAACAAGTTTTATTGGGAGGCTAAAGTTAACATCATAATAGAATAGCTGGAGAACAGAACAGAGAAGGGATAGGGTTTTTTTCAGCAGCTTATTTGAGTAGGTTGGCTGTGATGATTCTGAAGAATTTAGTCCTAGAAAAAGACCTCTCCAAATTTACTCCAAACTCTTGGTATGTTTGCTAGAGAATCCGCTAGAATTTGCTAGAATCTGAATTTGCTCAATCTCAGCTAAAGGCAAGGAAAAGGGGGGAAAAAAGACACTTGAGCTTTTGTTTTAGATTTATGGTCTTTTAAAACCTAAAATTCAAGTTAGCTTCCTTTTGTGTTTCAGAGCATCCAGAGATAGAACTGTATACATCTCATGACCCTTAGGGGCGTTTTAAATGACACCCGAACATCCTCATCATGGTTTGTGCAGCTGACAATGTTAGCACAGTAATACCACAAGAGGATTAAATATGGTGGTTGGGGGAAAGCATACATAGTGAAATCCTGTCCCCTTTTAATTCCATGGCAAAACTCTCATTAACTTCAGAAGTTAGGGTTTCATCCTGAATGTCTGAAGCGTTGAAGGACAGGAACAAACTAGCTGCTTTCTGGAGTTCTGAGAGTTGTTAGCTCTGCTGTTTAATATCTCTATTCAAATTAAAATCTTGATTCATCCAGGTCCTGGATAAATTGTAAGTACAGGATAGTGTGTATGGGGGGGTGATATCTTGTGTTCACTTATTATTCTCCCACTAAGTAAATAACTTAAAGCTAGAATCTAAACATTCTTGACCATGCTAATTCTTTGTTTCTATCAATACCGTTCATAGTATTCATGGTTCTTGCTTCTAAATCTTTGACATGTGTAGGAAAATATATATTGATATAAATATTGATAAAATTGTTTTTAGTTATGAAGTGCAATATACGTAAAAGAAGAATTCAGACTAGATTGTTACGAGAAATATCTTCCTGGGTTCTTATTGTATTTACTATACAAAAGTTATGTCAAGAGAATAGCAAGAAACATTCCCTTAACTTTGCCCACTTTTGTTTCTGCATTATGGTAAAATCTTAAATTTCAAAATGATACACTAATATGTGATATACAGTACTACAGTTTTAAGGTGATGCAGCCAATTATTTACACTTTATGGTAGGCATGTTATTGTTTCTTGTACACTTTAAGTGGGACAATTCCTCACTTTTGAGTGCTTTCACATAAAACCTTTACTCTCTATTATCATTGTTGTTTTTAAACAGGTTTTCTAGGTTTATTTAAAACAAATAAGATGGGGTCAAAACACAGAATTATCACTCTCCAGGAAATTGAAACTCAGCTGTATTGCAGATTAGATAGATAGATAGATTAGATAAAGGTGGAGGAGTTGCACTATATGTAAAAGAGCAGTATGATTGCTTAGAGCTCTAGTATGAAACTGGAGCAAAGCCTATTGAAAGTCTCTGGGTTAAGTTTAGAGGTGAAAGCAACACGGATGATGTTATGATGGGCATCTCCTAAACCACCAGAACAGGAGGATGAGGTAGAAGAGGCTTTCTTCAGACAACTAACAGAAGTTTCCAGATCACAGGCTCTAGTTCTCTTGGAGGACTTCAATCACCCTGACATCTTCAGGAACACCAATATAGCAGTGCACATACAATCTAGGAAGTTTTTGGAAAGTTTTGGAAAGTTTTTAGACAGCTTTCTGGTGCAAGTACTGAAGTTACCAATTAGGGGCCATGATGCTCTTGATTTGCTTCTCACAAACAGAGAAGAATAAGTAGGGGAAGTAGAAGTGTCTGGCAACCTGGGCAGCAGTGACCATGAGCTGGTAGAGTTCAGGAGGAAAGGAGAGCAGCAGAATTAAGTTCCTGTATTTCAGAAAAGCAGGCTTTGACTCTCTCAGGGAGCTCATGGGCAGGATCCCCTGGCAGGCTAATATGAGGGGGAAATGAGTCCATGAAAGCTGGCTGTATTTTAAAGAAACCTTATTGAGAGCGCAGGAACAAATGTGCAGAAAGAAGAGCAAATATAGCAGGCGATCAGCATGATTTAAAAATCTACGGTGAGTTTAAATACAAAAAGGAAGCTTTCAAGAAGTAGAAGATTGGACGGATGATGAGGGATGAGTATAAAATTATTGCTCGAGCATGCAGGGGTGAAATCAGAAAGGCCAAAGCACAACTGGAGTTACAGCTAGCAAGGAATATAAAGGGTAAAAAGAAGGGTTAATACAGATATATTAGCAATCAGAAGGTTGTCAGGGAAAGTGTGGACCCGTTACTGACTGGGGGGAGGCAACCTAGTGACAGATGATTTGGAAAAAGCTCAAGTACTCAATTCTTTTTTTTGCCTCTGTCTTCACAGATAAGGTTAGCTCCCAGACTACTGCACTGGGCAGCACATTATGAGGTGGAGGTGAGCAGCCCTCAGTGGTGAAAGAACAAGTTTAGGACTCTCTAGAAAAGCTGGACATACACAAGTGTATGGGCTGGATGTAATGCATCCAGGAGTGCTGTGGGAGTTGGTTGATATGATTACAGAGCCATTAGCCATTATCTCTGAAAACTCTTGGTAATCAAGAAAGGTCCCAGACAATTGGAAAAAGGCAAACATAGTGCCCATCTTTAAAAAAGGGAAGAAAGAGGATCCGGGGAACAACAGACCAGTCATTCTCACCTCAGTCTACAGAAAAATCATGGAGCAGGTCCTCAAGGAATCCATTTTGAAGCAATTGGAGGAGAGGGGGGTGTTCACGAACAGCTAGCATGGATCCATGAAGGGCAAGTCATGCCTGAATAAGCTGATTCCCTTCTGTGATGAGTTGAATGGCTCTGTGAATGTGGGGAAAGTGGTGGACATGATACTGCTTTTGATACAGTCTTACATAGTATTCTTGCCAGCAAGTTACAGAAGAATGGGTTGGATGAATGGACTATAAGGTGGATAGAAAGCTGGCTAGATCATTAGGTTCAACAGGCAGTGATCAATGGTTTGATGTCTAATTGGCAGCCGGTATCAATCCGAGTGCCACAGAGGTCAGTGCTGGGGCCAGTTTTGTTCAATGTCTTCATTAGTGATCTGGAGGATGGAATGGATTGAACTCTCAGTAACTTTGCAGAGGACACTAACTTGTGGGGAGTGGTAGATTTGCTGGAGAGTAGGGATACAGGGTGACCTAGATAAATTGAAGGATTGGGCCAAAAGAAATATGAGGCACATGATTTATGAGGAGAGGCTGAGAGAACTGGCCATATTTAGTCTGCAGAAGAGAGGAGTGAGGGGAGATTTGATAGCAGCTTTCAACTACCTGAAGGGGGGTTCCAAAGAGGATGGAGCAAGCTGTTCTCAATGATGGCGTATGACAGAAGAAAGAGCAATGGTCTCAAGTTGAAGTGGGGGAGGTCTAGATTGGATATTAAGAAAAAAAATTACTAGGAGGATGGTGAAGCACTGGAATGGGTTACCTAGGGAGGTGGTGGAATCTCCATCCTTAGAAGTTTTTAAGGCCCATCTTGACAAACCCTGGCTGGGATAATTTAGTTGGGGTTGGTCCTGCTTTAAGCAGAGAGTTGGGCTAGATGACCTTCTCAGGTCTCCTCCAACCCATATCTTCTATGATTCTATAAATAGATAGAGTGAAATTTTAAAGCCAGAAAGGACCATAAGATCATATAATTAGACCTCCTGTATATTACAGGCTGGTGACACCTCATCACCTCCATATCATATTCAACAACCAAAGTGCTATAGCACACAAGAGACTAAACTGTTGTGTGCCACAGGCAGAGAAGTAGAGTGATTGAGGTAGCCCAGACCCCATTCTGCAGAGGAAGTTGGAAAAAAAAATCCAAGTTCCTAGTCCATCTGATTTGAGAGAAAACTCTTTCTTGACCCCAAATATGGCAATCAGTTACACCCTGAGCATGTGAGCAAGACCCATTAATCAATCAATGGAGAAAAAGAATGTTCAATATCAACTCTGAGAACTGGCCCTGTCCAGTGTTCCATCTCCTACCCTGGCTATCTTTGATGCTTTAGAAGAAAAACAAAAAACCGTGAAATATGTCAGAAAAAAAATCCCTTGTTCACGCCTACTCGTGACCAGATAAAGCATTGAAGTATGAGATTTTAGGAACATAAAACAGGAACTGGAAGTAACCCCAGAATTTCTGAACCTAGCTCCCTATCTCTGCAATGTGTTAAAATTTCATAATCTGGAAATATTTAAGCAGACACCAGCACATCTTGTTTTACACCCTTTAGGAAGCTCTGAAGCAATTTCTTTTCCACAGACCTTAGTAACCAGCAGAACTCTTAATGTGCATCAGAGTATTAGTGCTTGGACTTCTCCACCAAGTTCATATTCAGTTAGTCAATAAATCTGGGAAATTCACCAGAGATGTGGCTGTTTGAAAAAGTCCTGGACAGCTGAAAACAGAGAGTTACAATGGAAACTATTGTGCAATATTCCTGCTATAATGCCTTGTTCATTTATATAGTGTTTTGTCCTTTCCTTTTTCAAAATATTGTATAATACAAGGAAATGTGACCTGAATGTGGCACTATAATTACTGGACTAACAGCCACAGAACAGTGAATGTGCTTTTGAAAGTGTTGTTCGCCACAGTATATGGTCAGAGGGTGGGTGGCAAGATTGCAGCAAAGTATAAAACCATTAATTTACTCTTCCATAAGGCTTATCATTAAATGTATGGGTGCATTACTGCACAATTTCCTTGAATAATGTTTTAAGTAGGAAAAACTCAGTAATAATATTATAGTTTTACCCGGAAGCCTGCACTGAAACAAAGTGGCATATATTTGTTCCTGAATTTCTCATGCTGTATGATGAATAGTGGCAATTACAGGAAAGAACAATATTAGTTTTACAGTTATTGTTATTAACTTAAAGTACTAAGAATAAAATCCCATATTTCACTAGATATTCCCATCTATGCCAAAATATGTGACAGAGTAACATTTTATAATCCCTGTTTTTCACACTGACTGCACAACTAGAAATTGGCAGAGCCGAGTCATTTATATCTCCTTATTACCAGCTTGCAGAAGGCATTGAGAATATGGGGCTAGTGATGGATATTTTTGTGGCAGATGTTGTTTTATTCTATTTTACTGTATTAAATTTACCACAGATTGGTTCTACTGCAGTTTATTAAAGTAACAGGAAAGATAAGCAGTAGAAGAACAAGACACACAACTTGCTTACACTTGTCTTCTGGAGAAGAAATCGCATTTATTTATAAACAGAGAATATTTAGACAGACATACATCTAGAGACACATTGTGTTTACAACATTAGACTTGCAGCACACTATCTGTAACATATAAATAGGTACAGAATTTGCCCAAATAATGGTAACATTAATTAAGTAGACTACTTCTCTTATAATTCAGTTTTGTACTTAGTAAAATTAATAAAAAATATTTCTCTGGAAGAATGAAATTTACCCATGCACAGAAAATCCAACTATGGATCTTATATGGGACTAAGGTAGTCTACAGACTTTATACAGGCTGTCTGTGCTGAGATAAGTTTCAGCAAGTGGGCAAATTTTGGTGAATGAAAACCAAAATGAAAACCAACATGCCTGAAACAGCAGACAGTTATACACCTACAAGTTGGTTTTAGTGTACTTTATCCTATAATGAAGAAGAAGAAGAAAAATGAAAAACAACTTGGTTCTTCTCATCAAAGTTCTTTGACGACTTTAATTACTTCTCACAAGACTTCTTTGGGGCATTATAGATTTATTTTCCTCAGCTGGTACATTGTAAAACTGAAACCTTGATGGGCTGAGTTTCTGTTGTCTAAGCACCTACTACTCCAAGCACAGTCAATGGAAGCTGTGGATACTCAGCACTTCAGGAATGTACAAATAGAATGGACCAAATATACAGCAGAGTCAGTTCTAGAGCTGGAATTATAACTCGGATGCTCCAATAGCGTTCTCAGATCACTGGCCCATGCCTTTCTATTTGCATAACAAATTAAAGAAAATAGCTGGCTAGCAAATATGTTACCTGTGGTATATCCAAAATACGAGCCCATAGTTAAAGCAGCTGTGCTATTTCAGAATTTCCCCGTAGTATTGCTTCATAGGTTATCCCATTACCAGAAACCTGATTTTTATGGCTTTTTTCCCGCCCTGGAAACTATAGCAAAACCATAGTAGTTTCCAAGAGGGATAAGCAGCAAAGAAACCAAGTTACCCACAGATTGTTAAATTGCCCTGTGTTCAGAGGTCACTGGCCATCTGAAAACATGTTCTGTTAATTTGAACAGCTAAAAGTTCTCAAGAGACTTCAGCCTGATATAGCTTTTTTCCAGATGGGCTTGGTTCTCACCTCACCTTCACTGATATACCACAGTTATGCTATAAGCGACATGAGAATCAGGCCTTCTACAGAGCATCCATTTATAGTCTGTTTGGATTGTTTTAGGGGTGAGCATGTGTGAACATTCTCATTGCAACCCAAAACTGATAGCCCACTGAGAAGATTTTCAAGTCCCATTGACTTTCAGTGGCATTTAGGTGCTTAACTTCCCTTTTCACCTTTGAAAATGTCCTTCATGGACTATTAATCTGTCCCAGTCATCCCTAAAAATTGCAAGTACATATGAATTGTACAAGCAATGTTGCATGCACACAGGAAGAGGCCATGCTTTGAAAGCTGACCCCCAGTGCCTATTTTGGAGCCTTAAGGTTATTATTATTATTATTTATATTACCACAGCACATTGGAGTCCTAGTCAAGCTAAAAGGCTTTGTATGTGTTTAGATCTGATTTTTTGCTTCTTTTACTTTCCTGACAAAAGCAGAGAATATCACTATCATGTAATATAATTCAAGGTGCTTCAGTCCTTGAACCAAACTCAATTACTAGTAGTTTATTAAAAGGAGAAACTACTTTCCATTGAAGATTATTTATTTGTAATATTTCCTCTATACATCTTATGCAATTAATATGGAACCTTAAATGATTGATTAAGTTATTTTTCTTTAAATACATATTTTCATTTCACCTTTATGAATTGATGCTTTGTTTATTTGTTTGTTCTTAAAAATTATAGCGAGGCAATTTTAAAGGGTGATCCAAAGGAAATGTGGTTGTTATTGTTGTATCCAAAACACAGACTATATAGTTCCTTCACTTCTACAGTATGAAGGGAAGCACATGAGCATAGGTCAGGTGCAAAAGGTCCCAGGAAGGTTGTGCAGAAGGTAAAAGTGGCAATGCCTGAGCATCCCATATTGCCACCCACATACTTTGCATAATCATAAAACCATTCATCAAGGGGATGTGGCCAGCCAGAAGTGGGAGGAGTCCGAGAAAAAAACAACAAAAATGTATTCAGCATGTTTTCCTGAAAACAACAATATAAACATGCTGAAAACCACTGTGGAAATCCATACCGAATAAGCCAACATTAATTATCCATATGCACTACAGAGGGGGCACTGGAGTTAATCTGCTACAAGGGGAACAAGTGTCAGTACAGCAACTAAGCCAAGCTGTTGATACAGGAAGAGGCCAGAGTGGTGTGGAAACACCTCAGCCATGCTCATATAGCCTGGAGTCCACATAGGGTCAGCCGCTGTTACCTGCAGACCCTGAGTATAGGCCTGTTTTGCAACCTTTACTCACACGGATTAATACTTACACACAAATTGAACTAAACATTTCCTAAAAAGTAGGATTTTTTTCACCTTCCCTTGAAAAGTTTTCATTAAATTTGGCACAATAACAATATGTCAGTTATAAGTGATTATCCTATCATCAATTTTTATGCAATACTCCCATTGATTGCAATGGAGGGGTCTAAATAAAACAAATTTCAGTAATACTGTCATATAATCATATTGCATAGATTAAGTATAGTTGTTGGTGACTCCATTAAGACATTCTTTTCCCCACCATCTTGGCAAAAGTGTATGTCAAACCTGGAGATAAGACATATTAAAGTAGATAAAAAAGTAGTTCCTAAGTTTTTTGTTTGTTTTTTTTAAAATTATTTCCAGGAAAAAAGGATTCATAAAATGATCTCATTCTATTTTGCAATGTGGCATTTATATCCAGCATAAAGAAGTCTCTAAATATCATTGCTACCTTTATTATCAGACTATGGCTTCTCTTTCCCTATCTTTTCAAAGGTCACTCAGAAAACAAACCTGAGAGACAAAGCATTATATCATCTCTGGTATGTTGCTAGTCTCGGTCAAATAAAAATAATAATAATACAAAAAAACCTCACCAAACTTTGCTAGCACTATGTTGCCTGGAACTTGCTCCTGTCTTGTAATCCCATTTTTTAAGACATGCACATCCTTACTCCAGCATGCCTCAGACACAAATACATTTCTTGTATTTTTACTTGGTGTAATCAGTTAAACTTGTCAGTTTACCCACTCCAGTTTCTTATCTGTATCTTATGATAAATTGCACTATAAATCCATGTCACAAGGCATTTAGTGAACTTAGATAACATTAGGTCCTATTTTGGTTTACTTGTTTTTTTGTGCAGCTAATATATTATCATTAAAAGTTTCAAAATAAGAGTTTAAAAAAGAGAGTCTAAATCAATAGAATTTGCTGTTTTCATCTGGACTTTTTTAAACTTAAATTTTCATACTGGTTTACAAAGGAAGACTGTTCAGAATCATTAGCAGCAAATATGTGTCTACGGTTAGTCTAAATCAATTGCTAATTAACTCCACAAGGTAGCAATGGATTTCTGTTTAGCACCGAGTTTGCTCTGTTCTTTAATTTTCCTTAATTTTTGACATTCACAGGTGTGAGGAGCATATAATTATAACATAAACCCTAGCATCTGCTGTTTAGGAGACTGATCCAAAGCACATTGAAATGAATGGGACTCACTCCATTGGCTCAATAGGCATTGGATCAGGACCTAACACATTCTCACATTTAATGGGAAGGCCTTTACATCTGTCATAGTTTGAATACAATACTGAGAATGGTGTACCATGGGGGCATAAATACATTCTGTGTTAATTTTTCCAATTCCAATGTAAAATAAAAAAACACAACGACCCATTGCTTTCTTAGTGCAGTGCAATCATCTTAAATTAGATCATTATTGGGGCAACATACTGATTCCTATTAAGATTTTCTTGTTGATTACTGAGAATGAGCCTGCCATAATTTCTTATGCAAAACTCCCATTAATTTCAGCAGGAATCCTGAATGAAAAAAATGGTCCAAGGTCAACAGTAAAATGGTCAAGTTCACTCAGATTATCATGCAATCCTTTGCTGGTACTTTCTTCACAATGAAGGAGAATGTGATCAAGACAGGACTTTTTAGGGTTCTTTCTCTGTCTCTCTCTATCTGTTATAATGGAAGCCAGTCTTCAGCAGAGATTCTTTTCATTCGTCCCAGTCAACTCTAAATCAGATTTATAAAAAAATCTCTTATAATTGAACTCATTAATGAAATTGGATAAATTTATTATGCACTGTTTTATAGGTAAAAGACTGATTACTGAGCAATCATTGGATCTAAAAGTCATAAACATATTTGCGAGATTCATACTATATTAGTATAAAAGAAATGTCACAGCAGCATACTGATTTTGGTTAGTTGAGTGATAGGGAGTTAAAAATTTTACTGCATGATTAATAGTTAAAATATTAACATTTCATTTTTTTAAAAAAAAAGAAAAACAAGGAAAAAAGCTAATAATTCCCATCAGAATATTTCTTATTGCACAGAACAATTTCAATAAATGCATTTTTATGAAGCAGTGCATGAAATACAGATTTGACAGAAATATGTTTAGAGCTGGCTGACAATACTGTAAAGTAAGTGAGGCATTAGCCATCAGTCATGTGTATTCTAGTTTAAGCTTTACTTCCTAAACCTTTTATGGGGAATACAGTTGTAGAAGAGACAAACAATCCCCACACAGAATTATTTAATATTATTTTCCTCTGCTGTCAAATTGTGAATTTTATGTACTACAAATTCACCCAAAACTCTTTTATTTAATCCTGAATGTTATTTTTGTCCTATAGCAGCCTGTAGATGGCAGAATTGTACTACCCATAAATTTAGTCCTCATTTGCTATGGCAACATTTTAAGAAATGAAAGAACTCTAACTTCTCCTTGAGGCTTCTCTGCATGTGTTGTTATGTCTTATATGTCTAATTTATTCGATGTGATAAATAAGACAAGGCCTGATCCTGCTTCCTTTGAAAAGCCCCAATGACTTTCACAGGTATAGCATTGAGCCCCATGCGTGCACAAGTAAGTATTCCTCCAGTATATTTCATTAGTGTCTTTGTGATGCCAATAAACACACCACATTCTGAGGGGCTAATAAATAACTTCGTTTCTGAAGAAACTTTTTGAAAGATGCTTGTATGAATTATTCTCTGTCAGGCTGTCATATTCAGATTATGCCATTTGCTGACAAACCACTTTGGAGGTATTAATTCTAGCTACTATGAAATCGAGATGGTGATGATATGGGAGTAATGAAGCTACACTGTGTGGGCAAACTCTGAGTACCTCTCCTGATTTTCAGTCTCTGACTATCATATTTACTCATTTCTAGTCCTTAGTTTCATAGTTAAAAGAAGAATTATATTATCTAAAAGCCACAATGCAAATATATATTGGGAAATATAAACAATATATTGGTAGTGTGGAAGATGAAATTATACAGTCATTTAATTATTCTATTCCTACATCATCTTTTTGCCCTTAGACTCATTGTTCTAAGACAACAGGATAGCTTTGTGGTAAAAGCACTGAATGGTGGCTCTGCTATTGACTTCATCTATTACCTGGAGCATTGTTGGGTTACACCAACGGTGAATTTGGCACAAAATCTTCATAAATCCAATTATTGCCCACTCATTAGGTAAAAAAGATTGGTACAAAATCAAATGTAATCAACATGCAAGGGATGTTCAAATGAGGGAGCTTAGAGGGGAGCACTTACATATATAGGTTTATATTTCAGAGGTGGTTAGGTGGATTTGTTAGTGTTTTGTATTTGACACAGATGTAAATGACTGTTTAAGGAAGGGGAGAATCAGGCTGACCACATTATGGTTTCAGGGAACAGAGAAGATCCAAAAGTATTGCAGTGGAGGTCAGCTTTGGAAGACTTACTGAAAGCAGTCAGTCCTAACCAGGGATTTGAAGAAAAAGAAAACTAAAGGTTCTACAGCACACAGGATAAGAGAGTGATATGGATGCATGCTCAGTTGTTCTCATCATCTTTTATAACGTGATGAACTTTAAGAAATGTGCTGCATCTTTGTTTTTTTTTAAATTCCCATCACTGATGAAGACCATTTGCTCCCATCACTCTAAATTGGCCATTATGTTCTCTTTGTTTTTGTCTACATTTCTGCCACAGTACATACATAAAGTAACCTCAGATTAATATAAAATATATAAGGGTCTTATTTACATTTTTCATTTTTACTAAAGAAACGATATCCTGGATTTGAACATTCCTAAATGTCAAAATGCATAATCAGATCCAGATTTAAATTTTATGGACACCCCATATATATACAATGGGCAGAAATAAAACCTAGATACAAAATGTGAAGGTAGGAGGATGAGGAGAGAAAGAGATTTTGAGATCCATCTCTTGTACTAGCTCTGAATTATGTAACTTGAGCTCAAGTCACTTTTCATATCTCACAGTGTATCCTGTTTCTTGTCCTCCACCCACCAACTGGGTCTTTGAGTTATGTATCTCACCCACGCAGAAAACATAAGGTCCTTTTTGTCCTCCCCCTCCATCCAGGAATATGTGAATATAACATAGTAAACCAGAGAGATGTGGAAAGTGCAATGTGCACAGAAATAACTGGTAACTTTATTAACTGGGGAAGAAAAAGATGGTAAAGTTCCCTATAGAACTGACAAAACAGATCAGGAATAACAATATAAAGTAACTGTGCCATCAAATACTGAATAGCCTCTCTTCGACTCCCACTCCACCCCCAAAAACAATGATCACTTTCAATTATTCAGTTACTCCTGGTTAAAATAGCCAGTAAGTGCCCTTATCCCCACACACAGTCATAATAGCAAGAAATCAATTGTAAATACCCCTCTCAATCCCTACATCAACTGTTCTTAAGGTCCTACAAGCACTGACTCATCGCCCCCTAAACTGTGCTCTGACCACTAACAGAAAATGAAAGAACAATAACTGCAATTTAACTGGGCAAACACCCTTTGCAAAACAATCACAAACCAAAAGGTGTTATACCAGTGAGGGTGACCTGTCCCATTTACCCATAATGAATAATTACTTAGATGATTGGCAAATGAGTGTAATGGGAGAGGAAGTGTGTATTGACAACTGAGTGAAAATGTTCCCTCTTGTGTTTTTATGGCCTTTGCATTGGGTGTGGTGCTTTTTTGAGGACCAGACTAGGGACATACCCTGCCTACCTGCTTTTCCAAGATGTAGGCATATATTGCATTGTGGATTTCCCTGGTTCTCTGTAATCTAGCACCAATATGACCAGTCACTGAATCAGGCTGTTTTTAAAAGCTACGCAAGCCAGTCCTCTCCTGTGCCCCCAACAAGCCTTTAGTCATCCAAAGGTACAGTCCACTACCATCCTGCAACGTTGATAGTTTCGCATACCTGCACCACCATGAGCCCAACAGTGGACTTCCGCACACCAAAGTATTTTGTGATTGACCAGTAGTGATCTGGTATTGTCAGCTTCCAGAGGGCAATACCAGTATGGGTCTACAGAATCACGTATTCTGGCATTATAAAGGCTGGGACCACAGAGCTCCAGATCACAGAGCTACAGGAATGTCTGCTTCCTCAATTTGAAGTTCTGCAGTCACTGGTCATCATCCCAAATTTCCAAGACAATGTGTTTCCACCACACCATGCCTGATAGTACTGACGATATTGACTGCCAGGAGTAGTAGCACTGATTACAGCTAAGCAAACTGTTGGCAAGCCCTGTTGAAACTTAGGATCTGATATTGCACAACTGATGTCAATAGGAGTTTGTTACTTAAATCTAAATTGAACCCTAGAGCTTTATCCAAAGACAACTGCTGTGATCATAAGGACTTGTATTCATTCATCAGGACTTCTATTCACTTGGATCAGACTTGTAGTCTGTAGGGTGTAGAAAGTGATTTTCAATCTCTCTTCTTACTCGAGCCCCAAAAACATGAAATTTCTTGCTACAACCCATCAAAATCCCAAAAACATTTATGACCACATGAAATTAGGAGATTGTAATCTCAGTAGCAAACCCTGTCTGCTGTGGGTAGTTGGGAAGGTATTGGTTGGTGGTAGCTATGTTCTGGCAATTGACATGTATTTGTTTGGGAAGAGAAGGAATAATCTTGAATGCCATCAGCTCATTTATTTACCCAACCACAGCCTCACTTGAAGAATTATTTTAGTTATCAGAGATTTACTACTATGAATAACTAAATTGTACTTGTTTGTCAGTTTGACAGGTGGTTATTTTAAATGATCACTGCACCACAACTTTCACAATTCAGTTATAGTGGCTTCTGTATTTGTTTAACATTTTTTACTGACTCCATGCATATTGACAAACATACTACATGAAGAATAATTAACAAGCAGAGGAAAAACACTTATCATTCACCAAGTCCTTTATTATATGATGCTACTGAAGATTCACTATGCTTTGTTATGCCATTAGTTTAACAGTGGGTAGTATATGTGATTTTTGCTTTTAGAATCCTTAATCTCTGTGTTTTGGCTTTTAGAGGAGTCCATTTACTTTTGTTTAGACAAAACATTTAAAGTGAAATGTATTGTCATATTTAATACACTGCATATGATTTGCCTGTCCTGAACTTTAACAATGATAAAAGCAGCATAAAAATAGCATATTCTTTACTTGGAATAGTGATAGACAACAGAAAATATCATGTAAGGTTATTTGTAAATTAGAGACATGTTTGAACTGCTTGATTTATGAGGTGTTTTATATTGAATAGACTGTGATTCATCATGAACTACAAATTTATCACCTGACAGTTATTTCGTTAAGGTAAAAGAAATTTTGTGAATCACTAAAATCCAGTTTAGACAGGGTTTAGTCACTCTCTTTTTGGGTTATTGGATACACAACATTTGAAAAAAAAATTGAATAATAATTGTAAACCTTTCTTATTCATTCATCTTTTATTTACTCTTTCATAAACTTAATTCTACTTAATTATTAAGAGATCGTACATAATTTTGTATTATTATTCTGTCTCCCTGTCAATAAAAGATAGTGAATGTTTCAACAGAAGAGAACATTTGTGCTCCACTGATTGGTAGACTTCTAGAAAATGTAGGCCTGGAAGAGACCACAATTGGTCATCTAGTCCATCTCCCTATTCCAAAGCAATATTAAGAATACCTACACCATGGAGAGGTGTTTGTTAAAACTGTTCTTAAAACCCTCCAATGACAGGAAGTTCATAACTTCCTTAGCTAACCTGTTCTAGATGCTTAGCTATCTTTATAATTGGAAAGTTTTTCCTAGTATCTAACCTGAATCTCCAAGTCTAAGTCTTGATTTCTTTTCATTTATCAAACAAAATAGACAGATAAGCACATCAAGTGACATGGACACCAGCATTTCTGTTTTATCTGGAGCTCCATAGAATTAGTTTATGACTAGAACTGCCTGAGAATTGGGATTTCCAGGTCACAAGAAATTTCAATATTTTGAAAATTGTTTTTATTCCAAATTGGTACAAAACCATTAAAAAAAATTCCTGCAAACTAGAAATCCTGAAAATAATTAATTCTAAAAACCCTGAAACATGTGGACTCTGAAAGCTATGGTGTCCATGGCGTTGGGGTAATCTGTATGGTGAGGCTTTCCCTGAGCTGTGGACCTTGGAAACTCAGGCTTAACTGCAGCCCACCAAGTGAGTTGGCTGAGAACCAAGCAGGTTTTTGTCAGAACCCTGCTGTGACCGGATGAAAGATAATTGATCCTGAACAGTTTTCATGAGACATTTCAGGTCTGACCAAACAGTATTTTCCAACAAAATTCCATTTCATCAGAACTTTTCCCACCAGATCTACTTATGATGCTCCTGTTAATTTACCATGCTCAAGAAGTTCTGTTGATTTCAATAGGACTGCTTTAGGGAAAAAAAAAAGATGTGTATAGGTTTCACAAACTGAGGCTAGGTCTATACTGACGATGGCAAACTTGCCGCCGTCAGATCGATTTCTCTGGATCGACTGAGTGGTCAGTGAAGACCCGCTCAGTCGATCCAGAAATTGACCTATTAAAACCATGTCCGAAAGTGGCATAGTGCTGCATCAAGAGGAATGCTGTTCCCGTCGGCACAGCGCAGTGCACAGAATGGAAGCAGCAAAGTCGACAGGAGTTACACAAATTTTTTTACATCGCTTGCATATCTCCCATCGACTGCCACTGAATCTCAGAGGTAAGTCTAGACCAGGCCAGACTGTTAGCAGTTACCATTTCTGCCATCCCTCTTCAGAATCCAAAGATATTTTAGTTCAGCTAGTTTGGATTAGCTTTTTCTTACATGTGGTGGGAAATTACATAAAAGTGGAAATACTATGTCCTCTTTCAAAACCAGAATAATAATGAAGTGTAGGCTATTAGTAAATCAGTACTTATGGTTACCTGAAAATACTATGGCCATATCCAACTGCCCTCATTTTCCATATTATTATGATGAAATTCCAGTGCTGAAAGTACTACATGAGGAAGGCAAGTTTTCCAGACATCATATCACACATTTCATGTGTTGTAAGGAAATCCACTCTGATACCATCTTACAAAAACCACATGCCCCAAAGTTATGAAAGGTAGGATGACACTGAGATTTTGGGCTGAGAAAAATACTTTGGGTATCACAGTATCTACCATACTTGTGGGTGAAGGACAAGTACCATGATCTAAGAGGTATTTGTACTTTTCCTGAGAACCCAAAATACACCCAAAAAGGGTGTACTCCTTTCTAAAATACCTCAAATTTAAATTTCCATGATGAAAAAATGCTTAATTTCAAAAGCCTCCACTTTTAAATTTTTAAAACAAAAACCAGAATACTGTCACAACATATTATTGTATTATTGTATTCTGGCAAAATAATCATGGGACTCTGATCTTTAAGGAAATTCATAGAAAGGACTGATAAGATTTTAAATCATTTTTCTCAAAAAAATATCTAGTAGAACTGAAGAGCACATCAACTTATTTTTCTTAAGCCTAAAAATGTTAACTGTTGTTTGTACTTAGTTTTAGTTGATTGCTATTTAAAATTTAATGTAGTCATAAAGGTTTGATATTGTTCTTTCAAAATCAAGGCATAACTTTTAAAAATATTAGCATATCCCTAGACAGCAGTAAAAAAGAGAAAAAGGAAAAAATGAACATGAAGAATAAAGGGACAGAGACAAAGACTCTATATAATCTAAAAACAAAGCCATGAACAGTTGTCTGAGGTTTTATCTTAATTTTGTGCATTATAAATTGACAGCTCTAAGGACTATGTTATTCATAAAGGCTATAGTAGATCACAAGACTTGGCTCCAACATGGGCCAATCTATTTAGCAGGTAACTTGTAAGTCTTATGGAAGACTCAGGTACAGACTGCATTGATAAATATGAGCTTGATCATGAAACTACTGAAGGCAATTAGAGTTTTGTCATTGATTTCAATGGAAGCAAGATGATTGACAGAACTCATGCTAATAAATTCTTTATCCATCTCATCAGGGAAATACGCTCCATTCCTCTGCATTTTTAATCCCCTTTCTAGTTCCATACCTTATAAAACATGGTAGAGAAAAGATGGTAAAGAGATTAGGGCACTTAATAGGACTCAGGTGATCTGGTTTCAATTCCCTGCTCATCTACAAACTTCTTGTGTGATCATGGGCAAAATCATGTAGTCTTTCTGTCTTTCAGTTACCCATCCATAAAATTGGGATAATAGTAATTACATGGCACACAGGAGTATTATAAGCATAAATATATTAAAGATCTGATTTAATCTGAGGCAAATAATACAGAATATCCTAATAATATGCCACTTCTACCCCTAAGAAAAACAGAGCATGCACCTCTGGATGGTGGTACAAATTTTGGCAGCCAGGGAAGAAATGGTATATGATCCCAACCACACACAACAGAATCCTCAGACGTAAGAAAATGTAGGTCCACTAGTTAGTGGTGAAGAAGAGCTGATATGGTGTCATCCAAGAAGGCTGAAGTACTTAATACCTATTTTGCTTCACTCTTCACTAAAAGGGTCAGTTGTGGCCAGATACTTAACACAATTAATATTAACTACAAGGGGGAAGGAACGGAAACATAAGTAGGGAAAGAACAAGTAAAAGGATATGTAGATTAATTAAATATATTCAAGTAATTAGGACATGAACTAAATTCACCCTAGGTACTTAAACTAGTGGTGGCATTCTCAGAATCATTAGAAATTATCTTTGAGAACACATGGAGGATGGGTAAAATCTCAGAAGACTGGAGAAGGGCAAACATAGTATCTATCCTTTGAAAGGGGAACAAGGAGGACCTGGAGAATTCAGGCCAGTCAGCCTACCTTTGACACCTGGGTAGTGTGGCAAGGTGGGGGGCGGGAGAGGGAGAAGTACTCCGCCCTTGTGGGCCCTGCGCTCTTCCGGCTTGGCCGGCGGGCAGCTGGGGGAAGGCCTAGGGAGGGGACGGGGCCCGCTCTGCCCCTGGCTATCACTACCTTCCCTGGGAGTAGTCTGTGGTCTACTCTCAGCTTTCCCAGCTGGGTGTTCTGCCTCAGGTGCTGTGGCCACGCCTGTGGAAGCTTCAAGCCTCTGTAGATTGCAGGCTGCCGGCTGCAGGCCGCAGCCTGCCAGCTCCAAGCTGCCAACTCCAAACTGCAGGCTTTGGAACTGCAAACCTCCAACCGTAACTATGAACTGTAACTGTAAACTCCAACCTCCGTCCTCCACTCCTCCTCACTCCAAACACCTCACTCCACAACCCCCCCTGCCTGCTTGCACTGGAGGCTTTTAAGTGTTTGGGGCGGGGCTCCTTGATTGGTCCCAGGCGTCCTAATTGCCTGATCAGCCCCAGGTGGCCTAATTAGTTAAGCAGCCCCAGGTGGCCTAATTGCCTAATCAGCCCCAGCTGAATCACCCAGGGAATAAGGCTTTGCTGAGCCTGGGGCTAATATACCTGCCTTTCAGCACCCTTACGTAGCCATCTGGCCTGACCCTGTCACAGTAGATATTGTAACAAATTATTAAACAATCAGTTTGTAAGCACTAGAGGATGATAGGATGATAAATAACAGCCAACATGGATTCCTCAATAATGAATCATGACAAACCAACACAATTTCCTTTTTTTGAGTGGGTTAACAGCCTAGTAGATAGCAGGAAAGCTGTAGACTTGTAATATCTTGATTTTGATAAGTCTTTTGACATAGTTCCAAACAAGCCAACTAGGGAAATGTGGTCTACAAAAAATTATTATAAAGTGAGTGCACAACTAGTTGAAAGATGGTACTCAAAGAGTAACTATCATTCTCAAACTGGGAGGATGTACCTAGAGAGGACCCACAGATGGTCTTTACTGGGTCAAGTACTATTCAATATTTTCATTAATGACTTAGATAATGGAATAGAGAGTGTACTTATAAAATTTGCAGATGATATCAAATTGAGAGGGGTTGCAAGCACTTTGGAGGACAAGATTAGAATACAAAATGAACATGATAAATCAGAAAAATGTCCTGAAATCAATAAGATGAATTTAAGTAAAGACAAATGTAAAGTACTATACTTAGGAAGGAAAAAATCAAATTCTCAACTACATAGTGGGGAATAAGGCAGGAGCACAGATAAAATGGATCTGGAGATTATAATTGATCAAAAACTGACTATGATTCAACAGTGTGATGCAGTTGTGAAAAGGACTATTATTATTCTGGGATGTATCAACAGGAATATTGTATGTAAGACATAGAAGTTTATAGTATCACTCTATTCGGCATTGGTGAGGCCTGTGGTGGAGTAGTGTGGCCAAATTTGGGCACCACACTTTAGGAAAGATGTGGACAAAATGAAGAGAGTTCAGAGGAGATCAACAAAAATGGTAAAATGTATAGAAAATCTGACCTGTGAGAACAGGTTAAAAATTGGGTATGTTTAGTGTTGAGAGAAGACTGAGGGGGGAACCTGACAACAGTTTTAAAATATGTTAAAGACTGTTATAAAAAGGACATTTATCAATTGTTCTTCAAAAAGAATACAAGAATCTTAATCTGCAACAAGAGAGGTTCAGTTTAGATCTTGGGAAAACACATCCTAAGTATGAGGATAGTTAAGTACTGAAACAGGTTACAGGTGGTGGAATCCTCATGACTGGAAATTTTTAAGACTAGATTAGACAAGCACATTTCAGGTCTAGGTATACTTGGTCTTGCTACAGCACAGGGAGGTGGACTATACAACTTCATGAGAATCCTGCCAGCCTTACATTTATCTGACTCCATGATCATTGCTTAATGTAACAACTGGGCTGGTTAAACTACTGGAGTAGGTGTAGAACAGGCACTGAGGCCCCATGGTGACAAGATCAGTGTAAATGCCAAGATAGAATGATTCAATGGTACCTCAAGAATCATTCCACAATGACCAGAGAGGGTCATTAGAGAAAATGTGAGGATTTTCATGTAAGAAGTTTGGTTTGCTCATCTTTCGATTCAAGGAAGCACCTAGAACATGTAATTCTAACCTTACTGAGGGGAAGATTTTTATTTATATGAAATAAAGTGTTAAATGAGATATTAGAAAAGGTGCTTAAAATTCCTTTAACCTTTTAGGCGACTTTTATTAATCATATTGCACAGCTGGAAGACTCAGCTGAGCTTAGGGCCCCAAATTTCTAGCCACTGTACAAATCTCTTTGTGTTGGAAAGATTATAGTATAAATAGATAAGACAGACAAAGGATGAGATCAATAAAATACTATTATCCAAATTTAGAAATGGGGAATTTAGGTCTAGAGGGATTAAATGATTTGCCCAAATCACACAGGAAATCTGTGGCAGAGATGGAAGTCAAAACCAGATTTTCTGAGACCAGTCCCTCCTATAATCATAAGGCCTTTCTAGATATATAACTATATAAAATGCTTGTTCAGATGGTATTACTTACTAAGTGGTAAAAAAGGTAAAAGGAAATGTTTTAAAGATACTCACAGTTGATCAAATCTTATCAAATAAAGCTCATGTGTTTTCAGTTAGATCACTGGACAACAAAGATTTTGCTTCCTGAATACTTTTGGGTGTATCTTATAGATTTTGGGCTGCTGATTATGAAAATCACCATGAAGTTTCCCTATCATGTACCATTTTTTTAAAATCACCTATATTTGTCATTTCAATTCATAATTTAAGTCTATTAAAATGTTGCCTACAACGTAGCTTAAAAGTTTTCTATCTTGTGTTGAAGCATGCCTGGGCATGCAGTGACACTGCACCTAGTGCAGGCCATACAACATGCAGGGGTAATGCTAAGGATTAGGCAGGATGGATGCTGGCAGGACAGGTTTTAGAAAGGCTGAGGTTAGTCCTGCTTTGAGCAGGGGGTTGGACTAGATGACGTCCTGAGGTCCCTTCCAACTCTAATATTCTATGATTCTAAAAGCATTTTGTGCACACTGTTCTATGCATTGCATTTATATCAGTTTGCATTCATGTTGACGAGCATGCTCTATGCGCATAGTATATTGTATGTACTCACAATAATAAAACAATTGTATTTTCAGGAGGATTCAAGATAGCAAAATGTCTCGCCGATGTCGCAGCAGCCGCGATACGTTCTGTTAAATTAGTGTAAACTCAAAGACGGAGTATGACTGCACATATTAAGAAGGAGTATGAGCTATACTTTGGCTATAAAATTGGTGATCAGGACAAAGCCTGGGCTCCTCACATTTGTAGCGCAACATGTGCTGTCGATCTTAGAGCTTGGCTCAGAGGTACTTGGAAGTCAATGCTGTTTGCTGTCCCGATGATGTGGCGAGAGCAGAAGGATCATGTGACAGACTGTTACTTCTGTCTGACCAATGTGTCTGGGTTCTCTGCTAAAAACAAGAAATCCACTGAATACCCCAATCTCCCTTCAGCCTTGAGACCAGTGCCGCATGATGACAGTGTTCCAGTACCGAAGCCACCAGAGACATGGAGTCTAGAGGAGGCAGGTGAAGATACCATGATACACGAGCCAGGAATGGAAAACGACACTGATCCAGATTCAGACATTTACATCAAGTGAGCCTCGTCTGATAACTCAATCTGAGGTAAATGACCTGGTCAGGGACTTGGGTTTGTCAAAGGCAAAAGCAGAA
Source organism: Mesoclemmys tuberculata (assembly GCA_007922155.1). NCBI lineage: Eukaryota > Metazoa > Chordata > Testudines > Chelidae > Mesoclemmys > Mesoclemmys tuberculata. Next base: position 43,973,802 of record ML675618.1, on the reverse strand, counting down.
TTACTGGGTTCAAGACTGCAAGGATGGGGTCTGCTGTCACCAGGCACGCACATTTCTGTCTTTCTCAGATGTCAAGAAGATTTGACACAATTCTTTGGTCAGGTTGATAATCTGTGTTTCTGCATTCACATTGATGGGCTGTTCAGTGCTTTGGGTTGCCAGCAAGACAACAATGGCGTCTTTTTATTGATTCATCAGTATTAAGCCTGAAAGCTGTTTTGTTACACAACGGCAATGTCCACCCTTCAATACCAATACTATGCAGTACACATGAAAGAAACCTACGGAAACATGGAAGTTTTGTTGAAACACATACAGTACAGCAACTACAACTGGAATATCTGTGGTGATCTGAAAGTAGTTGCGATGCTGCTAGGAATGCAGCTCGGATAACCAAGTACTGTTGTTTCATTTGCGAATGGGACAGCCGTGCTAAAGAGTCTCATTACATTAAAAAGAACTTGCCACTCTGTAAGCAGTTGGTTCTAGGGCAGAAATTGTGGCACATAAAGCACTTGTAGACCCAGCAAAGACATTTTTGCATCCTCTTCAAATAAAACTCAGACTGATGAAAAATTTTGTGAAAGCGAAGAAGAAGGAAGGTGAAGGATTTCGATATTTGAGACAGATGTTTCCCAGAATAACTGATGCCAAGATTAAGGAAGGCATTTTTCTTGGTCCACAAATCAAACAGGTCATCAATGACAGGCAGTTCGAAGAACTTCTAGTAAGGCCGGAGAAAATCGCATGGAAGGCATTCAAGGATGTTGTTGAAAATTTTCTTGGCAACTACAGAGCGCCAAACTACCTGCAGCTGGTTGACAACAGGCTTTGAGCATACAAAACCATGAAGTGCAATGTGTCACTAAAGATTCATTTTCTGCATTCGCATTTAGACTTCTTCCCTGCAAATCTTGGTGCAGTCAGTGACGAGCATGGTGAAAGGTTTCACCAGGACATTGCGGTCATGGAAAAACGGTATCAGGGCAACTGGAATCCATCAATGCTGGCCGATTATTGTTGGACACTTAAACCAGAAGCCTCAGACACTGAGTACAAATGAAAATCCTCAACAAAAAATTTTTAGCTCAGTTGAACTATTGCAAAGCGTCAGTACCGTTATGCAATTAAATGCATTACATTCAATAAAAGTCAATTTCTTGTTTCTGCAAATTCCTACGTGATACAAGTAGTCTGAAATTATATTTGTGTTCAGCTTCAAGTGGTCTAGCATAATCTAAAAAAATTTCTGAGGAAGCAACACTTTCAAAAAAATGTGTTGTCCAGTGTTATGTGAGGGAGAGACAGTAACCTTGAAAAATGTTTTCACTACAGTAATATTTAGCTCAAACTATATAGTACTCCTAGGTCAACTGGGGTAAATTTTGTTGACCTTTCCAATCAATGTTCTTTTCCTGTGGAGACTGAAAGGATTTCTGTTCAGTTTTTAGCTGTATTTATTTTCCACAGAACTATTGGGATGCTTACAACTCACTTGTCACAGTGCAGCATTATTATAATCAACTGATAATTGAGGCTTTGTGCTATTTAGCCTTTGCAATTCAATTCCCTTAGCTGGAATGATATTATTACAAACAGATTTATAAATCAGTGTTATGCACTAATTACCAATATCAGAAAGTAATAGCAAAAATATCACTTTGAATAAACAATACTAAACATGCACAGAATACTTAAATAACTTTATTTCCTCAGACTTCAGTGTTGAGAAAATATTTGTAAACTACTCAATCCAAGCAACGTAAAGATTCTTCCATTCCACTAGCTGTGGTTGTTTTGTTTTTAAATCTTATCTTTCCAAAATATTAAGGCAATTCATTTTAAGCAAAAGAAATTCCCACAATACATGTCAAGCTAAGAAAAACCTGAAGTTCTTTGCTACATGTTTGCCACAGGAGGTAATCATTGACACTTAATCTTGACTGCAGTCACATCATAATGACATTTCTTATACTTCCTAATCTTTTGGTTTATGCTTCTCTAACCTTCTAGTAAATTTAAAATAATCATCATAAATAAATGAGAGAGAGAGACTGATACTCAATCTGGATCCATAGATAATTGGCAAATAGCAAGAGGGAGAGTCAATTAGCTCAGATTATTAACACAGACGTGCTACATCTGGTCATGGTGGAGTCTGTTTGTCCAGAAATATCTATCAAATAAATAATTAAAATCAAGTGTTGGCAGATGTGCATCTTTTCCCATAGGATTGCTTTCCTCTAATATAGAATATTAAATCATTCAGCGTAATTTCTGATTTAAAAAAAAGTTCTTATTCACTCAAAAGCTGGAATCTACAGTGCAAGGAAAACTTGCAGTGATAAAAGACATCTGTATGTGTTTATTTAGTTTTCCCTCTTGCATTTGGCTAAGAAGTGCTAGAATCATGCTAGAAACTAGGAGCTATCTGTATTCTTCCCATTCACTTACAGCCCTGAAGCTAAAACTGCTGGGATTGGCTGCAGATGGTTTCAGCTCAGAAGAAGCATGTGCCTCCTATCAATTGCTCATTCTGTATGCATGATCAAGCAAGTCAATGGTTGCCATGTGCCTCATTAGCTGTGGCAAAAGGAAGAAGTCTGATTCTCTCAAAATACCTGCCCTTCTTCCAAACTGTGGCCAGCACTATGAAAAGGAAACATTTGGAAATTGAAAGTTTGTTGATATTTTTTCATAGCGCGACACAGTAACTAGGCCAAAGTTAAAAAACAAACAGGAAATGACTGAAAACTGGCCATTAAGAAATTGAATTACATCATGAAAATTGTTAGCTTTTTAATGGGTACATTTTTTTTTCTTTTTAACTTCTAATGGGAATAAGGAATTGATTCAATCAATCAGGCTCCAGGAGAATGGTTTGTAACTAGTATAATAAATATTGTGAGCAATTTTTAAAAAAGAGTTTCTTTAAATATTGTACTGCACAGTTACATCCATGTTGTGCATCAGGAGAGGTTGTCTCAACACTTTTGTTGTTATTGGAACTGACTGGGAGGTGTACAGGCGAGCGTACGAAATAAGCAGTCAGAAGACCTGGGTTCCTTTTCCAGCTTTGTCACTGACCTGCTATGTGACCTCAGTCATGTCTCTGGGGCTCTGTTTGCCGCCCTTTGTCAGTTTTGTGCAATGTGACACAATCAAGGCATGATTCCGGTTAGGGCTGTTAGGCTTTACTGCAATACACATAACAGTAATCAAGTGTTATTTTTAGAGATTTACATCTTAATTTAATGAATCCCCAATAAAGTCAAGAAAAGCTGCCCATGCAGGTGGACCCTTGCCTTCATGTAAAGCACAATTAAATTTAGGGAGACTCAGTGCAGCCAAAAGGGTCTGCCCGGATGGAGCAGTTTGCAAGACTAGGGCCTTGGTTCTGAAACTTAACTTTCATGATGTTATTAGGACATTACAGTAGCTACCTCAGTCCTAGAGTTTAAGGCCAGAAGACCAGATCCTCTAGTCTGACCTCTTGTATATCACAGGCCAACAACACCACTCAGCACCTGAACACTACACCCAATAATCAAAATTTGACTGAAGTATTACAGCCCACAGGAAACAGACTACTATGTGCCAGGAGGGACTGAGGTGTACCTGTTCTTGAGGCCTCTTCAAGGACCTGTGGCAGAGGAAGGTCTGACTTGAGAAAAAATTCTTTCCCAACCCCACACAGGGTGATCAGTTGGACCCTGAGAACATGAGCAAGCACCAGCCAGCCAAATATCTGAGAGAAGGAACTCTCAGCACCACCTCAGAGCCCTGGTCCTCCCCATCCCATGTTCCATCTCCAGCTATGGACATGCTTAAGAGGAAGGAGATTAAAAATCCCCCACAAAATACATAGAGAGCAGAGGAGAGTTAATACGTTCCTGACTCCTGCAGGTTGCCAGCTAAATTACTGAACCATGATCACCAGAAGTGAGCCCTAAGCCTGCTGAGATCCACCCCCTACTATCACAAGTAATCCTGTCATACAATCACACTGATAAATTTGTCTAGCGCTCACTTAAAACTAATTGTTTGCCCTCTCAGCTTCTATTGGGGGGCTCTGCAGTGAGTCCCTGATACTCAAATGCCCCTATTACTCAGATTCCCTATTAGTTAGCATTAATGCAAGATAACAATATATTTCTCATATTGCATATTATAGCATCAGATGATTTAAAGCTCAGAGGTATGGGTGAAAAGGAACTATGGAGATAACCCCACATGAGCAGGGATGATGTGTTGGCCATACAAAATAGTCACATTTGACTTTAACAAGACATTTTCTTGATCAAACATTGGGCCAGTATTAAAGCTGTACAGATAATAATATTTAAATTAAATATGAGGGAATCTAGTTCATATTTCTTCACTACAATCTTAAAAACATGTTGGCTCATCTTACTGTTATATGAAGGCTGTGAAGGAAAATTCCCTTACTGTTATTTTCCTGCATTCATACACATTTCTCCCCTTCCCTTCCCCCCCACTTTTAATACACAAAATCCAAAATACTATGACAACCTGTACTGTGGTTCAATATAACAAACAATATTAATATATACTAAATCTGTAAGTGCTTTAAGAGCAGCTACAATGTATTGCAATGATACTTTGCATTCAGAATTGCATAAATTATATATACTCACTTCTGGCCTTGAAATGTTCTGAGATAATGTCTTAAGACAAATCTTTTGACTCAATTTATTGGCTCGCTCTGTGAAGTTGTACTCATGATATCCCTGCTGTTATAGGTGGAGGGTTACAAAATTTAGTCCCTATGCATTCTTTTTAAAACTCTCTAAAATATTCAGAAATAGTTGTTGTGGTTTTTGGTAATATATGTGGCATACAAAACCCTAATATCACAAGACTCATGATACAATTGTGAGAGTTGGTAATACTGCAAGTCTGTAGTGCGTTCATTTGTTCTAGTTAAAGAAAATAAAGATAATCACTGCAGAGAAACTGCCCTTTTTAAATTTAACAGGCAAGTTAAAGTTGGTGCTCTATGCCTTAAATTGGAATTTCTCTGCTTCCCTCTCCCTCTCTCCCCCACCTCCACCTTTTGTATTACAAACATCATATTGTTTAAATGAATTTTTAAACAATTTAGCACATATCCCAGAGGATTTCCTTGGAGGGAAGGAAAGCAGAATTGGGCCCCAGCAGGGGATTTTACAGCCATAGCAAGACCTGATGCATGTAAAACACTAATTCATATGCTAACTACCTTATGAAAATATAGCTTGTAGCACTTTACAAGAAAGACTTCAGAGGTGTAACCCACTGAGTGGGCGTTACAGGGTTTCCTGTGTGCATATCCATAGAGGATATGCAGTTTTACAACTGATAGCTGGCTCTTTAGTTCAAGCTATAAGTGTGTGTATTTTTTAGCTTTAGAGGTCCCTAGTTCCAACCCTGGTGTGCTGGAATCACAAAGGCACATTTGAAAATACACATCTGAAATGGTGTAAAAATAAGACTAATTATATTGCTTCAGAATAAAATGGGAATTTAATAAGTCACACAAACAAACAAAGTCAGGTTAGAAGGGTGGAAACAAAGCCAAAAAAACCCCAGCATTTCAGCCCTGGAGCTAGAACCCTGAAAAAAGCCCCTACAGCTGCATTATTTATTTTTCATATGTATTTTCCTTTCTCATATCTATTGAGAATTATTACACTTTCTCTTTTTTGAGCTATCATAATAAGCCCTTTCTTTTGCAGTGGAGTGGACCGTGGGATACATGTTTGTTATGATTTTAGTGGGGAGATGTGCTTAATATGGATTTTTTTATTCCCTTGCTTTTATTCCCTAAACAATGGTGATTTTTCCCTTTATTCTATTGCTTCCTGAGTCATTAAGAGGCCACAAAGAGGCATGATGTGTCAGATTCCTAGTTTGTGGTTTGTATTCTATGCAGAAGGAAACACAACCTGAAACTAATCCGGTTGCCATCAAGGGACATTTATATTTTATGTTTTGTGCTTTTTTCCTCGATTTAAATTTCAGAAATTGTAACCCCCTGCCTCATCCCTCACATTTCCCCCTCTGACCTACATTACACCTGTTACAGTGAAGTTGAATAAAGAAATATCCATGACGCTGAAGATTCATAACCTTCATTTGCTGCAAAGAGTCATGATAATCAGGAGCCTTATCAGGCCATCTATTTCAAAACAGAATTCTCCCTTGGAAAAAATAGCTGAAACCATACAGCCTCAGATAGAGCTATTCATTCCTAATCAAATGAGTGGCATTGAAAGGTATGAAGCAAGCCTTGAGGGGAAAAAAAGCTATGTTTCATTTTTTCCAAACAGAGGATGAGTTGACACATACTACTGAGCATATGGCTTGCAATGGAGATTGGTTTTGTTGCCTTTCAGTAGGTCTACTCTTCATACGAAACCTTCTGTTTATACATATATTTATATTACATGTAGTGCAATGTTTCATGAAGCGTGTGCTGGGTAATAACATGAGAGGACTCCATGTTTCTAAAATTAAACTCTCTTTATTAAGAGAGGCTGCAACTCCAGGTAGCACTCCAGTCATATACATGAACACTGGTTTCCTAATCTCTCCTTCAAACCCTTCTTCCCTGCAACTTGTTCTCCTCCCTCCAAATTTTTGCACGTGGCTACAACACAGGAAGAGATGCCTGGAGTTATGGATGCCTGACAGTGCTCCAGTTTTCAGTTGCTTATAACTTTGCCAGACTTTAACAATTTGGGCTGAAATTTTCCATGTCAGATGCCTGCCTCAGGCTGCATGTTTTTTGAAAGTTTCAGCAAAAATTATTTATTTAAAAAAAAAAAAAGAATGGGGAAATTAAATTGTTTTACCTATGATAATAAATTGGTTGTAAGTGCTGTTCTAGAAACTCTAGTGTCTCCATGCTTTGAAGCAGGGACTTGAAAATTGCTGTGTGTATGTGATGGGGTGTCACTTGATTAGATATGAGCTTTTCACTGTTCCTTCCTACATTATGAAACCCTGATTAATTCTCAAAGTACTGTCTATTCTATGCACTGAATGAGACAGGAGTCCCTTGAGAAAAATAGTACTTGATCATGTAAGTAAAGATATTCATAATGCATAAGACAACTGAGTGAAGTTTTCAGAAACTATAGTACCTTAATTCTGGCATTTGCTAACTTTTCAATGCTTTTCTTTGTAAGCTAATATACCTTTAACTTGGTTGTTTTTTGCTGAAATATTAATGTAGCATTTGATTTTCATCGCTATTTTTCACTTTTGGATGGTGAATTTCATCCGGGATATTTTTTTCAGTATTTGATTTAAACTGGGTCTTTAAATTTTAAAAGCATATAACATCTGAAGAACAAAAAATACATTATATGAATAATTTTCTTGAGGGATATTATGGTTACAGAACAATATATACAAAAAAAAAATCCCCGTTCCAAAAATTTGTGGATCACTTTGAAATCTAGATATTCTTGATCCCAGTCACAAGGAAAGCTGTCTTTATGTACTTACATTTGATGATAATCTAACAAACTCAATGGTAGAAAAATTGTATTTTTTTCCTTCATGAGTGGATATTTGTGATTTGATCTTGAATATTGTTTCTATATATATCTACAATATTTATTATTTCTAATGGCTTTCTCATTTTTTACATTTGGTGTTGATTGTGTGTGAAGGAAGCAATGAGAGTTCATTAACTAAGCGTCTGTCTTAATCCTATTAAGAACAAACATAAGCATTTCCCTTCCTTACATTGCTCTCCTTCATTTCCTCCTCATTAACATTGCCACTGAAAGAACTCTTCAACTCAGAGTTAAAGATAGCAATCTCTCCAAAGCAATGCTATTATTCGTACAGTTACTTTTAAAGCATAAAGTAATCCCACACATGCAGACCAAAAGTCACTTGTTGGAAGCACCTCATTTTTAGGAGCCTATTGTAAGAAATGTAGGGTCTGAATTCAGAGGTACTGAGAACCTACCAATCCTGCTCTTTTCAGTTGGAATTAGGGGCTCTCAACACCTCTGAACATTTTAGGGCTAACTCTGTTTGATATCAGAAGCCCTGTTCCAATTGTTTTCCCATGTATCACTTATCATGAAAGCACCACTCTACGTGGCAGCAAGTTTTGCATATCTTTAGGACCTGCTCCTCCTGGAAATCATGTATTCAACCCAAAAAGCATTACCGTGAAATGATCAAGTTTTAAGAGATTCCAGATGCTGACTACTTCAAAATCTCAGCCAGTTCAAAATAGATAGTTAAGAATGATGAAAAAAACCCAGCCTTCTGACTGGACAAGGTAATAGATCACACCCCTCCTTTTGGAGAGGCTGTCTTTGCTTATGCGACTGTCACTGGGCCAAGAAGTATTTATCCCTGGCTGTAAAAAGAGTTGATGGCCTCAATCTAATTCTTAAGGGGCTTTCACATCATAACTGATCCTGACAATTGTCGTACTTGTTGGAAACCTCATAAGAGGACAATTGTTAAATTGGGTATTGCAGTTTACAGTAATGTTATAGGATATTTGCAGAGCACTGCCTCTGTGATGGTCACAATTTGCTGTGCCCAGTGAACAAAGGACCATAAAAAGTCCTTCTTCTGCACCTCCTGCACATAAATAAATGCCACAGGTGAGGGATTCAAGGATTTTCCTTCCATGTGATTGGCTGATTTAAACCAGTTATTTTCAAAGAGATTAGCCAGGGGAAGGGGGTCAGAACCATTACAGAGAGAGGTAGTACTCGGCAGGAAAAGAAGCATGCATATCGTATATTTCTGTGTTTGGTGAACAGCTTTCCATGCACCCCTCAGTTTGGGCAACATTGTCTGTGGTCATTGTTGTATTCAAGCTGACAGGAGGATGACTATTATGTTTCGTGGCAGCTTTCAACATTCAACATTTGTTTTTTTCCACATTGGAAGAAAAAAATATTTCTGAACATTTTGGCAAAAAGTGAGTGTGTGTCAAAAAGTCCATTTTTACCCTGAAATTTCAGCATTTGTTTCTCTAGCCTGGTGTATACGGCACTGACCTGAAATGCAAGTCTAAATCCTAGCACTGCCTGATTCAGGGCAAGTTTTTTCAATCCAGATCATTCTGAATCAGGTAGAGGAGGGACTGGAACCTCTCTCCCAGAAACTCAAAGCCAGTGCCCTAACCAACAGCCAATAGAGCTGTTTGCTGGGTTTTCCCTTCACTAATGAAAACTTCAGCACAAATGATGTCTCCAGTAAACATTTCCGCTTTGACAGAACAATACATTCTGATGAAAAATTAAATTTTGAAACCAGCTCTAGACAATACATCAAGAAGAGATGGATGAAAGCATGAGTGGCAGGTAGGCAGGAGTGTGATTGGCAGTGTGCCATGGGAGATTTTTCCTTTTGTTCATGTGGTGGACAAGTCCTTAGTATAAATCCCAATAGGGTGTGGATTCCTCATAGACTGAAAAGACACTAATCAGGTTAAACGGACAAAACAAATCAATAATGTGCAGCCAGAAGACTCTGACAAAATATATTCATGACGCCTTTTTTTTTTTTTTTAAACTTCTAGATGCCACATTCCCCTTGCAGCTGCATCAGACTTAATTGGAACTGGGATTTATTTAGCACCACTCAACTTCTTCTAATGGAGCTGATTAAAATTTCAGTCTGAGACTTTTTCAGCACAGCAGGGGCCTTGGATGGGAGACTCTAAGAGCCTTTCAGCGCCACTGCTGAGACACTCCTTTTAGGTCGTCTATAATATTTTAATGTAATATTTGAAAGAGTCTACAGTGAAGGCAAAAGCGTCCTCCTGAAGAGTTTATTCCCTTTTCCTATGAGACAATTTTATTCAGACAGAATTTGGAGACATTGAGACAGCCTAGAATTATTTATTCAATGGCTTTGTTCATTTATCAGATATTGGATTTTTTTTCTTGAGTAATTCTCACAGCTTAGTAGACTCTGCTGAGTAGAAAACATACAATTTACAGCAGCCTCCTTCCTCTCAAATAACCCCAGAGTGTGAGTGGTCCAGCACCACAGTGGCTTCCAGGAAACTTCTGCCCAGCACCACTTGAACAGCAGGGGATCCTCACAATAAAAGCTTTAGGGTTCCCATAAATGACTCCCTCCTGCTCCAGAAAGATGGTATGATCCCATTCCTACTCTGTACAGGATCACACAACAATGCTAGATTATTCCCTTCCCCCCCAACCCAGTGCAAGGAGACGACCTAAAAGAAGACTGGAGACATATCTTTCCAATATTCCTCTTTTATCAGGGAAGCTCATAGTCCTCTACTCAGTGCTGATGCTTACAAGCCTCAATATTACCTACATTTTTTTAAAGCACAAATTCTGGGGGGCTCTGAGTGACCTCAAGTCTGATTGAACTCAGTGGGAGTGGGAGAGGCTCAGTGGGAGTGGAAGAGAGGAAGAGGAGTGGAAGGGCCCTGAAGTAAACCCCTCTGTACATACTTTCTAATGTGATTAGAAGGCTTGTAAATAAAATGCAATGAACTGAATACAATCTAATAACAACAATGCAGAGCAATCAAAAATGTTCCACAATAACAGCACCGAGTTTCTCATGGAAAGGGAGAAACACATTTCATTTGAATTATCCACAGAGACTCCACTAAAGCAGTAACAAGAGCATCACACATATAGTAAACAGCAGCCTGGGGTGTAGAAGTTCTTTCCAAATTTTGAAAACCTGTTTCCATCTCTTCCTCTAAGCTAGCTGGAAAATACTTCTGGCAGCAGTGTAGCAATGATTTGGCATTGCAATCCCTGGTTGGTGCACAGTTACAAGGGAGAAGGATGTAAATATTTGTGCCCAATAAAAGGATTAACTATGTTATTATTTAAACATACCCAGATTCTGCCGTCAGTTATTATTGTGTGGACTCAGTAGCTTTCAGGCCACTGATTATAGTGGTCTGCTCAGGTTGGTAGTTGGGGGTAAGAATTATCACACAGTAGTCTGGGTTTTGGGGGGGGTTTATTTTAATTTTCTGAGATTAAACCACGTCTAGAATGGAGCTACCAACAAGATTCATTTTTCTTAAAATTAAAATAACTTCTCTGTTAAACAAATGAACTAAGCATCTGTTGCAGTCCTTTGATTTCTTATTCCAAATCCCGACATGTCTGCACTTCATGAGGTCCAGAATTCTGTCCAAAGCGTGGAATTATGTCATCCTGTTCCTTTTTCACTTTTCCTGGCTTTTGGTGTTGCCTGTGTTTTTAAAAGTATATTTCTAACTCTGATGGCTGCATAGAAAAGCCTGAAAACATTACCTGGTTGCACCCTAAAGGTCCAGAAACCACAAAGCAAATAAAAAACAAAAGCTCAAAATATATTATTTTAAAATCTTATGATTTTCCAGTCAAATTCTTGATTTTTGTGACCTGACTCATGATTTTTCAATACTTGAGATTCGCAATACTGCTACTTAGCCCTGTCCATGTCCAGATTCTGAATCACTCTTGTTTGCAAAGCTCTTGGGGGGCTTGCAACCCTCAGGGTATGTCTATGCTGCAATTAAACACCAAAAAGGCTTTTTGCTTTCCCCTGTATCGTGGGGCACGGCTCACTTGCTGGTGGATTCTCTTGATTTGAGGACTTCAATAACTCAGTCACATGTCAGGGGTCTATTACTGGAGTGGGTGCGAGAGGTTTTGTGGTCTGTAATTGTGCAGAAGGTCAGACTAGATGATCAGAATGACCTTAAATCAAAGAGTCAAATTTTGTATTTTTGCCCTGAAAGCTGAGCTTTTGGATTTGTGAAGTTGGGGGAGAGGCAGTGGCCTGGTGTATGGGAGACCCCAGTTCAAGTTCTTGTGCTGCCTGATTCAGAGTGAACTAGAATGACAAAATCTCTCTTCTGAATCAAGTAGCATAGGAACTTGAATGTAAGTCTCCCACATCCCAAGGCAATGCCCTAAACAACAGGCTATAGAATACAAGAAGTACTTTAACTAAGCTTCACTGAGATAGATATAAACTGTTTCAGCTGGGTCAAAATGATACAAGGAGCTCAACTCCACTACTTGGAGACCTAAGCCTTCAGTGAGATCCAAATTGGTAAACCCTTGAGACCTGTGGAGCACTAAGGTGCTGCTAAAGAGTCTGCCTAGTTCTTAACCTAGGATCAAGCCCTTGATTTCTATCTGTGACCTTCTTCCACTGTCAGCTTCCACAGCTGAGAGTCATGCCAGCATTTGTGCTACCCCCACCTGACTGGAACTTTCTACTGTGGAGCCAATGATTCTCTCCATATTAACCTGAGTAGACACTAAACCCCACTCACCTTTCCCTTCCTTTTTTCCTGCAGCCTTCATTTCTCCGTCACAGTAATTAAGCTGCACTGCTGCATTTTCACTGTGGTTGTCTTCTCCTCCACTCCATCACTAAACACTGCCCTTCCGTTTTCTGTCTTTACCCACCTTGTCTAAATCATTATTTGTCTGTTCTACATCTCATCAAAAAGCATTCTGCAATCCTTTGGGTGAAAAAAGGGTCCTATATAAGTGCCCAATCCTGCAAATTTTTCTCTTTGGAGGATCCCTTTGTTCATCCAAGTAGTCTCATTAAAGCTACTTGAGCTGTTTGAGGCACTCGTTTGAGCAAAGGTGGTAAGAGTGGAACCACAAATTGTACAACTATTCTTGGGTAACCTTTTTGCCAGGTGTAGTCAGCAGCAACAATGGCTGAGCACAATGTTTAGAGGTCTCTCTTAACAACACAAAATAGCACCAACTCAAGCGCATACCCAGGATCCTGGGAAAACGAAACTCCATCCCTGGGCACCTCTAAGGGTATGTCAATGCTGCATACCAGCTGTGTCTGGCCCATACCAGCTGACTCACCCTCACAGGACTCAGGGCTGTTTAATTGCAGTACAGATGGCTGAGTACATGTTTGGACTCTAGGACCCTGCGAGAGGCACACTTGCCCTCTGTCATGCACTGAGTCTGTGTACAACCAAATAAATCTTCCATTAAAAAGGAAAAGGGGACCCAGCATTAATTTGGGAAAACACCATAACCATGATCCAAAAGCATGTGACCACAGACAAACACTCAGCCCACAGGGCATTTGGCAGCGTCCTTTGCCTCAGTTTCTCACCTTGTGATTTGAAAATTTAACCAACAAATGTCCCTGACACATGTCCTCCCCTTTCCCTCGGTGGTACCCTACTCACAGTTGGCAGTCCTTGGTTGGGAAAGAGCCAGAGTTCAGATGGGCATTCACAAGGGTTTGTCTCCCACTTCTGGGGGGAGGGGTATTGAGCAAGGCTTCTGCCGCTGTGCAACTGTTGCTGCCACTCTTTGCAACATCACAGTCTGAGGTTCCACTACTTCACCCAGCTCTCAGCGATTTCAAGAGGGAGAGGGACACCTCACTGCCAGTACAGTTCCCTGATGTCTTTTTTCTGTAACACCATCCCCCACACAAGGTCTAAGGCAGAGCCCCTAGACCTCCTCAGCTGTGATGTCAGCTCCAGGAATCATCAACCAGAAAGAAGGACTCTCAGTTGCGTCTAATCAGTTCCATCGTCAAAAGCTAGATAAGGACAGAGCAGAGCCCACCCCACCACAAAGAAAGACCTATCCCACCCATTCTCACCCTCATTGGCATTTGGCATCCCTACCCCGGCTTAGCAAGTGAGGTCCAGTTTAAGATCACTCCCTTCTATCAGAGCATGCCAGGCACAGTCCTGCTGCCCATTACTTATACCAGTAGGATAAGAACATTTCATTACCCCTGAATTCAAACAGTAGAGTGACTTGTAACGGAAAACCAGCCAAAATTGATCATTTTGGCAAAGCAGCTCCATCTGCTGTGCACCTAGGTAGATTAGGCATGTCTATACAAATGGTCTGCTCCTGAAGTCTTTTTCCCTAGCTCATTACTAAGTGTCAGGGGATAGCTCAGTAAGATAGCTTATACCTGTAACTTAAAAATGGCTCACTCTCTTTGTGTGGTTATGTATATTGAATTGTCAAAATAATTAGCTCATGATTTTAAGCCTTATATGCTAACAATTAGCCTCAGGTGTCTTTTTACAGCTGATTTATTCTCCTGAAAATAAGGGCTTACTATACAATGGAAATACTGGAAGACCTTTAAAACAACACAGTGAACCACGAAGCTTTAATGCTCTGTGACGGCAGCCAGCCTACTGTAGTTACGTGTCTGTTAGCATTTCCATTATAGCCCCTAGCATTCATTGGTTTTTGACTGTCAAAGGTTTGCTTCAGGAGAGAAATAAAGATCTCTCAGATCTGACATGCAAATATTTTTCTCGTGCTGAAAATAAAAGGAGCTGTTGAATGTTTTAACTGCAGCATGTGTAGTAGATCAAGATACACATTAGGACGGTCCTTCATTTGACTCTCACGTGAAAATAGTCACACAAATTAAGAAAATAAAGACAACTCAAAAGATTGCAAAATATCTAAGCCCTGGATTGTGCCCTGGCCACTGTCAGGGACAGCAAAGGTGAATGGCTGGAATTCTCTGGAGGAATTCTGGCCATTTCCCTACTCCATTCCTGGTCAATCCTGTAATGTGCCTCACCTCACAGAATACTTAGCATATACAGTGTCACTGAAAGGCAATGAGGACTATATTATTTACCAGTGTTTGGCCAGGGCCTGCAGTTAGGGGTGGGGGAGCCACTCAATGCACGTTTGTGCTCTTCTTGACCCATTGCCTCAGCTGCACTATGCTGGCCAGAATCTGACCTTGTTATGTGACGCTTTGAAAAGTGTGTACTGAGAAGGCGCTCTCTTTTTCATACATTCAGATAAGACCTTGTAAATCTGTCATATGTAGAAGAACTCACGGAAGGCCAGAACGAATGGAAATAACAACTAATATTTGTTCCCATATTATTATTTATATAATGCTCTAACCTGCAGCATGCTGTATAGTGGAAAAGCAGTGTGAAACATGGAACAGGTGTTTTCCCCAGAGTGTCATAGTCCAGTATTGCACAAAGCTGGCACGTTTTCTCTGTAGCAGGAGCATGTCATGGAATGGGTAGGTTTTCAGGAAGGAGGAAACATCTATAGATTTCTGTAGATGGACTGGAAGATGTCCCTGGGAAAAGAGGTGATGTGGAAAAAAGCACAGCGGTTTTCTTCTGTGCCAGAGCTCTGCTTGATGCAGAAAAGGCGTCAAAGAGTCAATTATCATTTTCCTGGTTCTGAGGGCCAGCTCTGGCCTCAATACCACTTAAAATAGCTACCAGACTTCTCAACATTGTGCCACTGATGTAGTGTCCTTAATGAACTCTTCAATAGTAAGGACTGTGGTGCTGCGCCTGCTCTTGCACTGACATATCTGCTATGCTGTGTTTTTGTAGCTGTGTTGGTCCCAGGATATTATTGAGACAAGGTAGATGAAGCAATATCTTTTATCACTTTATATCTGACCTATCAATCTTCATTCTCAAAGGAAACCTGCACAACACTTTCAAAAGATGAGCCTGGGAGTTTAAATTCATTATTCTGCTAGACGCTAAAAATCACGGACTGAACAGAGACACTGGATTTAAGGTTTATTATAACAATCTGTAACCCACTAACAAACCGCCCCACTCCCTCCCACCAGCTACTTCCCCCTTCCTTCTTTTCTCCCTATGACTTGAAGGGTGTTAACGGGCCACTACGACTTGAATGAGTCCTTGAACTCTGTGTTAACTACTTATTCTAAAAAAAATCTGTTCAAACCTTGTATTTATCAGCAACATTGAGTTAGTTTCCCCGACCTGAAGAAGAGCTCTGTGTAAGCTCAAAAGCTTGTCTCTGTCGCCAACAGAAGTTGGTCCAATAAAAGATATTACCTTACATACCTTGTCTTTCTATGATTTCCTATCCTGAGAGTGGGGGCACAGCAGGAGCACAAACCCAAATCCAGAACAATTAAGCCTACAAAGTTATCCTATGCCAGAGAAACCAATTGCTGGGAATTTGCCAATGGATTAGCACTTGTTTCCTCCACCCAAGTGGTGAAAAGAAGAAGTAACTCGAGAATCTGACCCACAAATGGAATCAGTATTATAAAAATACTCATGTACTGCAAATGAAAAATAACTGAACATTATAATACCACAATATAAATTAAAAGAACCTCAGTTTAAATGGAATCCACTCTAACATCATCATCACAGGGAAAATTATGGCTGGCTATGGACAAGTTTGTAATTGAGCATTTGCTTTTATTCTGCAGTTTTAAAATAATCAGAAATAAACTGACAAATCTTTCTCTTCTGTGTAGTTAAATTACAATTGTAGTGCATGGACAAGGGTAATGTAGGTTTATACTGCTGCTATAATGCTCCCATCCTTGATTTAAAATAAATGAAGTCCTACTAGTAAGTCAAATAAAAAATCATTGCTATTGAATCACATCCGAAATAACAACTGTCCCAGCTGTGAACCAGCTTTCAACACGTGTTGCCTATGGCGACATGCTGATTTTTTTTCATTTATTCCTTTTTGTGTTAAAAAAAAAAAAGACAAGCAACAGTGCAATATGCAGTCCTAACAACAGGGACAACAGGAAATCTGCTCTCTTCTTCTCAATTTATAGGAAAGAATACTGTAGTTATGTGACCAAATCACTGACACTATAGGTTGATATTTTTGTCTTCTCAGGCACTTGGGAGAAGAGGTGGGCTCAGGGCAAATAACTGTGGGATTATTAGCACTGTGGTTATTGTGATGGGCTGGTACTGCATGAAATTATTGGGGCAATTAATTGATTATATAAATTATGTTTTGGAAATTGTATATTTTAATTATTGTGAAAGCACATAGATCTAAAGAAAAGTGCTGTACTATTAATCAACATAAATACTATTAATCAACATAAATACATACACATATGCTCCTCCAGTGGATTTCTGGTACCTACCAAGTCAAATTCTTCTTGTCCTTAACTTCAAAGCAGTTCATATTTCCATCCTTGCCTTCATCTCTGTTCTCCATTCCCTCTTGTTCCTCCAATACTTATCCTGACTCCTCCCCTTTTTTTTCCTTCTCCTATGCTGGGACCACCTGGAACAGCATCCTGACACTTGAATAAAAGATAGCCACCTCCCTTTTTCCAAATCCTCTTGGAGATCCGACAGAGCGAGCTGCTTATATATTCCTCTTGCAACCATGATCTGGTCCAGGAACCATGGATCCCCAAATTTCTCTAGGCCAAAACAAGAATGAAAACCTGGAATCCATCTTTAAGGGTAAATGCACCCTGCTACAGATTTTTCAAAATATACTGATTTGTCCAAGTATACTAGTATCAACCTACATAAGAAAACATTGTTGTCTAGTACTTATTTCATAACTAACGATAAATAAATAAATAGAAGTCAAATATGGCTAAAGTTCAAATTAGATATTTTTATGGCCTTTTACAGATTGCTTACTTTGTAATGAAAGAGGTGCTGGGGCTCAAGCAATTTTTTTATATTCAGAACTGATACAGCAACCCAGAGGTGCTATGAACTGTTAAGCCTAGAGGTGCTGGATTCAGCCCTGGCAAGTGTGACCTGTCCGTGTCTAGGGTAGCCATCTGATAATGCGAGAGTCAGGGCAGGCTGTAAAAGGAGAGCAGATTCTCCCAACACTGGTGGGTGACACTGAAGTCAGACTTCCCAAACAGCCACAAACAGTGCATCTGATTCCCCCACACTGGTTATCAAGATGCCAAAATACAAATACACACAGTCCCCTTTACTGCATTTCAGTCTCTGGCTCCCAGTCAGCCACTAGGTCCAGTAAAGAGAGCAGTTATTTAAACTCAATATTCTTTACCACAAAGGTTCCCTCTGACCCCAAAGGGTCAGCCACAGTACCAGATCAATATAAGTGTCAAAATACCACACTGCCAGCCAATCCTTTAGTAACTAAAACTAAAGGTTTATTATAAAAAGAAAGGAACAAACAATAAGAGAAATGTTAGAGGATTAAAGCAATCAGATACTTACAAATGATTTGAAAGTCTATATATATCAGGTTTCTCGAAAAATTGTGGCTTTTGCAGGCTTGTATAATCCCTCTGGTGTACATCCAGTACCTGGATGGATCTCAGTCCTTTGTTTCAGTTTTAAATTCAGTTGTAGATGAATTGATCCAGAGGTAGACAGGTGGCTGAAAGCTTAACAGGGCTGAAGACAAAATGGACCCTGAGCCTCTGCCTTTTATGTCCTCTGTCCCTTGCCATGCTGCTTGTGGAATTTCACAGGAACCAAAATGGAGTCCAGAGTCACATGAGCAAGTCCTGGTGACTCATCAGGTATATCCCTGGCTTCTCCCTCTCCCCCTTGCAACTGTGAATGTCTTAATGGGCCATTAAGCAGGCTATTGTTACAGCCATCCTGTCTGAGGAGTGGCCTAGAAACAGCCCAATTTGAAATAAAGATACATCAACCATATCCATAACTTCCATTACACATATAACACACAGACATAAAAATTATCATCTTACTCAGCATATTATAGCCTTTCTAACAGTACCTGACATGGCATATCCCACATGGATTACTATGATTCTGACATACTGATGTCAAATAATACAATAAATGCCATTCCCCCCTCCCGCCCCAATCCAGCCAGCGTGACAGCAAGCTCTGGCACAAATTAAGCTCTGCTTATACATATAAATAAATAAATAAAGTTGATTATTTCCCCCCTTTCCTGCCTTCCTCTTTCATTTCGATTCTCCCAGAAAACTCCATAATTCACATAACCCCTTAGTCTTCTGCTTACATCTAAGGTAAAAAAATGAGTTATCTCTTCAGGGAAGCAAAATGAATAACCGGCAGCTAGATTCAGCAAACTGGTTGCTTATGTTTGCACAGATGGAAATGTGCAAATCCATCAAATCTGAAACTCAAAATCCAGTTTCAATTCAGCTCTATTTTGTGCACTGTTAGTTCTTCATCTTTCTTTTTCATCCCATGGCATCTTTGCAGACACAAGAAGCAGTACAACCTGGTCATTCATTTCTGTCCATGGCTTGTTCCTCCATTAACACAGCTTGGTCATGCCCCTGCATATGGTCTCACTCCACCTAGTCAATAGTTGGCCTGTAGGTCAGACTGATCTTGGTCGTATTTAAATTATTTTCTTTTGCATCTGTTGTATTGATATAGATTAATATATCGGTATGAAGAATGTTAGGTGATTAACGTGTTGTTAACCATGACCTTGTCACTGCCCAGCATTGAACAGTGTTAAACAAAGTTTGGGGATTGGCATACAGAGACCATAGTTTCCTTAGTTACATGGAAAAAACACTTAAAAATCCATGCTTAAATTTAGAGGTTTATTTGTGAGGTTACACAAGAGGAAAGGAGCTAATACAAGTTATAAAGCCCTTAAAATTTAAATTGAATGGTTACGTAAAACAAACTTAACCAAAACCTATCCAAGTCCCTTTTAAAAGAAAGGTTATCATTACAGTATCTCATTTCTCTGTACCCCCTTTCCTGGTGAGGAGGAAAGGGTTATTTTTCTTTCTCATTCTGAGATGTGAAGACTTGCTTTTAACTAACATCACCCAGAACAGCAGTTGCCCTGTGCTCTGATCCTTTTCCTGGCTTGGGGTCTAGGATGTCATCTGCCTAGTCTGGACCCTCTTCTTTTATCAGTCTCTTTCTCAAGCTAGGCAAGGCAGGATGGGTTGTTTCATTGTGTTGGTGCTATGTTGTACTTGTGCTATGTTGACTTCAGGATCAAATGGAAAGCAAAGAGAAAGAGGACAGAAGGAAAAATAATGGGGCAGAAAGGAACACAGAAGGGAAGGGGAAACAGAGAAGGATCCCATGTGTCTTCTGCTTCAGTCTACACAGATATGGTAGTGATGGCAGGTGTTCCTACTGATGTGCTGATATCTGGGCTTCACCATGCAATGACTTTCAGTATCCAAAGGTGAAGGACGGAGTCCTTTGAATGAAGCAGAGGCATGATGGTCTTTCCTTTCCTCCAAGAATCCACCAGTCTGTCTGCACATCCCTGCCCTCCAAAGTCTCTCTCTTTGTAATGGCCCCAAAAGAGGGGTAATCGGCAGAATAGTCCATCCTCTTATTATTTTGTTCACCAATTAGGCCTCACTTCTGACATGTCAAGTTTGGTCCATTAACTTCCAATCCCACACTCTTCTTGTTTAGCAGGTAAGCAGTCCTTGTATAATATTGGTAAGGCCTTTTTGTTCTGATTAACATTATCTGTTTTTCACTTTTATGGTTTTTTATAAACAGTGTTATGTCAAAGACTGAACTGGACTGTTATCATCTTTTCCCCATCAGCATTTGTTATTACAAGTGATTGAATCATTTCATAACCTTCCATCCACTTTCCCCCAGTTTGGCTCACAACAGAGGTAGGCCTACTAGGCCCAAATTTTTATAATACAGCTATCATCTGATTGTCATATTCACTGTCCCCACCATGATAATCTTCATATGTAAATTCTTCATATATTAATAAATAATAACAACAATGCATGGCAGCTGCCATTGTATTTTAACACTGGCATTTCACATACAGATATCTGTGTTGGGGTCTTGTAACACTAATAATATAAATTTACAAAATTTGTTTAATAATAAAATTACACAGAATTTTTCATCCACAGATCTGAAAGTAAAAAGAGTATTATTATCTTCATTTTAAGGACAGGGACACGATAGCATAAACCGTTTAGTGGCAAAGCTGGGAATTTTACCTAGGCGTTCTAATTCCACATTTTTCAACTGCATTCCTTGGATGAAGATGGCTGGTACTAAGGCATTGGAATGAGGTGCTAGCTGGAACAAGACCTCTGTCTTACCAAGGCTGATGGTGAGGCTAAAGAGCTGCCAAAAGGACTTTTCATATCTATGGGCAATCAAGGCGCTTCTGCAAAAAGTGTCAATGAGAAGAGTCTCCAATGTCCTGGTCTTAGCACACAGTCTTTGAAGATCAATGGTCAATGTATTACAAAATCACCATGCAGTCAGTATAGCTGATAGTCTCTGACAGAGGGCTTGCAGGTCAGTTTTTAGGTCTTTTGGCAGAATCTTGTCATTAAGTTTCCACTACATTGCTTCGTTCTATAGAAGTGTGGGGTTCTTTTTCATGTACGATGTTCAATAACTCAACACAGCTTTTCAAATGCAAAAGCTGATCAGAAATAGTTATATTTTGAACAAAAACTGAATGCTAGCTGTAATTAGTGTGGCTTGTTATAACTATGGACAGCAAATAAATTCATACTAGAAGTCAAACCTTTTGAACATAGCTTACTATCTCTTCTTCTATCTAACAGCTGAGGTAGCACCAATGCAGCAAGATACATACTTAACTTTCAGCATGAGTAGTCCCAATGAAATTAACAAATATTTATTACCCAAGTTCTTAACATTACTTAATGTGTTTAAGTACCTTGATGAGTTGGAACCTGAACAGACATATATTGGTCTTTTTTTTTAAGTGGGAAGGGAACGGAATGTGGCAGAATTTGTGCAATAGATCATTTGTTACAAATTATGCATCTAGCTAACCTGCTAGAGCAGGGGTCGGCAACCTTACCGCGGCTGAAGAGCCGCATGTGGCTCCGGAGCCGCGGGTTGCCGACTCCTGTGCTAGAGTGTTAAAACAAACCACAGGATGTAACATTTGCCAGAAAGTTTAGATTTTTTATTTGAAAGTGTTTAAAATATTCATGTTGCCTGATTATTCTGTTTTATTCTAATGCTTAGGTTCATGGAATCTCTAATCAGAATCAAGAAACTTGATGTGCAGAAAGAAATAACAGAGGAGAGCAACAATAAAAAGGTGTGTCTATCCCTTTAACTGCTGTGATGATAAAACTGAATATTTTTTCATTGTGAATTTAAATGCATTTTGCAAGCACTGCACTATTCCACTTAAAATCTTTCCAAGATTAACTAGTAAATCTTTTTCAGATATCCTATCTTCCTTATGGCCATTTGTTCCCTTGAATCTCTATTGAAATTCAAATTCAAGAAATAAATGTCTGAGATACATCTTATCTATTTTGTACACTTTGCCATTCTTCTCACCCACTAGATTTCTCAAAGATTCAAAAGATAGATGTGGAAATATAACATAACCCAGGCTGTCTTGCAATGAAACTCTTGCAAGGTAAATTTGACATCAAGTTTATCCTGAAATCACATGATGAAAGCAGGAGTTTATGTGCATGAGAAAAATGAAGAGTAAAGAATGTGAATATACTCCAGATAAGGGCTTAGAGTTCCTAAATAAACAGCATCAAGGGAAATGTCTTGCCATGCTCTGAATAGAAACTCAAACAAAGGTTTGTTTTTTACTACAGGAAAAATAACTTTTAAGTTTAGACATTGTTTGTCAAAGAGTGAAACATTTGTGGTTCAGCATAACTGTGTTCTGTAGTTTCTGCTTTTGTTCTGATTTGGTTTTGGTTTAGATGAAAATCTGCTCAATGGATTCCTTACCAAAACATTTGATTAGCCTGGTCTGAGCTTCAAATGTGTAACAGAACTCAGACCCAGGAAGATCTCATACAATGTTGCCTGCAGCATGAATACATTGCACATCTTTCATATATCTACCTATATCAGTGATGCTCAGACCTCCGTGGTTCAGGAGCCAAATTAGCTAACAACATTTCCAAAAAAGCCACAGTAGTATGAATTCATGGTTTCATTTACTATAGTACTATATATTAATATTTAAACAGTTTGATGGGAAATATTTAATTTATATATGAGTATATATATATATAATGACTGACCAAGTATTATTATTTTATTAACTACAATTTGTTAATTACATAGCAAAAGCATTCCTGAATTAGAATGGTTAATAATTAAATCACAATGTTTTAATATAATGTACTGCAAAGAACTGCAGGAGATACATTAAAGAGCCATTTGCAGCTTACAGGCCTCAGTCTGAGTATCACTGATTATATCATACATAAACACTTTCTTTTCTTTGTTTTGACACATGACATGGCACAGAAAACAAACTGTTTACATTTCAGCACTTGTGCTCACTCCTTTATGTATGTGTGTATTTTGTGCAATAAAAATAATTGTTTCTACTTTTTTGGAAAACATACTTTATCAAAGCTTAACTATAATAATATAATCTAATGTCACATTTAAAAGCATTTGTGTCCCAGGGTTTTTCAAGAGCTGTTTCACACCAAACTATATGTTACTCATTTATTTATTTATTTATTGCTTCCAATACTAAAAGTGGAGAAACCCCTCTGCAGGCCATATCAGCACCTTTCAGTGAAATGTATGTGAAACTGGTCCATCTTGTACTTCCATGAGTCACAAGGGGTTCTAGTATAAAGCTTAATTACCTCACAAATAGAAACTAGTGACTGAACAAGCCTTTTATTGGGGCTTAAATCCAGGAAGGTGTGAAGCATAAGGAGACTACTTGCAAATATAACTCACAGAGGAGATATGTCTATTGTATGGGGCTGGCATGATCTATGCTGGCATCAAATGAGGCAAAGACAAAAGAGGAATGGGAAGTTTTGAGAGACAGAAAAGCATTAAAACATTAGTTTGAAGCAGCCAACGTAGTTTAAAGAAAGCTACATTAGCTGATATGAAGATAATTACTGTAAAAAGGACAGTCTTAGAAGAAAAATATTAGTAGTGATGCTGGTAATGAGACACTATCAACTGCTGGAAGGGAAAGGTTGCACTGGTGCTCAATTTTTATGATGGATGGTGCTATTTTCACTAGCTGTTCCTAAAGTAGGGTAGGAGGACTGAAAGGATGATGAGAAATCCTGGCAAACTACATGTGTTTTATATTATTCAAAATCTCAGTTCTAGAAAGTTTGTTTGTTTTCCTTCCATGTAGATTGTGCTGTTGCTGACATGTTTCTATTTGCTCTCTGTTAGTTTTGATGCCTAGGATTGCATATATGTTGCTCATCACCAAGTGAGAAAGAGTATTACTGAGTTTTATACAAGCCTCCTTGTAGTAGACTGGCTTTTGATATTGATTGTCCAATCTTAATTAATTAATTAATTAATTAATTAAAAGGAGGCTGGACGTGTTTTAAAAACTGACAGCTGTCCCAAAGGACACAAGGAACTGTTAGTCTCTGAACACTTGAAAGCAAACCTTTCCAGACACATTGTAAAATAGCACAAACATTGTCCTGTGAAACATTTCAGCTTTTTAGGCTACAGAACTGTTAGCATGTATCTGAAATTTTATATACATTTAGAAAACACTCCATATGCACTTTTAGAAGAGACACTTTATGGTAACAAGAAAAATGTGTTGATCTCCACTATAGTGATCAGGCCATTTGTCAAATGCTGTTACTGTTTGTGATAACATTTACAGGTCACATACTCAAGTTTTCAGCTCCCATTGGAATCAAGCTTGTTGAAAATTGAATGTATTCACCTGAATTCCAGAGATTGATCATTATGATTAAAGGCTGACAAATTCTGGTAAACTTCCTGGAACCCCCGTCCAAAATGCAATGTTACTGAAAGCTTAGAAAGTCAAGGAAGTGATGGGTCAGCTTTCACAGAAGTTGTTTTAAAAAACTGCTTGTGTCACAACAGGGGCTTTAACAAACAGTCTTTCCATGTCAGATTTAGAAGGCAGGAAGGTGCATCATACAGGAGTTGAATACGTTCTAAATGCCTTTTTTCACATTTCTTATTTCTTTTAAAAAATAATTGAAGGAGTGCTACATATTATTTTAATTCCCTGTTTTCACTACGAAATATTTCTTTAGTCAGTCATGAAACAGAACCTTTTACAGTGTATTTGTTTCTAACCTGGTGAATGAAGATTTCAGTGTATTATTGTACCATTCATTTGTTGGGAATAAGAGCTACTCTGTGGATATCTACACAATACACATCATGTATATCTCCTCTTGCACATCATTTCAAGTGAGCAGGCTTGCTGCTCAGTAGAGCACAGTTTATTTCACAAGTTACACTGGTCAACATACTACTTGTTCATGCTCTCTTTATCTCTTACTTGCTACACGCTTTGTAGCAGATAAAAGGAGATTATTCTGGGAACAGTGGATTTGTCAGAAGCAGAGGCCATTAAATCTGTATACTATTCTACCAAAATGGCTGCATAAAACAGCCATCTTGGACGTTTGTATTTACTACTTGTCTACACTTACAGTGCTGCTGTAGTACTTAATGAAGATGATGGGTGAGCTTCTCCCATACTCCACCCAGGGCTGGCCTGAGTCCAAATGGCCTCCCCAGTGAAAAGCCTTTTGGCACCCCCTTCCATTAGTTAACCATCTTTGCCCTCATAAGTGTCTCTTCTTTTAATGAATATAAGTGTCCTTGAAAAGAGACTCAACTCCAAAATTTTCCACAATTTCTTTGGCAGCAGTGGTGGTATCTTCAAATCCGTGTCTCTGTAGGTCATGACAAAATCAAGGCAGCTTCTCAACAAGGTAGTAGTGGCTGCGATATCCATTGACTGAGTTTGCAATGCCTTGCTTACGATGTTTATTTGAAACAGGATATCATTCTAAACCACAACTAAGATAAGAAATTTGAAGTCAGTAGTCTGGTTTGTCGGGCTTTGCACCTCCTGTCATATTCTGGAGTCGGCTTTTCTCAAGTACCAGTTCCATCGGTACGTTGTAAAGTCACTTGGTGCCTAACTGGCCTTATGCTGTCAATGCTGCTCCCCAAGCAAGTGTAACTTAGCAGCCTCAGGGTCCGATTTGTAACACTGTGCATGAGGACCTTCCACCTTGTAATTGATGCTGAAAACAGGACGTATATCCTTTGCAATACTCCAAAGAGAAATAATGAATCTAAAGAAGATGGTGCTAAATTTGACACAACTATGATAAAAATGGCACTAATTCATTTTCTCATCATTCTCAAGTACTCTTTCACAGTGTGACTTTGAGAAGTGTTGCTTCTGCTCATTTACTGGAAACATGATATCCTCCATTTTGCCCAGCCTATTCAAAATTGTGCAATCAATATCAGCACAGTTTAGGATCTCCAGCCATAAAGCAGGATCTGATGTATTAATTTGTAGTGTGAATTTTTTCTCACTGCTGTTTCTGTCATCATGCAAAGCTGATTCTTCTTTTTCTTTTCTCTTCTTTTGATGCTCACCAGATTTTTCTTTATCCTTACTTTCCTTTCCATGTGAGCCACATTCTTCTTTATCATCACTCTCCTTTATGCCGCCAGGAAAACTGGATGATTCTCCTTCACTTTCCACAGATTTTCATTCCTTATCTTCAGGTACATTTGTTAATTCCCTAGTAATAGGACTTCCATCATTTACACTTCACTCTTCAATTTCTTCTATATATGAACTAACTTTTCTGCCTAAAATCTGGTCTACATTGTTTTCTCTGAGATTTTCCCCACATATTTGCCCCTTGCTGCAAGCTAGATTGCAATTTAGCTTTTTGCTTTGCATCTGAGCTTTTTTGTGGACATCCTTTATTTTCTATGGGGGAAAACAGACAGAATTAGGGAGAGCAAAAGTCTATGTTTCACCGTCTTAGGCTTTGTCTTCAATGATTGCGGCAAATTCGTTGTCCTCAGATTGATTTCTCTGGATCAACTGAACGGTCAGTGAAGACCCGCTCTGTCTGTTCAGAAATCGATATATTAAAACCACTTTTTCAAGTGGCTTAGCACTGCATCAACGGAAAGCAGTTCCCGTCAGTGCAGCGCATTGAGGACAGAGCGCAGGAACAGAAGCAGAGAAGTCAACAGGAGTTACGCAAGTTTTTTGCTTAGCTTGCATAACTCCCATCAACTGCTGCTGAATCTCCAAGGTGAGTGTAGACAGGCCATTAGAAACTTATCAAACATTACATGTTAAGCATGGTAAAAGAAATAACAATATTTCTTTTATATTGTTGCATAGATAGGGGTTCGATAGATATCACTAGCATCTCATTAAATATGTCCTTTATTAGTCGCTATTTACACTCTTCAAGTCTTACATCACAACTACACTTTCTCAATTACATAATAAAACAAGATTCACAATATCACAGTTGAGGTCTCACTTCACTTCAGTTTGTTCTTATGTCTTACTGACTCACTGGTGATACTCTGTCCATTATGTACCCAAAAGGGCATGGCTGACAACATTTTAGGAGGTTCGAGGAAAATGTAGTTCTCAGAAAGTTTGGGTAGTTCCATGAGATTCTACAAAGGTTCAGAACATTCTAGGAAGTTAGTGAAAAATGAATCCACATATGGATTATCTGAAACATTTTACTTCATTCTATTTTCCCCTTTCTCACTAACAACAAAACCAGATCCTTGATCCTGGCACCCCACAAACCCTACACTACAAGTTGTCACCTAGTTCACTTGCCCCTAAATCTGGCCCTTCCTGAGAGGTAGTAGCTATGTTGTTGGGAGATGTCCTCCCATTAATATAGAGTTGTCTACACCAGGAGTTTGGTCAGTATAGCTGCATCATTCATGGGTATGGATTTTCCACAGCCCTGAATGACATAGTTATACTGACATAAATTTGTAGTGAAGACCAGGGCCTAGCCTCCTCAGCAGGAGGAAGTAGTCAGTCACAGTGGTGGATATGGTCTTTAATAAAATCTGGTGTCCAAACTAAACATTTGCTGTAACTGGGCCAACATTTGCTAATGTAATCTCAACACACTGCAGTGGAATACATTGACTTCAATGGAGTTGCATGTAATTGAGGGTAGAACTTGGTATCTTG
Source organism: Mesoclemmys tuberculata (assembly GCA_007922155.1). Lineage (NCBI taxonomy): Eukaryota > Metazoa > Chordata > Testudines > Chelidae > Mesoclemmys > Mesoclemmys tuberculata. The sequence goes on along the minus strand of ML675618.1, from coordinate 43,946,038 downwards.
TGTGTAAAACTACAGTTCCCATACTGAGTTCCAAAATTTCTATAGCTGGCTGATGTGTTAGTTTGCCTCCTGTTTCTAGTTTGTGGTTGTTTTTGCAGATGTGGAACATCTCAGTGACAGTATAGAGGAGAATCTTATAACTTTACATACAATGTTGCCACACATATTTTACCAGGACATAAGAACATAAGAAGGCCATACTGAGTCAGACCAATGGTCCATCTCACCCATTATCCTGTCCTCTGACAGTGGCCAGTGCCAAATACTTCAGAGGGAATGAACAGAACAAATAATCATCAAGTGATCCATCCCATTGCCCATTCCCAGATTCTAGCAAACAGCAACTGCAATCAGTAATGATCAGGAAATTATGAGTTTTCAAATGATAACTCACAAGAAGTACTCACAAGACTTTGGAAATTTTGGCTTTATTGTGTGGTGAAACTACTAAAAAAGCTTAAAACAGCAAAGTGTACAACAATATCCAAAATGTTTCTGAATGTTGCATTCTTTGTTTACAATGTGTCTTTTGAATGCTTTCTCTTTTAAAATGTATCTCAAAGTTAGCTCTCCCATTTAATTGGTAAGCTATCAACATTTCATTTACATATAACTTTTTCCCTTAAATTATACAGCTCACTCTAGTTTGCTGTGTGCATCAACAATAGAGCATGGTCTTTGACAGTCCTTGGAAACTTTGCCTAACTCTTTCTCTGATTTTATTAAATTTGATCACTAACGTATGAAAAAACAAAAACAGACAGACTTTCTTGTTAGAAAAGACACAATATGTAGATGTAAAAACATCGAAGGACTGGAACAACAGGAACATGATGAAATGGTTAGTCATTTCAGGACTGTGCACATTCTGGTGATTTTTTTTCACAAAAATGTGAGGAAGGTATAAGAGAATGAATATTCATTTATTTTGGATATTATGTAAGAGTTCAGTGGGATTTGGCCCTTTATTAGCAAATGACAGTATCTCCACTTTGCTTTTCAGAGCTGCATGTTTCTCTGTGTTTACTTCTAACTGCTGAGACATCCACACAAGTTGACTTTCTCTCCAAGTACGAGTCAGAGTTTGATGATGACATAGAGAAGAAGCAGCCCGAAAGAAAATAAAAAGCATTGCAGCAAGCAAAATTTATGCTTTAATCTGGCTCTCCCTTATCTGCTGTGATTCACAAGTTTTGTTTCTGCTAAGTATAAAACAGTTTCACTGGGGAAAAAAACAAAACAAACAAAAAAACCTCAACAGCTGCAAAAGGAGTGGAACAGTACTGCTGAAAAGTGAATCCCTTTCTCCCTTAATTTTATCATGAAACCAGCAAAACCACAACTTTTACTTCCTTTAAGTGCAAACAGTGTTGCTCAGCAGAGCTGGTTACTTATTTATTTTTTTGGACAAATACTTTATTCACTGAAAAATGCAGTTTCAGGGTGACCAAAACTGTATGCAAACTCAGGTAGAATTTGGTTAATAGTTTCTGCTGGGAAAACAAAACGACACAGACAAACACCTTTTAAAAAATCATAGTATTTTCTTTTGCAATTTTCAAAATGAAAATTTGATTTTTCTTTTGAAAACTATGTTTCATTTAGAACTTAAACTAGATTTAATAAAAAATAAAAGGGTAAAATAATGCCTGAAAGCAAAACAAAATTAAATGAAAAGTAAAAGTTTCATGTCAAATAAAATGTTTCCTAATACACAAAATTAGTTTTGTGGGGGTTTTTGTTTCAGCAAAACATGGGAGAAAAATGCAGTTTCAGGTCACTGAACCAATAAAGGCAATTATTCACTCAGCTCAATTGTTCAGTTCCTGTTGTGTTGCATATCTTAACTCCCTCTGCATTGCACTGAAATATTATGTGAAAAGTTTTGCCAGTTAAAAGGTAACAAAAGCTTCTTCTGTGAATAAGTATTCTTGCCATAACTATGAGGCAGGCCCATATAATCTGTGCTTGGTTTAGCCATATGTCTGTGCATCTGAAAGATTAAAATGATATATAATCTGATGAGATTTATGTTAATTTCTTTCTCTAAAGGATGTTTTCATTGAAATAAAAGCAGAGTTTGCACACTGATACAGATTAACTAAAACTGACCATAGCATTGAATTGTGGTAAATTACCAAGCAAGTATTGAAAACAATGCGTATTAATAATGATTTTGTAGCAGAAGGATAAGACTAAAAACGCCTTGGGTTTTTTTTGTTTTTTTTTCTGTTTTCCATTTTAAACCATTCTTATGTGCTCTCAAGCATGCAGGTAAAAGTACTATATATTATTTATCCACCCTATTATGTTATGTAAGCTACTCATCCAGTAATTCTCCCTTGGTTGTTTTCAACAGTACTAGAACCAATATAGGCATGTAAATAAAAGGCATAAATAATGACAGAAGGCAGTTGTTCATGAGAAACAATGTCTTCTCCTGACAACCTGAATCCTCCTTAGAAAGAATCCAACAGAAATTACTTTTGTTCCAAGATATTCAGAAAGATTGGCAGACTGAGAGATTAGTATGTGGAAGATAATGAGGCTTTCTGTAATGCTATTTTGAAAGGAGAAGGCAATGCAGATTAACCCAGAATTATAGGTAGCTGTGTTGTTATTTTAGTATTGTGTTTCAGCTAGGACTTATTGAAACTTTACAAATATAAATCCAGAAACAGTTAAAAAAAGTTGTGTGGGGAATAAAGCTTATCTTCAGATCAGTCTCTAAGCAAGTGAAGATACACAACATACTGAACCAGAGATTGCTGGATATATTTTAACTTCCATGTGGAATATACAGAGTGTAAGGAGGATTAGTGGGAACTGAGGTTCCAATTTACATAGAACTTTGAGGCAAGGTTAGTGTTACTCCCCAAGGCTATTCCTAGGATAATACGCTTTCTTATTGCAAAGGCTACCCTGAGGGATTTCCCTTTTAATATTAAAATGTTAAGCAGCGGGAAGCTCAATGGGTCAATATTTTACCATAGCGAGACTGAGGATGAGCCATTATCTAGTAGATCTAAGCTTAGTTCAAACACTAGGCAAAAAGGAGGATGGATAAACAATGATGTGAAGTATTCCTTAAAGAAAATAATTCAAATGCATTATGTCTCAGTGCTAAGTACAGGACTGCTCTTCCCAAATACATGAGTTCATGTTTCACTCTTGTTTTCATTCTTAAGTACAGAAAAGTTGCCATATTGCAACATCCCATCACTAAGCTGCCTAAGGCATTTAGCAATACTTGATGCATCAGAGGAAAGCAAACCACCACAATGCATCTGAGCAATGATATAGTACGAAAGGAGGGAAAAAGTCCCTTTAATTCTCTGCAATCAATCAGTTTAAACCCTGAGGCATGAGGGCTGATATTAGCCCTGGCAAACTGAAAAATAGCTCAGATGTTCAGTTCAGATAAACATCTAAAAGTTGAGAAAGAGACCTAAACTTTATTGGAACCGTCACACTTTGCAAAAATGAGTTGGAAACATCTTTTAGGCTTTCTTGGGAAACAGCTTCTGTTCAAAGTACGCAGGTCCAGAGCCAATCTTGAAATAACTTTATTTAACAACAGAACAAGAACGGGTACAAATTTCATAAAATATTCCCGTCCAGTGCTTCCTGTGCCAAATTAGGTCTATGGACCATAGGAAGTACTTGACTCATAGTCTTTTGTCACCTAATCCACCTTTTAAAGCCCAAATAATTTTCTTTAAAAAATGCTCATAATAACCCTGATCTAGCTTATGTATCAATAGGATAGCAAACAATCTCAGAGATACTTTTGGCTCTTCAATAACTTTCCCCGAGCCCTCAACAAACCTTCACACTTTTGCTCTCTTTGCTTGTGCTCTTCTATTCATTCTATTTTAATTTGTTTTTATATTATAATGTTTCTTTATATTTCTATTATATTTGTATAGTCCTTTATTCATATTTTCCATAGTTAGATTAGTTTCCAAAGATATAGTCTGTCAGTACCTTGGAGTACATTAGTATCTGTAATTTGGCTTATCTAATGTTTATGTCTATAATTTTGTATATATGTTACACTAATTATAATAATCCTCAGATATCCAGAGTGAATTCCTCACCCTGCTCTGGCTGGGTAAAAAGGACTAATAAGGGGTAAAGAGGCTCAAAAGGCCCCAGTTCTGGGTGGGGGAGGATTCCCTCAGCACATACACTGTGGAAGAGCTATATAGTGCTTCCTTTTACGGATCTCCTTGCAAGCCCAGTTGTGGGGGGTCATGTCAGTGACATGACTAGACATAGGAGAGATTTTTGTGTGTTGTAGAGTGCAGGTATAGGTAGCTAGGTATAAATTAAGGTAGTAATGCAATGAGCCCACAGGCCTCAAGGCCTGTAAAACAATAGCTTAGCTAATCTATTCAAGGTATAAGGTTCGAAAAGCCTTAACATAAGTCGCTAACCAAGGTTAACCCTCTAGATCATAAAATATCACAGGACAGAATGCTGTAATCACTAAACTGCTGACAGGTGACCACAACATGCTAGTTTTTACCAGGTTGAGATATTTTAAGTTAGGGACATCAGTAGTTGTCTGACCATGAGAATGTCATGGTAAGTAATATGCTAATGAACTTGAGGTGAAGGCATTAATAACCCATAAGAGAAGGGCACCCCAACCTTAACAGGGTGAAGAACTACAAATAAGGAAAGCCACTGAATATGTATTAGGCACAGTGGTATCAGTATAACATATTCCTTGGGAGATGCCAGGATGATGATCAGTGATGACGGTGATGTTGGTGAGGCAGATAAGGAAGATGATAACTAACTTGAGGTTGTTCCACAATGGACAGCTCATTCTGTATAGCCCCTGTCTATCTTGCTGGGTTGGAATGTTTGTAAATTTGCTAATTGTTAATAAAAAACTACTACAAATACAGAAGGTTTTTCCTAAGTTGGGTTTCCCAATAAACAGGCTTTCTAATAATACTCACCCTGATCTTGGGCTGAGAACCAATCAAACCTCAGAGTGTTAACCTGGAATTTTTGAATAATCAAGAGCTCAGGCAACAGAATGGAGCCCCATCATTCAGTGCTGTACAGATTCATGGCAGTGCTGCAGCCCACTGGGCATCTACAGAGGCTGCCGTAATGTAGACAGCCCCATAAAGCTGTCTAAATTATGCCAGCACCAGAGTAGCCCAGAATCAGGAAGGCATAAATGTGGCTTAAAGCCACTTTCGTCCCCTCAGTCATTTCCACCCCTTCAGCTGTGATTTCTATGCTGCAGTACAGAATCTCACACCTAGTATTTGCAAGTTTTGACACAGCTGTTGTTATGTGTTTCATTATGTGAAGTATTTTAAAACACAGTGCAGTTTAAATCCACTAACCAGAAAGGATGAGATTGGGATAGGTGAACAGGAATTTTTTTTCATAGGATGCGAGAATTTTCAAGTCACTTCTAATTTCATCAGATTATTAATGATTAACTATATTAAAATAGGATCTATATATATTTTGCACCGAAACAAATACATAGCTATTTTTAATCTTCAACCTAGAACACCTTAAATGAAAATAATTGATGATTAAATAAATGCTGTTTCTGTAAATATATTCAGAGAGATCCAATAGATTTCAAATATTTCAAAATATAGTAGCACATCGTTACGTTAGAAAAAAGAGACACAGTTGTTGTAGAGCACCTTGGAGTTCTCTAGTTACAGTTAAGGCCTGGCTCTTTGTGTTTATATCCTCATGCTACAAAAGTATTCTCTGCAAGGCTTTCTAGATTCTCTATATGTTTTCATAAGAAAAAGAAAACCAATTCCCTAAGTGCTTTTCCATCTTACTGCACACATCTTTGTGACGTTTTTGAACATGTACTGAAAAGCTCTTCTTACATTTAAAATCATGATCATCCATACTGTCATTTAATTAATTCTTCCATATTTTAATTTAAAGTAACAGTAAATTAAATGACTAGGAAAATGAGAATGTCTGAGGCTATTACAACACCATGTCTATTTAGAATTAGCAAATTGACCTATCAATAAAATATCAACTGCCTTCTGACTTTTTCTGAGCTGAACAAATTGTTTTATATGTTGATTTTTAAAGAACTTTATTAAAAGACTAAATAGTGGTAAATGTCTGAATCGACCTTCTCTCAGCAGTTTACTTTTATTAAGGAAAGTCAGCTCAGCTCACAATTACATTTGGTCTTAAATTTATACCTTTCCAAAGGACTGTTAATCTCATGTACCTAAGAAATATACTGTACTATATTAAAAATCCGTTGCTTCTGACAGCTTCAAAACAGTTTACTAACATTAACTGATTAAAGCTCCCACATGAGGGAGGCAAGCCTTTATATCCTTACTTATCAGATGTGGTGAGTAAAGTAGAGAGAGGTTTTGACTTGTCCAAGGCCATGCTTTGAATCAGGGGTAGAATCAAGAACATGTCCAGAAGTTTAGTTCCTGGCCCCTGGACAGTGTTCTGTTCATTATAACTACTTTGTAGCTGTGAATAAAGATTGAAAAAAAATTCAAAGATTTGTTGGAATTTAAACTACATTCATTTTAGCAGCATTCAAGGCCCATTTGATTTATTTTCCATTAATGTTTGTACAAATGATTTTAGTGCCTCGGAATATTCACATAAAACTAAAATCATGCAAATTCTTGCACAAATATGTGCTCACCTGAAACACTGTAACTATTCAGTGGATACCTTGAAACCTTTTTAATTTTCTTTCTTTCTTGTCTAAATGTTTCAGTCAACCAGTTCAGAAACATTGTCATGTTACTTAGGCATCCAGTCACACATAATGAAGGAGGAGCAGAACATAGCTGAAGATATGATCCTGCTGAGAGAATCACACAGGCACATCCCTGCACTTGCCCTGAGCCCCATTGAATCTAGTGACCCTGCAGGATCTGGGACAGGGTCAAAATAAATAGCTTCTGAAAACCTAGAAGCTGAAATTTGTTTCTATAAGGTGTGCATTGAATAATTTAGAGTAATGAACAAATCTGTGAAAATCAGTCTGGTTGCAGATAATTTTCAAATGGGGGATAGGGTGGCAGGGAAATGCCAGCCCATGTTCCTATCAATAGATCGTTCAGCTCTACTTCTCTGTCTACCCAGCATCTTTTCAGTAAATCCTATCTTGGGATGGTTACTGAGGCTCAGTCCATTCCTTATCCTGCCTGAAACAATTGTGAAAGTGTTGCAGAAACCCATTAATTTTACTTCACCCTAAATAGAACATCTCATTCAGGCAGAAAAGTCCTTTCTCTGGGGCATTTAACTAAAGTTCCACTTCTACACTTCCATCCATTAGGTCAAATTCTGCCTGATGTATACCCATTGAGTTCACAAGTATTTACATAGGGTACACATCAGGGAATGATTTCATCCTGTTTAATTTTCATTTAAATCTCACATATATTAAAGTAAAAGAAAAAATCAGGGAAAAGTCATAGCATGTCACATTCATCCTTCCAAATGCTGCTGCTTCTGGTCCCACTTGAAACTGAAAAGTGCTGAAACTTGATAACAGAGTAAACCTTGTATAGTTTTCAACCTGACTGGAAGCAGAAATACCAGAAAGCTAATGAGACAGCCTGTAGTTGCAAAATTTTCAGATCTGTTTTGCATACCAGAGAGGTCTGGATAGTTCAGATAAGGAATGAGAAATATTCAGCTTTGTATGTGAATCTTAGAAAATGGTCAGAAACACAGCAGTTATGTGTAGAACTGTACTGAAAGGGCTGAGACAAAACATTTTGGTTTGGGCCTGTTTCATGTGCTTTGCTGAATCAAACAAAACTGCCACTTCTTTTTGAGGTTCACAGCATTATGATTCACCCCACACAGAAACAGCCATCTATTTAAGAAAAAAGTAAGAAAAAAAGAAAAACAAGACAAGGGAAACCAAAGCAAACACAAGTATTCCTCAAGAGCTCTTAGTTATTTCTTTTGTACCTGCAGATGGCATTGTTGATCTTTCAAAGTTTTGTAAAAAGCCTGAATAACTAAGCATGAATAAACACATACTCACACACACAAAAGGAGCGGGGCAGATGTAATCACGCACAGATTAAAATAAAGGTCTAGGAAAACAGTGATAATGGGTAAAAACACATGCACTGAAAATCTGATTGGCATGTTAGTTAATTAAAATTAACAACAAGGAAAGGCTTTAGTTCACACCAGGGATTACTTATTGTGACAACTTTTTCCATAGTACTTTGTTTCACTGTGTGAGGGGGTTGATAACCAGTTTATTCACATATTAAAATATTTTTACCTAATTTGTATACAACAACAGCTAATAAAGGACACAGTGAAAGGATAATCTCATGAAAGAGGAAAGCACGGCTAACTACACAACTCTTAGGAGTAAACATTGAATGAACCAGTATGATTGCATGAAAGGTGAAAGATTCATTACCACTTTTTCTTGCGAGTAGTGTGCCGATTTATAAATACTATTCATCAGCTCAGTACCAGATGCCTTATATTAATTAAAAAATAAATCCAATATGCACAAAATATTGGTCCGAAAAACCTGATTCTCCACTATTTTGAAAATACCTGATTCTCTACTATTTTGAAATTTGGTCATTTATAGCTCTACTAACAAATCACCATAGAGGCCAATGTTTAGCAACCACTTGGCACTCCCTTTGCACAGGTGTAAAGAGATGACACAAAGCACAAAGTCATGCAGAATTACGCCTTTTGTGTTGGAAGCAACATATCTAATTTTGACTGAAGATGTCATTGTGAGTAAATACTTTTCATGGCCCTTCTAGTATACCACTGATAATGCAACTTTTTGAAAATGGGCTTTGGCCTGGAGACTGCAGCTCTTAGGCGGGAAACTACTTATTTAGAATTTACTATTCTCCCTTCCCTCTCCAACAAGAAAGTGAGATGGTCCAAATATGAATTTAATGTAGAAATGGTGGTGCCTCATGCCATAAGATCTTATCTTCCATGGCTTCCTTTGAGCAGCTCCCATTTTCTTCTAGGGGGTACTATGCAAATAGCATGATACTAGATTTATAGCGTGCCTGAGCATCATTCCTGTGGTCCAAGTTTTAAGTGCATTTGACTAATCTCATGTTAGTCTTTACAGGGCTGTTCAGAACACACAGATGAAGCATTTATCCACCCAAAAGAAAAAAAAAATCAGGAGTTAAATAAAATAATAAAGATACAGACAGATATAAAGCTAATGGAACAGGGATTTTTAAACATACAAGTAGTAAATCTGAGATGGTGCCACTGTTTATGAAGTGATGCCAGCCATCAAATTCTTTAAGAGCCCAAATGTTTCTTAATAGCTGTTGATATCATATACTATAAAATCAAGTGTATTTTATTTCCTGGATAAGAGAGCAGAACATTGCAAATTTACACAAGATAAAAAATCTCATGTAATAACTAGTAGTTAATGAGAGCTCGTGGGTACTCAGCACTTTTGAAAATTAGGTCGCTTAGTTAGAAGCCTAAGTAAGCCTAGCAGTAGCTTGTATTTCTGAAAATCTTTGCCTTACCACCATAATGAGATGTATGCCTACATATAAGTGCCCTACATTTCAGTGTGTTGAGCAGAACACTTACAGTTCCATTGACCCCCTGTATAGACACCCAACCTAATATCCCCATTCCTCAGCAGTAATTCACCCTATGTGAAGACAGACCATGGAGCTTAGGCAGGGCTTTCACTGAGGTGTAGGTCTGATTTGTTGTCAGGGTTCCATAAAAGCATTGTCAGTGGAGGTTACAATAAATCAGAATCTCCCCAGATTGCTTTGGCAATGCCACTTTCCCAGCTAATGCCACTCACTTTTGGGGCTGGATAGGCCACCCACAGTAGAAAAGAGGCTTCAGATAATTTTTCCTGCCAAAGTTTTATCTTTTATAGACTTTCCAGCACACTGGGGATCTGCCAGCAACTACACTGGCAGAAACCAGGGTGAAACTTGAATGTGCATCTAGTACATTTGGCCAATCTGAAAAACAATGTATGGCATTTAAAGTTAACAATCTTATGGGTTGACAGTTGGAAACCTGGAAAGAGTTTCTATACCAAGACACAGTTTGAGGACTGGTCAGGTTATCAAGTGATCTCTGTAGAACAATTTCTTGGAGAAGGCACTGAAGGCAACAGATAGAGGAGGTTCAAAGACCAATGAGGATGGGATTCTCACATGCTGCAGAAAGTTTAATGTAAGGCATTTGGTTGCTTGATTCTCCGCTCTGTCCAAACTGTGCTCTGACGTCCATCACACCTCTTCCCCCTTGCCACCTTCTCCATGTCCCCGTCATATGACACAAGCCCAAGATGCCTCCTCCTTCTCCTTACAGAAAGGGGCAAGCAGTGCAAGCTCAGCTGTTCACCAGCAGAGACTTTCCAAGCACATAGGGAATCCACTGCTGACTTTGGCTTTGGGCCAATTTATGAAGCACAACAGTGGCCTTATTGGCCAGAGAATTAGCTCCTCAAGTAAGACGAATTAGTGCAAATCATGGGACCCCATAATAGAATTAATAACAAAGAAAACACTTACTTTAATGAATGGAAGTCCAAGAGGCCAATGCTATACTTCATGGCTGATTTGAAATGAATTTTTTAAATAGAAAGGAAGACTCTTCCAGTCATTAAACTGCAAGCCTGGAACTCAGAAGACCAAGATTCCATTCCCTGAAGTGCCACAAACTTCTTTTGTGACATTGGGCAAGTCACTCAGTCTCTCTGTACCTCAGTTCCTCATCTGTAAAGTGGGGATAACAGTACTTCCCAACCTCACAGGGTGTTGTGAATATAAATCCATTAAAGATTTTAAGGAGCTCAGATATTACGGGAAGAGAACTCAGAGGAGTATCAGTGATAGATGATAATAAAACATTTTTTTTTTAATTCCTGTTTCTTGGCCTACAAGTGTTGAAACAAAACAGATTCCAAAGTTATAAATAATACACAATGCAATCCATGATGGACAGTGGGAAATCCATCGGTGCCGGAAGCCACAATATTTAAGTCATCAAATGTGCAAGACCAACAAAAACAGCATGAAGAAAAACAAAAACAAAAAACCCCAGAAAAAGGTACTCAACGGTTACCCAACTGCAAAACCAAAAACTTTGTGTTCTGAAGGCTGACAATAGAGGGTGTAGTGGATTGGCAATAAGGGCAAGTTCCATACGCAGGGGCACCCTACAAAGAGAGGTGGAGGCTGTTCTTGAAGAATTCAACCTTAGGAGCTGACAACCAAAACACCTCTGCCAATTTTAACTTTCATGGTGAGGTATGAAGTGAGAGGCCATCTCTCAAATAGTTAGGTCCCAAGCAGTTCAGGGCTTTAAAATTAAGCACAGTAATGAATGTTCTGCTTTTTTATAAGACAGAGTTAGTGACATTATTAGCTTGGCTTTATTTCTCTTAAAAATACTTTGTTTTTATACAGTCCTTGTTTTTTCTGCCTTTGATCACATGGAGAATTAAGTTGCATTCTTTTAAAATAGACACTTCCCCTATGTGTCTGTAATACATATACAAGTAAGCATACCAGAACTGAGGAACTGAAAGTGCTTTAAAAACATTAGCTAACCCTAACCCCCAATACTCCTATGAGTTAGTATTATTATTCCCATGGAAAACTGAGTCACAGAGAGGTTGAGCAACTGGCCCAAAGAGGCAAATGTGAAAACCAGTAGCCCCCCACATGCACCTTTAGAGAGTATTACCTGTTTTCATAGAGTAGAGAAAGGTTTTATCTGCACAACTCTACTGGACTTCAAGTTACATAGCTAAAAAAAGCTGCATACTGCTTGTAAATTTGCCCTTGAAGTTGGAATAGTTCTCTTGTTACATCGTCAAAAAAGAAAGAGAGGGTAAAATTAGGGCAGTTTGGGTCATCTTATATTTTGTCACTTCAGATAAAAGCACAATGCATCTGGGGTCTTTGGACATGAACAAGGCTACTGAGCTGTAATGCTCAGCTGGCTAGGGTCTGCAAAGTAGTAGATTTTAGAGTTCATGTCAGATAATATAATACCTTCACAAAAAGGATCTTGTGGAAACCTGGATGAGTCTGGAGGCTGGCAACAGAACACACAGCCTTTTACTGCTAGAGCATTATTTAAAATTCAGACTAGGTCATTAGTGGTCATAAATCATTATCCTCTAATGGCTGTTTGGTGGTCAATGTAAAACAAACTAGTAATCTCAGCCCAGTCTCTTTTGTGACCAAACCACAAAATCAACAGAATAAACAATGCTTCTGATTTTGCCACCACAATATACTCTAATGATTGAACGGCATTTAGATTGAACTGTCGTCTAACATCAAGAGGTTAAGATGGTCAGTTTGAGTTATGCTTAATAGACATTAGTGAGACCAAATGGGAAGTGTGTGTTGTATCTGTTCTGTGTCTAACAGAGCATTTCAATTTCCAGGGCTGTGAATCTGGCATCTTTCACAAGAAATAAATTAAGTAAAAAATATCAACACGGAATTTTGGAATCTGCACTAGTCAAATGCAAAAGTATGCACTTTACTTTAATCAAACTAAAAAATTCTGTGATATAGAGTTGTCAAATGATTGCAAAAAAGAAATAGAATATAGTGGAGTCAGCAATGAGAAAGCAGAAAATCCAGTTATGGAAATACATGTAAGAAAGGTTCAGCAATATCATTCTGAGCTTCTCAATAGTCACCATTAACATTTCTGAATAGAGCCATCCATGTGTTTTAGCTCTGTTACCTTCCAGGGATGTAAATTGTTTATAGTTGATTTGAAATACATCCGTTCAGTGGGTCACATATTTGCAAGAAACAGGTACAGTATTTGATTTTTTGAAGCCTTCACATTTGTGACATGTGACATTTAATAAGTTGACTGTGGATCATCCTATCAAATGTGCAACAAACCATGACATAACATCAGACTATGTAGCTGAAATTTTAAACACGTTCTGTGTAGTATACCCCCTGGTCTAACCAGAGTTGATAGTAGGACTTCTTTATAGCAGCTGGACTATTTTCACACCCGCATTTTAATTTAAATTCTCTTTTAAATTAAAATGAATGTGCAAGATCTGATCCCTTATTTTGTAAAACGACAGCAACAGTATATATTTACTAACTGTATTTTTAATTCAGAATACACTGAATTACAGGAGATTGCTGAAGCACATTTTAATGTGTGAAATCAAGATAATCCCTGACCAGTGCATATTGGGAACAGTGACAGTGCTGTGCAATGTAGTAGTACTAATTATTCTGTGACAAATGCATATTCAGCTCAGATGCAGTCAGGAAAAAAAAAGAAAAAAGACCAAGCTCAGACATCCAAAAACCACTCTTGATGAAGGGCTGTCTAATTTTATGACCAATAATAATATTTGCGGCTAGAATACGGGAAAATTGCATACAAAACCCTAGGGGTCCAGAGGGAATTTTCACTTTATAAAGAATTGCACAATTGACTAGATACATTATAGGGTTGGCCAGATGCATTATGGAAATTCTCTTTCCTCTGAAACATCAAGTGTAAGCCCCTGGCATAGAATACCAGGCTTGAAGCAACATTGGTCTGATGTGAAATGGAAATTTCTACATTCATAGGATTCTAGAGATACCTATTTAAAAAGTCTCATTTCTATATTCTAATCTGTCCCCTTTCCTTCCTCTCACCTCTACTATCTCTTAAACATTTCCAAAGGCTTTCGACTTAACTCTTTTTTTTAAATACAATACTGTATAGTAATTGATATTACACCTGATGCCAGTGAGCTCATGATATCTTTCCCAAAGCTATGTCAGGATTTCTTACAGGAATTATGGACCTAATTCTGTGTGAGTTTAAGATCGTCAGCTGTGCATAGAATTGGATCCCAACTAAGAGTGAGACATCAGTTGAGTTGTATCTTTCCAAAGAGTATTGGGTAGCTAGTCCAAATCATTCCATCCTTCCATAGAAATTATATGTGTAGTATAGTGATGCGAATAAGTAAGTATACAAATGTTTCTTAACCAATTTATCTAATTTCTACCAACACCCAGTATTAATTTCCAATATTAGTTTTCTTCCAGCATTGTGTAGCACATGTTTATAGTCAAAACTTGGTATTCACAGACTTATTAAAATAGTCTTTTCTTTGTTGCTTTCTCTTTTCAGCATTAGTGATTCAATTTCTTCACATATCTGAGCACTAGAACCATATCCCAATGCTAGTTTAATTTGCCCCAAATTCACAGAATTCACAGAAGTTAAAGATAGAAAAGACCTATTAGGTTGTTTAGTCTGTCTCCTTACCTATTCAAGGCTCATCATCACTATTGGACATTTGCATGTGTTTTGATTGGTTTAGCTTAAAATGTCCATGCCATGGGGCTTCCACCTTTTATTTCCTTTGGGATATTATTCAGCACTCTAATAGATTTTACTTTCAGGAAGTTTTATTAAATGTTCCTGAATATAAATTGGCATATTCTTTTTTATTGAAATGTGACTTGGGTTTTGTTTAGTTTGGTTGTTTTTTTCCCCTTCCTGCTCTGGTAGTTCAGGTTTAAATCAAGTCACAGACTCTGAGTCACCTAATTTCCATCTAAACACTCTGTTTCCTTTGAATGCTTAATAGTCTGCATTACAAAGCCAGGATCCAATGTCTTTTTTTTTTTATTTTGTAACAGAATGCTCTCCCATACCTTTTTGTACTGTCAGTTACTTCAGTAATGTTCTTTACAAATGTACTGCAATTTATTCTCAGTGATTTTACAATTGATTTATATCATCTGCCGTCAGCAACAGTCTGAGTTGCTCATATTCATGTTTTCTAGCTGTGATTCTATAAGTAAGTACTTTTACTAAGAACCCTAAAACTGAAAAAGGGAAATTCAAAATGCCAGAAGATGTTAGGAGAAATTTTCGAAGGCCCCCTTGGGTACTCTTCAGGATTATTTAAGTGGCCAGTACTGAGTGCTCAGAAAACCTGGAGAATTTTCAAAGTGAAATGCGTAAAATGCTTGTATCCCAAAAACATGCTCTTAGTAGTGGGCATGTTAATGATTTTGTTTCTAGGCACTGTTGTTATATTCCCCATGCTTGTATTCCCCTCCATTCATACAGTTTATGCCCCTTGTGCTAGATCTTGCTGTAGGGGACTTCTGAGTAAAGAAAAAATGCTCCCACCGCCTTCTACAGGACAAGGCATGTTCCAACAGTCAAGGTGCCTGGACAAAGACTCTGGGCAGATTCCACAGCAGTCCTTGTGTAGATTTTTCAATGTCTATGTGTCTTGTACCTACAGCTATCCTAAGGCTTCCATCCTTCAACCACTCATGCTGGAGAGTATACTGTAGCCACATGTATTGAAGCTACCATGTCCATATCCCAACTCTTGTACAAATCCACGGTACCTCTTCTATACCAAAAAAGCTTGTGTCCAGTTTCTACATCTCAACATTGTTATCTAATCTACCTACCTGTCTATCTAGGTTTTTTATATCCCCCCATTATAGAATCTGAACACCTCCCATGGCTTAAAACAATGACATCTACTCCTGGAAAGCTTGCCTACCCAGTCATCATCAATCGTAGATGAGGCATGTGGAATTTTGGTATCTCCAAGGGGCCCAGGCCCATACTGCAGTAGACAGTACAGCAGCTGAATCTCAAGGTTGCTTTAGTGTCATCTCACAAAAGCCTAATAAAAATGGTAAATTATGCAGTCCCACACACCAGCACCCTAAAAGGCACTGTAAATATTATCAGCAGACATTGTTCCATTTGCACTCCCTTTTTACACTATCCAAATATTTATTTTTAAAACGTCTGTTTACGCCATACTTATGCCTCTGGGTCCATTGTTTTCTTTCTAGGGACATTTACTTCTAACTTAACAGAGGAGTGTTGACAGGTAGCCTATCCATCAATGGACTGAGATGCTGCCATTTGAGACAATGTATGTGGGTCAGTCTGTGTCCATTTGGTATTTCTCTTGGGGTAGACAAGCTGTAGGAGACCCAATGAGGTGCTGCTACCTGTGCTCACTCTTTTGCTCCCCAGTTTAGCTGTGCACTAACTTCCTGATACCTGGGACAGCCTTTTATTGCCACTGAGTGATTCTGAAAATACAGTTTGAGATCACATCTTGCAAACCTTATCCCTTGTAAGCAACATTTCCTAGGATGCCATGATGACTTGGGAGGGCCAGAAACCAATTCTGAAAATCCCCTTCCTGTGTAAATCCCTACTGAACCCTTATATTGACACTCAAGTGGCCAGTCGCACCTGCACAGCCTACTGAAAATGGAGTCTTAAGACACTTACAGGAATAAACAGATTATAATGTTTGTTTATTGGTTGGCAAAATCAAACTGTTTCTAAAGTACATGGTTAAGCTTTTCTCAGTGAATATTTTCAAATAACTGCCCACCCATCTTTCACACTTACCCATAACTACTGCAGTCATTAACAGCAAATTTCCCATTGACTTGAGTGGTGCACGATTCAAGTTCTAAAAGCATTAATTAAAAAGTGATACAAGCAAAGTACAATTAAGTCAGTTTCCCACTGCAACATTTTGCCTTTCAACTGCTTAGCACCCCTTCCTTTTTAGCAATAAACTATACTAAGTGACCTAAATATAACATGTCTGGAGATGTACATGTTATTTCTGAGAA
Source organism: Mesoclemmys tuberculata (assembly GCA_007922155.1). Classification (NCBI taxonomy): domain Eukaryota; kingdom Metazoa; phylum Chordata; order Testudines; family Chelidae; genus Mesoclemmys; species Mesoclemmys tuberculata. The sequence goes on along the minus strand of ML675618.1, from coordinate 43,929,347 downwards.
GAGTTTGCATATTTTACATAAGGGAGGAAAAGCTTACATTGTTTTCTCATTTGAAGTAGACAAAAATCTGTAATATGCTCCAGCAAAATGATGACAACATAGTGTCATACAGTAGCAGGGAAGCTTTTGTCTTAAAATATATAGAAGTTGATAACACTGGACAACAAAAATTTTGCTTCCTGTATACTTTTGGGCTGCTGCTGATGAAAATCACCATGAAATTTCCCTATCACATGCGGTTTTTTTGTGAAATCGCCTATATTTGTTATTTCAATTCATAATTTAGGTCTATTACAATGTTGCCTACAATATAAGCTGAAATGTTTTCTATCTTGTGTCCAAGCATGCCTGGGCATGCAGTGACACTGTACCTAGTGCAGGCCACACAACATGCAGTGGGAATCCTAAGGTTTAGACAGAGCAGATGTTGGCAGGACAGGTTTTAGAAAAGCTATAAAAGCATTTCGCACACACCGTTCTATGCATTGCGTTTATATCAGTTTGCATTCATGTTGATGTGCATGCTCTATGCGCATAGCATATTGTGTGTACTCACAATAATAAAGCAATTGTACTTTCAGGAGGATTCGTGATAGCAAAATGCCTCGCCAATGTCACAACAGCCACAATACTTTCTGTTACATTTGAGGCGAATATACGCTTAAACCTCAAAGATGGACCATGACTGCATGCATTAAGAAAGCGTATGAGCTCTACTTTGGCTGTAAAATTGGTGATCACGACAAAGCCTGGGCTCCTCACATTTGTTGTGCAACATGTGCTGTCGGTCTTAGAGCTTGGCTTAGAGTTACTCGGAAGTCAATGCTGTTCACTGTCCCGATGATATGGCAAGAGCAAAAGGATCGCACGACAGACTGCTACTTCTGTCTGACCAATGTGTCTGGGTTTTCTGCTACAAACAAGAAATCCATTGAATACCCCAATCTCCCTTCAGCCATGAGACCTGTGCCACATGATGACAGTCTTCCAGTACTGAAGCTACCAGAGACATGGAGCCTAAAGGAGGCAGACGAAGATGTCATGATGCACAAGCCAGGAATGGAAAATGACACTGATCCAGATTTTGAACCATTTACGTTGCGTGAGCCTCATCTGATAACTCAATCTGAGGTAAATGACCTGGTCATGGATTTGGATTTGTCAAAGGCAAAAGTAGAATTACTGGGATCAAGACTGCAAAGATGGGGTCTGCTGTCACCAGGCACAAAAATTTCTCTTTCGCAGCCGTCAAGAAGATTTGACATAATTCATTGGTCAGGTTGATAATCTGTGTTTCTGCACTCACATTGATGGGCTGTTCAGTGCTTTGGGTTGCCACCAAGACCCACAACAATGGCGTCTTTTTATTGATTCGTCAGTGTTAAGCCTGAAAGCTGTTTTGTTACACAACGGCAATGTCCACCCTTCAATACCAATCAGCTATGCAGTACACATGAAAGAAACCTACGGAAACATGGAAGTTTGCTGAAACACATACAGTACAGCAACTACAACTGGAACGTCTGTGGTTATCTGAAAGTAGTCGTGCTACTACTAGGAATGCAGTTCGGATACACCAAGTATTGCTGTTTCATTTGTGAATGAGACAGCCATGCTAAACAGTCTCATTACATTAAAAAGGACAAGCCAGTCTGTAAGCAGTTGATTCCAGGGCAGAAAAGTGTAGCACATAAACCACTTGTAGACCCGACAAAGAGATTTTTGCCTCCTCTTGTTGTTGAAAATTTTCTTGGCAACTACAGAGCACCAAACTACGTGCAGCTGGTTGACAACATGCTTCGAGCATACAATGAAGTTGAATATGTCACTAAAGATTCATTTTCTGCATTCACGTTTAGACTTCTTCCCTGCAAATCTTGGTGCAGTCAGTGATGAGCAAGGTGAAAGGTTTCACCAGGACATTGCGATCATGGAAAAATGGTATCAGGGCAACTGAAATCCACCAATGCTGGCCGATTATTGTTGGACACTTAAACGAGAAGCCTCAGACACTGAGTACAAATGAAAATTATCAACAAAACATTTTTAGCTCAGTTGAACTATTGCAAAGCATTACCACCGTTATGCGATTAAACGCATTCATTCAATAAAAGTCAATTTCTTGTTTCTGCAAATTCCTACATGATACAAGTAGTCTGAAATTATATTTGTGTTTAGCTTCAAGTGGTCTAGCATAATCAAAAACAAATTTCTGAGGAAGCAACATTTTCGAAAAAATTTGTTGTCCAGTGTAATCAGCTCTCAAGTCACACCAAAGAATTCATTCCAGCAGAACATGCAGAACTTTATTCCAGCACTTTATTTTTTTGGCTCTGGAATGGCATTCCTGTATGATTGACCTGGTGCCTGCCCCAGAAAGAGAGATGGTTGTTGGTAACCTCTATAGGTTCATGATATCTCCTTTTGGAGTGTTCCTGGAAGCATAAGAGATAGAAGAGACAAGGGTACCATCTCCTCATGCTGCTTCCTCCACAACTTCCACTTTTGAGCCTGCTCTGGAAGGAGAGATGACATCCTGGAGAGGTTATTGAGACACCGTCTCCCTTTCCAGAACTGGGAGCTGGGTCCAAGGAGCTCTAGCACTTAAAAAAAAAAAAAGAACTCGAGCACTGTCATTAATTATATTTAGCATCTAAATTCAAGAGAATTGAGTGAATTAAGATGATAGATGAAATAACACCATTAGCATTATGTCTGTTTAAAAATTAAATGGTCATTCAAAGGCAAAGGAAACATCCCCCCGTCTTAAGAATGCAGGGTAGTTACTGCACAATGTTTGTGAACATTACATAACTGTTGGTTTTTAATGAAAAATGAAAGGCAATTTGTCATGCAGACTGGATTGGAAGGGGGGGGCATTTGTGTTATTTGACATCAGTATGTCAAAATCATAGTGATTCACGTGAGACATACCATGTCAGGTGCTGTTAGAAAAGTTATAATGTTCTGAGTAAGAAGATAATATTTGTGCTCATGTGTGATATGTGTGAAGGAAGTTATGGAGATCTTTGATGTACCTGTACTTCAAACTGTGCTGTAGAAGACACACCCCAGACAGAGAGGCCGCAAGACAATAACCCATCATTTACAGAAGCCAAAGGCCCAGGAAGAAACTAAAGGCATACCTGAAGAGTTACCAGGATTGGCCCATGTGACTCTGGACTCCATTTGAGTTCCTGTAAAGTTCCACAAGCCACATGGCCAGTAACAGAGGGTATATAAGATCAAACCACAGAAACCATTTTCTCTTTGTTCCTGTCCAGCTGCGGACACACATCTGGATCAACACACTTTGCAACTGAACTGAAGGACTTAGACCCATCCAGTTACTGGATGTATACCAGAGGAACTATACAAGCCTGCAACTCCACAATTGTTCTAGAAGCCTGATGTATATGGACTTTTAAATCATTTGTATATATCTGATTGCTTTAAGCCTTTAACACTTCTCTTATTGTTTGTTTTTCTTTTTATAATAAACCTTTAGTTTTAGTTACTAAAGGATTGGCTGGCAGCGTGGTATTTTGGGTAAGATCCAAACTCATGGTGAACTGGTCCTGTGGCAGATCCTTTGGGATCAGAGGCAATCTTTTGAGTAAAGAGCATAGAGTTTAAATAACTGGTCTCTTTACTGGACCTAGTGTCAGTTTGGGGAGCCAGAGACTGAAATGCAGTAAAGGGGGCTGTGTGTTTTGCACAGTGGCTTCTTGATAACCAGTGTGGGGGAATCAGAAGCACTGTATGTGGATGGTTGGGAAGTCTGACTGCAGTGTCACCCACCAGTGCTGGGAGAATTCGCTCTCCTTTTACAGCCTGCCCTGACCCTGGCATTATCAATGGGCTACCCTGGGCACGGACGGGTCACACAACTCTTTAGAAGAGTTGGTAAATTTCTTAGATTGGTTTTGTAAATGTGTGTTCTATTATACCAACTACTGATAGCATTACCAAATTATGATAATACTTAACATTTTATATTCTCATAACTCTCTCTACCTGTTATCTAATTAATCCTCACAATAAGCATGTGTGGTAAGCAGGATAGGAGTGGCAGAGAGTTAAAGTTACTTGTCTAAAGCCATAGAGAAAGTCACTGTAAGAGCCCCGGTTACAACTCAGAATATTTCTTGTTCTTAACCCTGTGCTCAATGCACTTGACTGCACTAGAGTTGAGGTTCAGTTAATGTTTCTATTAAAAACACAATTTTCAGGCTTTAATGTGGCAACTCCTTGAAATTGCACAAGGCTGAAACTTGACACACAAGTCGTCAATCCTTATCCAATTTTTATTTTGTTAATAACTTTAATAGCTATCAAATAGGATTGAATAGCTTAGGGCATTTTTAGTTACGGAATGGAAAATCACATACAGTAATTTGGATCAAGTTTCAGATTCATTTTTCCCCAGAGTTCTAGTACAATAAACTTCATTTTATAAGATTAAATTGTTCCAGGTTACAATGAAAGCCTCTGCTAGTTTGAGAAAATATTATTTGAAACTTCTAAAATATTTGGATTTGTTAAAAATTGTTGAATATGCAAAAAGTTATTATCTAGAAAGTTTTTTCTAACTTTATTTCAGTGAAAATTTATGTTGACTTTTGGGGTCATACAAACACAGAAATCAGAATTAAAAGATCAATTCTTGCTCTCTTCTTTCTCTTATATATGTCAGCAGAGTCTCATCCCTATTCCAGTACTACTCAGGTAGGATTCAATCCAGTGCTCAGAGAAGTTTGGGATTGATTTTACTGGAACAGGACTGGGCCAATAGATCAAGTCTATGGAACACGGCATAGGATGCTGAAAGAGGTGAAATTATGCATATGCTCTGTGTGTGTGTGCCATCAGAGGACTTCATCTGACACCGTATATAAATACAGAATGATAGAGAATGACCGGCCCAACTCTGCTTTGCACCCAATGCAGCCTGTGAAAAACAGGTGTTAAGTGGACTTGAGAGGGATGCAGAGTGTTAAAATCTGCTTCCACTAGGAATGAAAAGTACTTTTTGAGATGAAAGATTATCTTATCAATGTTCATTCGTTCCCTTTTATTTTCTGGGAGCTAGATTAGTCAAGTTTTAAATATGCCAAGTAGCGGGGCTTCTTTGGGAATGTCAGGAATCAGAGCTTGTGAGAAAGTTTCCTCTTTCTAAAAAAAAGTACAAAAATTCAAATTCAAAAGACACTTTTTTTTCAAAAATTCAAAAAACACTTTTTTAAAGTAGGAGGGGATATAATTATAAGGGCTATTCTCTGGTGGCTTAGAACCTACCTGACAGTTCTGATGCCATTCAAATCCCTGCTAACAGCATCACAGGAGAAAGGGATCATAGTCAATGGAGTTACATAGTCAGGACTCCACTGCACTACCCCTAACCTCAGTTGTATTTTTCACACCTTATGGTCTTTACATCCCTGTGTAAGTTAAAGTAGATTCAGGGGGATATGCCCTTGTGCACAGAACAGCAGGAGGATCAAGTGAGTGCAAAGGTGTGTTTATATAAGGTGTGTTTAATAATGCGCACAAAGGCACCCTACCGGCCCCCCCCCAGTTTGTTCTCTGTGCAGTTTATCTGTAACCCAGTGTCTGGCCCTGTGTCTGACACTTACAAGCCACAAACAGGGAAAGGGAGACTGTTAATTATAATCCATTTATGATGTAAGGCATGGTCTGAGATTTCTCTCACTTTGTAAAGTATTTCTCCTCCATCCCCAAGAGGATGGTAGGTTAACCTGACTTAATTATGATTAGCATCAATTGTAAAGAGTTCCAAGACATGAAAGTGGAGGTCCAGGCATTCAGTCACAGTTAATTTTATTTTACTGTGGAGCCTGGTATCTGAGCACTTACTAGGCAGAATATAAAATACATGTCATATATGTAAATGACTTACAAAATTGTGCCAAATTCAGAATTTGTTTCACACAAGCCCTTTTACTATTTCCTTTTCTGCAATTTGCATTCCTTCTATTTAAGAATAAATAGATTATTTTAATGGAAAAAAATTGTAAAACTATTTATCTACGCTAATTACAGTATTTGGCCCCCATTTCTGTAGTATCTGAGAGTGCAGTGTACAAAGCCATTTAGGCACATAATCTCCAAAGTTAGAACCTTAAAACCCTCTGCGTGGTTCACTGCAATCCATGAACCTTCTGCTTAGCTGCCAGCTAACCCTGTAGGCAGCTAGACTGAAAGTTGTGAAAGTTCCCTCCTAGGCATCTAAGAAGTTTTAAACCCTGGAGCACATGCAATGCTGCCCCACTCTAAGCATCTGGAAGCCTATTTCCCATCTAAGCCCCAGAGCGATTCACAAACTAGGGGGAAAATAGCCCGGCATGGAGAAACCCAGGTTCAGTTCCCCTCTGCCAGAGAGGGGGAAAAATGGATTTAACACAGGTCTCCTATCCCTAAGGAGAATGTGCTAGTCACTGAGCTGTATGATATTTTGATGTGGGGCTTCCTCAGTCTCTCCTGTTGAAGCTGATCACTACATGGATAACCAATGGAAGAATGATTGGAGCAGGAAGACAGGACCCAAGGTCTCCTACCTCCTAGATGGATTCCCCACCCACTGGGTGACAGAGTCATATTCTCTTTTACTCTTTCTCTGTTGGTCTAGTCATGGCTTTTCCACAGTGGCTAAGTACTTAAATAGTCATTATATCAGAGAGAGAGAACATCCTTCCTTAATCCACCTTTATTTGAGAAATGGAACTGTTTTTGCATAGAAATAGCCCTGATTTTGAATGCATAATTTGCATATATTGGTCACCATCAATAAGATATAATTTTTCTACTTATACTATCTGGTTTGTGAAATACTATGGGTATCTTCCATGTTAACTAAAAGGAATACTGTGGTACCACTGATACCATGTTGTGTACAATCAAGATGAAAATAGACTTTTGAATAGGGAGCACAGAGCTCTGAATAAAGTGAACTCCAAGAGCTGATATTTAATGCTTCCTTCAAGAAAGACGCAAAGGATGCTTCTGGGATTCATGGAAAGGCAAGCTTATGTACAAAGCATGCATACAGTAGGCAAGTTTGCCTTTTGGGGTAAAGAAGATGTTGAGTGAACCAGGTTGCTCATAGAGAGGGAAGCATATGTAATGGAGACAGTACTTCAGAGGAGCAAGGTATATGCATGAGAGTGGGGCTCACAGGACAGAGCACATGGTAGTGTCTTTACTAGGGAATGAACAATCCAAAGGGGAATGTTTCTGTGGATAGAAAGGGACACCAGCCTTGCCACTATTCCCTGAAATGATCCTAATGTCTTAGAAGGTGGTGGGACAACTAGAAACTACCAATCACCCTCGTAGCAGAGCCTACATACTGTTAAATTCTGTTTTATTCTAGAGTTGTAGTACATTTTGGGCAGAGGGGTTAATGAGAAGGACACGTAAAGTGAAACATTAATCTTTTTACAGACTGTACAGTGGCACATTTTCTCCTCATCACTGCTGAAGAATAAGAAAAACATTTTTAAAAAAATCAATAGCATATAATTGTATTCAGTTTTGCAAAATCTGTCTCTTCCTTTTTAAGTTTCATCCACCACTTTTAAATTTCTTTATTAAATATATATATCCTCACTTCTGTCTCTCTTTTTTATGCTAGACAGACAGATTTTAAACAAGGCAAGTGTCAGTCCTTTGACTTGCTACAGTGAAAGATTAAACTAAAAATTCATGCCCCAACAGTTTAGTATTATATCCTTTGTGTTAAAGCAAATCAGCATTATGGAATTCCCTTCATATATCAAGATAAATTGAATCCCTCCCCCCTTTTTTACTTCTCATAAATAATTTGCCAGACATCATTTTTTCATGTAACGTTATTCTTTTTCTTCCACTTCATTTGCCTTCAAAGCAAAAAATCAAAGATAGCAGCTAAAATTGCAGTTAACATTTCAAATTCTCTTGTTTTTGCCAACCACCTGTTTTTTCCATATTCCTATTTGAGAAGTTGTCTATTAAAAAGTCTCATTTTGATTCCTATATCTATATTGGCTTCTTAGATAGTGTTCCTTGCAAAAGCTGCATTTTCTCTGACATCTGCAGTTTTAAATTTTCCATAGAATAAAATATCTTCTATCTGGTTTTAAATCAAATTTACTTCCAGTATCCCATTCCTGGCAATCAGTACTAATCAATCAATTCATTATAGTAATAGTGTATATTCTTCCTATGTTTTAAATAATATTTAAAGGTTATAAATCCCAGGTCTTTATGTCATTCTTTTGGTTACGATCTATAGTATGTCAAGAGCCTTTTTAGTACTTTGTTATGATAATAAACATTTACTGTTCAGTACTTCAAAGTTAATTATCTATATTTAAACTATATATATCCTCCAACATACAGTTTGAGGCTGGCAACAATATAATTGTAGCCACCTTGCATTACTTAAGCTGATAATTGATAATTTACCACCAATTTCCATTTTAGTCAACCATAAGTAATAATGTACCTCTAATGCTTCTTAAGTCAATTTCCATGTCCTAAATAACTAACAGCAAAGCCATCTGGTTACACAGTAGGGAGCTGAGACTTGTACTTTTATGCTAATCTCTGTTCATATATGGTTACCTCTTGATTTCAGCTCCAAGCTCTCACGATTCTCCATTTGTCCATCTCTTCCATCTGTTGTGCACTGTCTCTAAGTTTTATGGAAGAAGCATTGTCTTTTTTTGTTAGCTATTTGTACAGTGCCTCGCACAATGGAACCCTGATTCTTGATTTGATTCCTAGTTCCTGCTGTAATAGAAATTAAAAATGATGTAATGCAATATGTCCCACAGCTACCAGGTATATAAATCAGGGGAGAATTTGGCCTATACAATTTATGTGTAGTTGGGAGTAATTGAGTCTCTGACCATGTACTTCTGGCAGCAAGTACTTCCTTTTCTTTATCTAATGGCTTAGTACAGATGCAGGAGAGTCTCCCTTTTCATGTTCTCATTGTATAAAAAATCATCCATTTTCATGTAGCAATAAATTATTCTCTTTGCTTTTTCCCAAATATTTGGTCTCAGCAACAACTCAAGGAAATGTTGCTTTTTAACAATCCCATGATAATATTAGTTTTTATTCTGCTTTCTTGGGTTTCCAGGACATTTGTAAATTACCCTTGACAGTGTAGCAGTCCTAATTTGTGCATTTGTTATCCAACTCCCACACCATTGTATTTCGGTTCCCATGGATCTTCAGAAGAAATCTATTCAGCAACAGCATCTTGTTCAACATACCATAACAGGGTTTGTAAACAACAACAAAAATCACATTTCTATGAGGCCTTCACAGGCTTCCAGACAGCAACAAAATTGATTTTATAGGGCTTTATATCACTCTCTCTTTCCTCACTTTACTAACATATGTTTCTACTTTCTCACTTTTAATCAACCTCTCAATATACTCTGAACAATCAAAATCCAAATTGTTGTTTGGCTACTCAGTTATACAGAAGGTTTGCTTGGGTCCTTCACCTATGCAGTTTCCACCATTATTCTGGCTTTTTCTGGAATAATAAATCTCCATGACTTCAACTAAATTGACAGCTTGTTTTCAGCTTGGTATGGTTCTGATATCAAATTATAATTCTATGATGTGATCCTTTCTTGTAAAGGATATCAATAGAAAGCAATGTACTGGGCTGTTTGTTTACTACTACAGTTAAAACAACCACAGATATGAAAAGGGATGGTGGGGAAGACAATGAAGTGAAAAGGGAAGCCAAGGCATGCCCAAAGAAGACAAGAGGAAAGAACTAGAGAGATATAGAGTAGACAATATTGAAAATGACACCTAAATATAGTAACTACATCTGTACTACCCTTAGCCCTATTGTATGGGGAGATTTTGATGACCAGTAAAAGGGCTAGGGACCACCTACCAATAGTGTAAGATTGATTATCATACTTGTTGCTAACAGCAACAGCTAACAGCAACAGCAAAAATCGGGAGGCCTTTTTGCAGGTCTTTGCAGCCTTAGCATGACTAAACCAGGAGGGGAGGGGAGCCTTTGCTAAACCTTTATCTGATTCTGCCCCTGGTGGATGTGCTGGGATTGGTATTTCTGGAGAAAAACAAGAAGCTTATCTATATTTATCCTCTGGGATGTGTTTGTTAGGGCCTCAATGCATGAAGATTCTGCACAAATACATTCAGCTAATTAGTAATCTGAGGAATCCTCTTGCTTAGCTTTTGAAATTGCTTGCCTAACAAGTTTTTGACTGACTTATTATTGTCTACTAACAAGGATAAATAAGAGGGAAAAGTTTGAGCTAGTTGTACTCTTCAGGATCTCTCTTTGGACACAGTCCGAGGCCCCACCAGTAGTTGAAAGAAGGGCCAATCAGAAGGCTGCCACTATATCTCTCGAGAGCCACCCCAAACTTTGATAAGTATTGGGGGGGTTACTAACCTGTTGCAGACATGTGTAAGTGATACTAAATAAAGTATAGCTTTAAGTGAGAGCCCTCTTGTGTTGTTCTGTTCATGCCAGCCATCTATTGGTTGGACAGCCATGTCTCCATTGATTTATTTCCTGACACCACCTCACACAGATTAAAAGCAACCAAGAGCTTTGGGTTGAAAGAACCGAGGTAATACTATCACAGAAACAATAAATCAGTCACAGAAGGGTTTTGAACAACACTGAATGAACTGAGAAATTATGTTATTAAGAACAGAAATTTAATGTTAGAACACTACATTTAATAAATAATTTGAAGTATTTTTATATATGAGGACACTAACAGCTTACTATTTGGCATTGATAGTAAATCTACTTTATCCTGAATGACTGAAGGACTTGTGTGGCAGAGGGATTAAGATAATTGGCGAGACTCAAAAGTAGCAAATCTCCAGGATCAGACAGAATTCAAGCCAGGGTACTTAAAGGTAGCAGAGTGTTTACCAACAATAGAGAGCTTTTAGGATGGATCTTTGCTGATTTTTCATAAATTTTGCATTCACAAATAGGCATTATTTTCTCTACTCAGGTTATTTTTTTCCAATACAATCTATATACACTATCTACACTACACAGTAAGTGCTCCTGAATATTAGAGTCTGAAGCATATGATAAAACATACTTACCAAACTAATTTAAAATGAGTCTTACAAAATCTAACAGACAAGAGGAAATACTCTGTGGGTCTTGGTTAAATTGCTTTGCTGTTTTAAACATATATTTTGTTGCAAGACCTGATAAATATTATGATTGTTATATTTAATAGCAATATACACATGGAGCTAAAAACAGTAACAAGAATCTTAACATTCTGGAGCACTTAATAATTAGTCACTTAATCATTTCCCTGCCATTGTGGGGACCTCAGGCACGGGTGCACTTCAATCCTTCCTTCTATCTGTCTGTGGCACATAATAGTCTAGTCGACAGTAGGCTGTAATAATTTGGTGTCATTTCAGTTGACAGGTATAAAGTTGCTGGATGGCATAGGTGGCCTACAATATACAGGAGGTATGACTAGATGATCTGGCCTTAAACTCTGACTCTGTGATTCTGCTCTGTAAATATGCTGAGGCTCAAACCCATGGAGAGAGAACAAATTAAAGAAATTGAAGAGAAAGTCTGAAAAAAATATCCACAAAATTTAGTCAGCCTCTAATGAAAATATTGTGTTCCTAATGAAGACTTTTAGTATAGACTTATAGATACATAGACTCTAAGGTCAGAAGAGGCCATTATGATCATATAGTCTGACCTCCTGCACAGCGCAGGCCACAGAACCTCACCCATCCACTCCTGTAACAGACCCTGGACCTATGACTGAGTTATTAGAGTCCTCAAATCATGGTTTAAAGACTTTAAGGTACAGAGAATCCACCAGCAAGTGAGCTGTGCCCCATGCTACAGAGAAAGGTGACCCCCCCCAGTCTTTGCCAATCTGCCCTGGGGGAAAATTCCTTCCTGACCCCAAATATGATGATCAGTTAAACCCTGAACATGTTCGCAAGACTCACCAGCCAGACACCCAAAAAAGAATCCCCCTTAATAACTCAGAACCCATCCTATCTAACATCCTTTCGTAGGCCATCAGCATATCTACCACCAGTAGTCAAAGATCAGCCAATTACCAAACTAGGCTGTCCCATCATACTATCCCCTCCATAAATCTATCAAGCTCAGTTTTGAAGTCAGCTAAGTTTTTTGCCCCAACTTCTCCCCTTGAACCACCCTCTGGTGGTTAGAAATCGACATCTAATTTCAAGTCTAAACTTCCTGATGGCCTGTTTATATCCATTAGTTCTTATGTCCACATTGATGCTGAACTTAAATAATTACTCTCCCTCCCTGGTGTTTATCCCTCTGATGTATTTATAGAGAGAAATCATATCTCCTCTCAATCTTCTTTGGTTAGGCTAAACAAACAAAGCTCTTTGAGTCTCCTCCCATAAGGTAGGTTTTCCATTCTGCGGATCATCCTAGTAGCCCTTCTCTGCACCTGTTCCAGTTTGAATGGGGGACCAGAACTGCACACAGTGTTCCAGATGAGGTCTCAGCAGCACCTTGTATAACAGTACTAACACCTCCCTATCTCTACTGGAAATACCTCATCTGATGCATCCAAGGACCACATTAGCTTTTTTCTTGGCCACATCACATTGGCAGCTCATAGTCAACCTCTGATCAACCAGCACACCCAGGTCCTTCTCCTCGGTCACTTCCAATGGATGCGTCTCTAGCTTATAGTAGAAATTCTCGTTATTTGCATACATGACCTTGCACTTTCCACTGTTAAATTTCATCCTATTTCTATTACTCCAGTATACAAGGTCATCCAGATCTTCTTGTATGATATCCTAGTCCTTCTCTGTATTAACAATGCCTCCCAACTTTGTGTCTCCCACAATGGACAAGTACAGAGTCCTGCACTTAGGACAGAAGAATCCCATGCACTACTACAGACTGGAGACCGATTGTCAAGGTAGCAGTTTTGCAGAAAAGGACAAGAGATTACAGTGGACAAGACGCTGGATATAAGTAAGCAGTCTATGATTTTATGTAGCATAAAATAGTTATAGGAGGGTAGCCAAAATTAAATACTTTCAGACATGGCATGTTGTTCATATATCATAGAATATTAGAATTGGAAGGGACCTCAGGAGGTCATCTAGTCCAACCACCTGTTCAAAGCAGGACTATCCTCAGCTAAATCATCCCGGGGAGGGTTTTGTCAAGCCTCAGCTTAAAAACCTCTAAAGATGGAGATACATCCACCTCTTTAGGTAACCCATTCCAATGCTTCACCACCCTCCTAGTGAAAAACTTTTTCCTAATGTCCAATTCCTCCCCCACTGCAACCTGAGTTCGTTGCTCCTTGTTCTGTCATCTGCCACCACTGAAAACAGCCTAGCTCCATCCTCCCTGGAACCCCCTTTCAGATAGTTAAAGGCTGCTATCAAATCCCTCCTCATTCTTCTCTTCTGTAGACTAAACCAGCCTTGTTCTTTCAGCCCCTCATCATAAGTCTTGTGCTCTAGCCCCCTTATCATTTTTGTTGCCCTCCGCTGGATTCTCTTCAATTTGTCCACATCTCTTTTGTAGTGGGGGGCCTAAAACTGGACACAATACTCCAAATGAGGCCTCACCAATGCCAAATAGAGGGGAAAAATCACTTCCCGCGATCTGCTGGCAATGCTCTTACTAATGTAGCCCAATATGCCATTAGCCTTCTTGGCAACCAGGGCACACTGATGACTTATATCCAGCTTCTTATCCACTGTAACCCCCAGATCCTTTTCTGCAGAACTGCTGCCTAGCTCATCAGTCCCCAGTCTGTAGCTGTACATAGGATTCTTCCGTCCTAAATGCACTTGTCCTTGTTGAACCTCACCAGATTTCTTTTGGCCCAATCCTCCAATTTGTTTAGGTCCTTCTGTATCCTATCCCTTCCTTCCAGGGTATCTACCATTCCCCAGCTTAGTGTCATCTGCAGACTTGCTGAGGGTGCAATCTACCTCATCCTCCAGATCATTAACAAAGATGTTGAACAAAACCGGCCTCAGGACTGACTCTTGGGGCACGCCACTTGTAACCGACTGCCAGGTAGGCATGGAGCCATTGAGCACTCTTCGTTGAGCTCTTTGCTCTAGCCAGTTCTCTATCCATTTTATAGGCCATTCATCCAATCCATACTTTTTTAACTTGCTGTTAAGAATACTGTGGGAGACCATACTAAAAGCTTTGCTAAAGTCAAGGTATATAACATCCGCCACTTTCCCCACATCCACAGAACCAGTCACCTCTTCATAGAAAGCAATCAGGTTGGTCAGGCATGACTTGCCGTTGGTGAATCCATGCTGACTTCTCCTGATCTCCTTCCTATCTTTTAAGTGCCTTAAAATGGATTCTTTGAGGACCTGCTCCATGATTTTTCCAGGGATTGAGGTGAGGCTGACCTATAGTTCTTTGGATCCTCTTTCTTCCCTTTTCTTGAAGATGGGAACTATATTTGCTTTTTTCCAGTCATCAGGGACCTCTCCCAGTTGCCACAAGCTTTCAAAGATAATAGCCAATGGCTCTGAAATCACATCAGCTAACTCCCTCAGAACCCTTGGGTTCATTGCATCTGGCCCCATGAACTTGTGTATGTCCAATCCTTCTAAATAGTCTTGGACCTGTTCCTTCAGCACTGCAGAATGTTCACCTCCTCCCCATTCTGTGCCGCCCAGTGCAGTAGTCTGGGAGCTGACCTTGTCTGTAAAAACAGAGGCAAAAAAGGCATTGAGTACCTCAGCTTTCTCCACATCCTCTGTCACTAGGTTGCCTCCCCCATTCTGTAAGGGGCCCACACGTTCTCTAATCTTCCTCTTGTTGCTAACATACCTGTAGAAACCCTTCTTATTCCCCTTCATATCCCCTGCTAGCTGCAACTCCAATTGCACTTTGACCTTCCTGATTTCATTCCTGCATGTTCGAGCAGTATTTTTATAATCCTCCCTACTCATCTGACCAATCTTCCACTTCTTGTAAGCTTCTTTTTTGTGTTTAAGATCACCAATGACTTCTTTGTTAAGCCACGCTGGTTGCCTATCACACTTGCTGTTCTTTCTTGTTGCCTTTAATATGTAAAAGTAGAAGCTCTTACCAATTAGTTTATATGAAATACCATGTAAATTAGTGTATTTGATTCACAAAAGCCTAGGCCTCTAACTCATTGGCTTTTTTTTACCAGTGATTTGTTTGCACCTAAAATGGGTTTCATTACTGGAGCCAACCTAATAGTCATACAGAGGCACCAACAGGAGTTTTGCATTAACTGTGAAATAATATTTCCAGTAGTTCTGCTCTAAACTCGCATTATGTTTGCAATATAAACTCAGATTATTCAAATGGCTTGTACTGATGTCCTAAAATACATGAAGAGGGTTTCATGTCTAGGTCACATTTGTCCAGTGTATGGGGCCTGATTCTTCACTATGTGTAGTCCTTTATACCTATGCAAAATCACTGTAAATCACTACTAATCAAAATAGTGTAAATGACAAAGGGTGCAAGTCAGCAGAAAAATAAGATGGGTGTTAAGATTTAAAAATAATATATTCAAGTCTACTTTTTAAAGCAATGTTCAAAGTATATTCTCATCAAACTTAAGAAAATAATGTATTGTTTAGTTTTATTATTATTTGATATTATTATAGTGTCTAAAAGCCCCAGTAAGTCATTAGTGGCCCTTTGTGATTGGTACTGTTTAAGAATTTTTTAAAAAAATGTATCCCCAGGACTAAACAACAAAGGGATAAAGATTGGGGCTTACAAATGACCACTCTTCTAAATTAAGATGTTTTACTGCATTGCTTCAAGTGAAGAAATGAACAAAGTTATCTGTTTATTTTCCATTTTCACAGAACATACACTGCAAACTTCCATTTTCAAACTAGAATTATGTCTTAATACAATATTAACGTGTTTCTTAGGTCTTACCTTTACCAATTCATTATGATTATTCAACCTGGGATGACCCAAGCCATCCTCATTCAAATAAAGAAAAAGAAGCAAGAACTTCTTAAGAGAACTCTGATTTACATTTACCATTGAGATTTTTCTATAATGGCAACTTATCCGTGATGGCTTATATATTGTCAAAACACTTTTAAGGCAAGATCATAATGTTCAGCTCTCATTTATTACATTGTGCTGCTAATTAAACACACTTACGCACATGAAACCAACTTCCTTTAGTATCCAGTATTGATGGTGCATTACAGCTGGTGTAGCACTTTCATCGCAACATAGAAAATATGAGCTATTAGGTTGTAATTTCCTGTTCATCCAAATGTGAATTTCTGTGGAAAGTTTGGTAAAATTAGGTTTGACCATTCCTAAGATGGCTGACTATGAAAAACAACAAAACAACAAAAACCACCAAGTGTTTTACATCTGATCACAGTGACAGTCCTCTGCTGGCAGGACTCCCACTGTTAGCAATGGGAGTTCAGTGAAGGGAACCTAACTTCTAACCTTGCAACCTACTGAGCATCTTCAAAAGGAGATAAACATCTCCAGTTCTCAGAGGTGTTCAATGACTAGTGGGGTAAAGCCTTCAATGTCTCAAACACTTCATAACATCTCATGAAGATCAACAAACAGTTTATTATTTTTAAAATGATAAGCTTTTTGATGGCATTGTTCCTCAAGGAAGCCAAATGCCTTTAGTATGCACCATCATTTCTTTCCAAATTAATAAAGCTTGATTGATTTTTGAACACATAAAATATTTAGGTAAGAACTCCTGCAAAGATTATCAGGAAGGATCATATGGGAGATATATCTTTGAATTAGTGTTACACTATGCCATATGATTAACTAGCAACTAGTCAAGAGACAAAAATAGAGCCTAAAAGGAAAAGGATCACATAGTGAAGAAAATAGACGAGTAAGAATTTAGATCTTTAGCTTTTGACAGATTTTGTAATTGCTGGAGCCAAAACTGATTTCAGCTTTGCAAAATGTTAGGAGATACTTAATGAGTGAACACAAGTAAGCATAATATGTTTCTAATATAAAATGTTGTGCTAACCTTATATATAATGTGATGTGTAATACGTATTTACATGGACGTTGGCTAGCCAGCCTCTGCTTGGCAACATGATTATAATTAAATCAAGATGGCACTTTCACTAAATTATTATATGAGACAGAAGTAAGGAATCATGTGAGATTTATACTGTTTTAGCAAAGCGAGGAAGCATCTGTAAGTAATTAAAACTATTACTCATTAAAATAGAATAGGAAGTACTGTGTGACCCACGATGTTACATACTGGAGGATTAAAACAGAAATTTGAAGTAGTGAAATCACCGGTGAGGTTTCCAAACATATTTGTTTGTAATTAGTTGTTATACTGTACTGTTTATCCCTATTACAGATTACCTTTATAGTTGGTTGTTGCCACTCGGTGAGCTTCACAGTACAGGACATTAGCGTCTAACAAGTCAAGGTTGTCATGACCACAGGCTTGAGTTGTAAAGTGTTAAAAACATTGCATTTAGACACGTTAATGGACCAGCAAGCCATGTGTGGAGCCCAAAGATTTGTGTTGCTAGTGTTGCACCAGTAGCTGAGGCAGATCCAGCCATTCCTGGTAGATGCTGTCTTCCAGGTAACTTACTGAATAGATAGTAGCCAACCTATTAAATATTGCAGTGTCAGGGTTAAAGATACTGCAAATTACATACACGATATTCAACACTGAGCACTGTTTTTTAGAACATAAGAATGGCCATACTAGGGTAGACCAATGATCCATCTAGCCCAGTATCCTGTCTTCCAACAGTAGCCAAAAACATAACAGTTAGGATATGGTGTCACTGATCCCAAATTCTAAATTGTGCTAAATGGAATTTACCTACATGATTTAACTCATTGCCAATTTACAACAACCTCTGTTATACACCGAGAACATGCCATTTTGCTAATTGCTTATCATTAATAAGATCTGGCAACTTCCCCCTTTTCCTGTATTTCTAATGAACTGGTTATACATAACTAATACATAACTCTTGTAAGCAGTGCAAAGAATTTTATACCCACACAATATTCCCTTGTTTTGTTCTTTTTTATGATTAATGTATTCATTTTTACTTGTGTTTGGTTAAACAGTTTAGTAGTGTTGATCTGTTCAGCTACTGAGTTTTGTGTACATTCTAATAAGATGGTATTATATAAACTAACATTTGCTTTTACCCAATAAACAAATTCAGCTGAGACATAGTCCTGGTCTACACTTACCTTCAAATTTGGCAGCAGTAAACGGGAGTTACGTAAGCTACGCAGAGCTTTGACTTCCGTCGACTTCGTAACTCCTTTTCTTCATGGCATCTTCGCTGTGCAGCGCCACTTGAGGGGGTGGTTTTGACTCGTTGATTTCTGGATCGATTGACCAGCTCTTCACTGACCGCTCAATCGATCCAGATAGATCAATCTCACAGTGGTGAATTTGTCAGCATCAGTGAAGATGTAGCCTAAGTGACAGATATATGCTCACTTTGCTTAATAATATACATTTAAAATAATAGATCTGGTCCAGCCAGTGGTCTTTATAATATCTCTAGAGTTGATTGCTTTTAACTATGTTAAAATGAAGTTAAGTTGAGGGAACCTTTCAGTAACTTGAGGGTTAAAAAACCTAAAACTAAACCCCCACCAGGAGTATTTTACATACCCAGGAAATGCAAAGTTAAGTTTACAACAAAAAGAAGTCTAGACCTTTTTTAAATACAGACGTGCACAATTAAGGAATTAAAAAAACCTTAACTCTGCCATATAGTGACAACATCACATGAGGACAACTAAGGTACCTTTTTAGTCTCCGATCAGATGAAACTGATATTTAAAGGTACATCACGGTTTGTTGTCTTTTGCGGGGAGGGTAGGATGTTCTTTTTTTCTCTCTCCTGGATGTTCAAATCAGTGCTACATTATTAAAGAAACCAGTTTTTAAATTAATTTTATATGTATACTTCTTAAGAGATTTACTTGTAAAGTCTCAGAACATTTATTCTATACAAAAGGAGTGGGTAGAATACTTTGGGGAAAGATACACTGTATTTTTCATACATAACAAAGAGGTTGAATCCCTGCATTAAGTGCAAAATGAAACTTAGCTTTAATTATGGAGTTCCAACCAATGTTTCCAGATTGTGCAGTAAATCATAGTCTCCGTTTTTTTCCCAAAATAAAGAAAACAGGAACATGAACTGTAAAACCTTAGATTAAGAGACAGATAATCAATCACCTGAGCTACAAAGGTGCAAATAGAGATATCTGCCATCTTGGCGTGGGAAAATGCAAATATATTGCCAAAGGCTTCACCAGATCCCAAACCCAAGATAATGCCAGATGAGGAGAGCCTCTGAGGTATCAGAGAGATGAAGAAAATACCCTTTTACCACCTTTAATAAGGGAGGAACTTTGAATGGACAGCAGGGGAATGAGGAAACTCCTAACTCTTGCATGGCTGGGACATGGCTGCCTCCCCAACCTGCCCCTTCAGTTCTCTGTTTAAATGTTGACTGGGTAATGGGGAACAGGACAAGCTGATTGGCTTCTGGGGGTACCACTTTGCCTGTATGAGCCAAGCCTCTGTTTTGCAAAATCTTCAGTTAGCTCAGCCATGACTGGAAAATAGGAAACAGATGGGCTGCACTGTAAGACTCTGAGGAACAGAACAAGCACATAGAGCCTGGGAGTCGTTTTGACTGAAATATTACCCATGTAAGGTTGTGACTGCCACCTGCCTCTTTCTTCAGCTCCACAGGGCCTCTTTAAAAGTCATGAGCTTTCCAGTCACGTTCACAGTCCTCTTTTGGATGTCAGAACAAATCTCACCAAACACAAAACTCCAGAAATTCCAAACACAAAATCATGTATCAATCCCAACTCTATATGCTTTTCTGTTTCCTTTGTTTCCTCTAGCAGTGTCTGCAGCTCCTCTGAGCACACACTCAACCCTTGCCTATAGATTTCTTTTGCCCTTTGTCTTGAATTACCCAAATCCTCCCAGGCAAGGCTTCTGTAATCAGGGCTGGTTTAACCCCAGGCTTTCCCACCCAGGGACAAGCCACCTTGTTCATACCGTCTTCCACCACTTAGAACCTTGCTTGCCTCAGGACAACTTCCACCTGAAACAAAAAACATTCCCCTGTTCACTCCCCCCATTTCACTGTTGTCATCAGTTATGTGCCTGTAAGGGCTGGGCTTGCAGGGACTTTAGTTCCCCTGCTATACACGGGAGAAAACCTCTTTCCTCCAAAGTGGCCTGGTGTTAGTGTACCAATTGTTCCCTGAGAAAGGACCTGGGCTACCCAAGCTTTCCATATATCCTTGAGGATCCATGTTTGGATATTCACTTCCTCCCCATGGGTTTTGTGTGGACCCTATAGTCACCCCCTGGCTCACCATGTCATTGCTGACTCCCACCCCCATGTCTCCAGTCTGTGATTCCACTTCATCTGGAGCCCCATTTGCTTTCCAGGACCTATTTCGGCCTGGGGTACCTCAAGATCTATTTTTGCCACACCCATCACCCCTTCTGTCATAGTGCTGCTTGGGTAGTTTGGTATTCTCATCCAAATTCTCCCTGGTACACAAAGAGTAGACCAGAACATCTTGGTTTCCATGTCCCTTGGGTTCTTCGAAAGGGTTAAAAATTTCAGACAGCAAATTATATGCTGCATCAGCATTTAACAGACTGTCCTGAAGATAAATTTCCCATTTATGGCCTAAAAGGTCTTTCCTCATCTTGGTATCAGTCATCCCTTCATCAAATTATCTGCTTGTGACCTCCCAATACACATCAAAAGAATACCCTAGAGGGTCAGAATTAATCTTTTAGGAGGATACCTCATCTGTTAGGGGAGACATTGGCAGTGCAGCGCTATGCCTAGGTTACTGTCCTTCCTGGAAAAGGGAAAGAACAAAAATGAAAGATAGCTAAGAACATAGCTATCTTTTCATATATTCACAAGTTTAACAGGCAAACTGAGCCCAGAGTAATGTATTCTCCTTCTCAAACATATGAAACTTACAGCCTGGGCTCATACCACATATGGGACAAGGCATGGCTGAGATATAGTAAGGTCTCTCAAAAGAGAACAGCCAATAATGGGATTGTGTTATGGAGAAAGAAAGACCAGGATTATTATATGAATGCATAATTCCATTTTGTCCAACTCCACATTTTTTCCTGGCACTATTGAAAACTCAGATGACAAGAGAGGATGGCAAGTCGAATGTAATCATTTGATTTTTAAGGCAGGAAAATGGTTTTGCTCCCTTTGTGGTTACGAGTGCACATGTAAGCTTCAAGGCTGACACCATTTGCCTTTGGTATTGCTATGGGCTTAGCGCTCATCCCTCTGCTGGTCTTGCTAAGGGCTGTGCTGCTGCCAGCTGATGTTCTGATGTCAGATGTTTCATCTGGGTGAAAGTGACCCAGGGAATTGTGCTGTATTAAATTTAGGGATTATGATACAGAGGGATGTGGAGCTGCTAACAGAGTTATGACCTCACCCTAGATTGGTGTGATTAGAAATGCTCACTGGATGAGTTTGGCGGGGCAGCCACTGAGCCAGCCTGCATTGAGTGGTCACAGAAAAATGTGACCTGAGAGGTACCCAGGGTAATTTTGGGAGTTGTGAGGAAAGCGATGACACATAGGGATATCCGGTACAATGATTTTGAACTCTTTAGACAGGATGAACTGCACCCGTCAGGTTCTGGGTTTGACGTTTGGCGTTGTGACAGTAGGGTTTAAGTCAGGCAGGCGATGAATCCCAGTTATTATGGGTGCAGGGTGTAACCATGCTAATAGCTAGTGCTCCCAGTGTCTGGTGTCCAGTGCAGGGAAAGGTAAAAAGGGACAGCTCCCAGAGATGAATGAGACCTGGGATTGCACAGTTGGAAGTTGCACTTATGGCAGGAGGATTTGAAGTCTTCGCAGGCTAAGGTGCCTCCCCTAGCCTTGTGGCCGCTGTCATTCCACCATCCCTTGTGCAAGGGGAAAGAGGTTTCACAAATGAACTGAGTTTGTGGATAGACTGGGGAGGGTGTAACCCAAGTTATTGCTTGGTTCATGGTAAAAGTTCTGTAACCTGGACTGGAACTAATTAAATGCCTGTTATGTGAGTGCTGAGATGGGCAATCTAGTGTCCCTTTCCAAAGCATAATTAATAAACTGTAGCCTCATGTTTAAATCCATCCCTTGTGTCTGTCAATTATTCACCTTCTTGTCCTCGGTCAATGTCATAGAACCAACAATTTCTTACTTCTACTTTCCTCAAACTAGATTGGCTCACTTACATGACTACATTGCCAGTCATGTAAAAAAAAGGTATGATGACAGGCATACTTTTTAAAAATTTAATGAAAACTGGTTGAGGCATAAGTAGGGTTCAGCTTTGATGCATTCTCTGCTAGCATAGTTTTCCTACATATTTTGTTCTTTCAGCTTTTCATCTTCTATTAATCTGTTTTTACTTTACTAAATACTTTAGTGATTTAACTGTCCCACCTATCAGTGAATTAAATATTTTACCTGCTGTCTTTAAAATACAAGCCACAAAGATGGATCTTTTCTCAAATAAACCAGTCAAATATGTCCAGAAAATATTCCTATGTTCACTGAAATATTTCAGTAGGGAAGGCTATTTCAGAAATATAAATTTCAGTATCACAGCTGGAGATTCTTGGCCTTCTGAAAGCTGTCAACAGCACTTCTTAATGCCTGAAAAAGAATAAAATGAATACATTAAAAAATTCTATTTCTAAGTTCATTTTGAAGATGGTATCTCTGATCATCAAAAATTTTTAAAATGCCTATTTGGGGTGAATAGTGAAGAACAGCCAGCTAAAATCCTGGCTCCACGAAAGTCAGTGGAAGTTTCGCCACTGATTTATATGGGATCAGGGTTTCACCCAGTGTAAAGGACTGCACTGAAACAGTGCATGAGAAATTTTAACATACCACTTCTCACTTTGAAAGACCTATATAAAATTCAAACCAGAGCCCCAATCCCTCAGAAGGATCGATATCCAGGAAGATCCATATGTCCATTCAGAGTCTCGCTAATTTTATTGTTGTTCCACTCCAAGAATGAGGTTTAATGCCCACCAAACTGGGGCCTATATTAAATGTATGTAAAGATCTATGGGAGCTTTTTTCCTCCCCTTCAAACTAAAATTAAGACTCCAATCCTGCAGACAATGGTACACAGGAGTCACCCTATTAAAGTTCATGTTTTGGTTCTAAATATCTTTTATAAATATCTCGCTTGGAGGTTATGTGAGGAAGTAATATGGACTCTAAAAGAGATATTTAATTGAAGAAAAATCTTAATTGACATGGTAAAGGTATAATTAACCTTATTATTAAATCATTTAGCTAATTTAGGGCTAAATTTTGCCACCCTTGCTCACACTGAGTACACTCTTACTCTACAAGTGGTTGTGTGTATTATTTAGCCAAAGAAATTATATCAGAATCTGGCCATTAGAGAATTAATATTAAAACTCATCATAACACATATTATTTTTCTTTACTTGAGCAAAATCTTCAAAAAAATCCCCATCCCATTATAATTGTAAAAAGAGTCAGAAAGATTCCACCTGGGCAGTACTTTCGACCCTGCGTAACCTCTTTCTCTCACTGATTTCAGTGAGACTATTCAAAAAGTACTACACACTGTGAAGTGACAATGTGGCCCTCTCTGAATAAAATTGTGTGTATTTGTTTCTAGGAGTGGGCTTTGATATATATCAATGCTTCTCCAACTATTCCAGAGCAGGACCTCTTTTACTTCAACTATCTCAACCACAGACTGCCATTTGGTAATACGGGAAGAGCATGATGTTTGGAACTCTTAGACACCTATTTGTGAACCCCTGGGGGCATATCCCTGGGCTTAGCACCCATGACTTAGCTCATTACTGTTGAACTGTGTGTCAAGTTTTAGTGTGAAGATACCAGTAATTCCCATGTTTCCTATAACGGCAGTTTTGTTAAAAGACGATTAAATCTGTAATTTGTCTTTTTAAGCCTGAAGAAACTAAGTAGCAAATAAAAAACCCAACTTGTTTTATTTTTCAGGATTGGCCCAGGAAACCTTGTGATCCATGACCTTCATGAGCAGAATAAGACTTCATATTTTCCTTGCCGAGCCTAAGGCAAAGCTGGATATTCTCTCAGTTACCCTTTCCTCTTCAGGTTTTTATGTTAAATTGCTACACTATATTATGTTCAATGACACCTGAGATGAGCACAGTGGATCCTTAATGTCTACAGAAGGAAAGAGATATGTGGGGAATAACAAAAAAATCCCAACACTTTAATATACTAAGCATAATATTCAAACAATTATATAGAGAAATTAAAGCCAGACATTT
This sequence comes from Mesoclemmys tuberculata, assembly GCA_007922155.1. Classification (NCBI taxonomy): domain Eukaryota; kingdom Metazoa; phylum Chordata; order Testudines; family Chelidae; genus Mesoclemmys; species Mesoclemmys tuberculata. The sequence continues at coordinate 43,904,899 of ML675618.1, read as the reverse complement.
ACATTTCTCTACTTAAAAATGCAGAGACACAATTATTTTTATTATTATTTATTTCTCCTATTGGTCCACTTTAATTTTGTTTAGGAGATTGACAATTGGAAACTAATGAAGTAAAATATAAAATATGTTTGAGTGCATGTTTCTACCCAAAGGAGGTGTTGGTATATCTGCTACCCATGAAGTCAATAGGAAAGCTCCCATTAGAGAGAGAAAGACCTGGCGCATAATCTTATTGATCTGTGTGGATATTTTTTCATGGAAAATTATTTTTTTATAATATCCTTGCTTCACTTTTACCAGACTGAACTGGAGTGCAGCTGTTCAATGTTTTGTGTTAGAGCGAGAGATTTCTCTGCAATCAGTTTTTCTCCATAGACTAAAGCTAATTAAATACAATAGAACAGAGATTTCAACCCTAATAAATCTGCCTGTGTGTTAAGATACTGTGTCACTTTGGTACTTCTTTCAATAAAGTCAGGAGGGATTGAGCCTAAAGACTTTTTAATCACTGTTCATGACATTAATAATATTTTTTCAATCCTACCTTATTAAATGGATTGCTTAAACATGAACATCTACATACACTGTATTAAGCAACATGAGCTGAATGGTCAGTGCATAAAACTGACAGACTATTGTATAAAATTCACATTTTTTTTTCTTTGAAGTGTCACAAGAGAGACTGATTTTCATTGCTGCAGTACCTAACAGATTATAACATATTAACATATAGCAGAGAAAGTGATGCCCAAAAATGATGTACACCAATTTTTCCCCCTTGCTGATTTTACAAAATGCCATTCAAGGCACAGTTGAGAAGGTCCTTCTATGTCCTTTTTATAACTCAGTTAGTTTCACATTTATGATGTGATTTTATGTAACTTTCACTCTGGTAAAGAAAATGCTGTATGCATGCTATTATGATATTCTATATCAAGATATAGACAAAGAAAATAACCTTAAATCAGTCTCCAATAAATTCTCAAGATACAAACTGCATGTGCTTATCTTTCAGTCAACTTTCCCATTGACTTAAATGAATGTAGTCACATTGCATAAATGTTTACATGAATAAACATTTTCAGGACTGAGGCCTAATTCTATGAATTCACAAAATGCTTTCAGTACATGTTTAATCAATTCAACTTTTATCAGGTCAGTGTAAACCATATGTTATTATGTTGATATTATTATGTTAATTAAAAGGTTGACTTTTAGACCTTCCCAAATAATTGCAATGCAAGATTTTTTTTTAAGGCCCTTATTCTAAAAACTGCTCTGCATAGTCAGACCCCATTTGCAGAACAGAAACCAAAAGAGGTTAATCCAGCACCAAAACAAAGTTATCTTTTTCAACTCTGTAAATCTAAGTACTGAGTGTTCTTTTATTCTGTTTTATTAAACAAGCATCGTGCTGTGTGCCTGGAAGGTATAGTGACAAGAAGGTCTGAATAAAAATTCACACAGCTGAAGTAATGTTATTAACAGTTCTTCTGTTATCCTGTAGGTCACATCATTTAGAGGACAAAGCTGTAAATCCAGTCAGGATCCCTCCGATGCTAAGTCAAAGGTTAAAACAGGCTATGGAAAATAAATGGGTAAACTGCTCCTATGGGAGCTTTCTGTGTACAGTATGAGTTTCTACAGCAACCACAAAGGCAGTTCCTTGGTTTAACCCTAATACATTATGCTATATTAATGTGGGTTGGCAAATGTGATTTTTATTTTGTAATAATTTTGACAGATAAAATCAGTGTTTATTTCTAAGCTAGTTTTTAATTTTTATCCATTTTAAATTTTCACAGCTGTGGGAAATTAGGGAGAGGTCCGTCAATGGGAAGTGTTAGACAATAACACTTCATGACAATAACTTTAACAATAACTAGTGTTAATAACAATAATAATAACAATAACTGGTGTTAGACAATAACTTTCATGACCGTTAGACAATATTTCATGACACTGAGATTCAACTGAGATAAAGCTTTATATCTGTTAAAAAACATCATCAATATCACACATTAAAATATACAAAGTAACTATGCTTAAATCAATCTCCAATAAGTTCTCAAGCAGCGTTTTTCTGATGTTGCCTATCTGTCACTTTTGATTATCATCGATGGAAATATTTTTTTCATTGGTTTGTTTGTACAGTGAAATTGACGCTTACTGACATTTACTGATAAATCTAATCCTTTCAAGTTTACCTATGATTTATTATACCAAGCTAGTGTATTTGCATGCCTCCTCACCAGTTATGATATTGCATCTATTTTTTTACTTTACTCGCCTTACTTTACAAGTGAATTTAAGATGCCTTATAAGCTGCATGAATGGTCAGATTTATGTATGTGACTAGCACTTACACAGCAGACAAATCAGCGTATCCCCTTGACCTTGGCAGCTTCAAGGACAATCTTCTTTACATGAAAATGAAGTGGGCTGGAATAATTTCTGCAAAGTACTGCACTATAATCCATAGAAAAAGGGAGAAAAGCAGGTGCTTTGTTTCCCCCTTAAACATATTTGTTGGGTGTAAAAGCCAGCTTTTGGCAGGGGAAAACTGTAATTAATATTATTGTTTATTTATTTATATAGTATCATAGCGGTGCATGATGTTTTATAAGCAAAGAGAAAGACTAGAAAATCAGATTCTGTTCTCTACAACATTGGTCTGAATTTAGAGCAGCTCTGTTGTCAAAATCTATATTACTGTATATAAAATCAGAATTCAGCCCATGGAATTTACAGAAAACCTCCCTGATCCTATGAACACCGTATTATTATGGTGTCTAGAGGCCCATACTGAAACTGGGACCCCATCATGTTAAGTGCTATGCAAACACGTAATAAGAGTAGTCCCTTCTCCCTAGTGCTTACAATGGAAAGAGGGAAGAAGAAAGTATTGTTATTCCCATTTTGCAGCTGAGCGGCATAGAGAAAAGTGAGATGTGTATGATAAATGGCTTGATCAGGCAAGGTTATGATCACTCTGGTCTGATCTGAGCAAAGTACTTAAACTCATGCTTAATTTTAATTACATGGATGCTCCCATTAAAATCCACTGCACAAAACAGCTCATGATACAACCCTAATGGTGAAATCCATTTCACTTGCACGGTGACCAAGTGAATTTGATCCTTCCAACAGGGCACCTGTGACATGCAAGTTACTTGGGGTGCAGATCACATGGCCCATACCTGGGAATGTCGAGAGCACATATCCATCATGGCTTATTCAGAGTGGGCAAAGAAATCCTTTTCATGGCACACTGAGTGTACACAATTATGACTGCATGCTTGCCACACCCATGCTCTACCCACATAATTCTAGGAGGGGATTAAATGAGGTACAAGACAGGGAGAGCTAGCGAGATTAGAAATATTCAGGAAACATTAAATGAATTCATTTGGTAAATAATAGAGCTGGGGGAAAATAATCCATAACATCTCTACAAAACGGAAAAGAGAAGCATCAGTTTTGAAAGAGATCGAGAGGTTGGAAGAATATAGTAAATTAGACATGTGTTTGCAAGGCTATATGATAATAAAACAAACCAGTGCCTTTTTTTCACTATATATGTAAATGCAAAAATGTATTTTATCACAGGGCAGGAATGCTATAATCCCTGTCTAGAAGTTTCTTCTATCAAAGTACTTGATATACTACATCCATTTCAGAGTGTCATATTAGTAAAAAATATTGAACAATTAGAATTCACAAATAAGCCTTATCAATGACCAGGTATATGAAAATATTGACTAAAAAGAAAATTAAAAGAGCTCCCCATGTATCGATTGACTAAGGGCCTGATCCAAAGCCCAATGGGAGTCTGTTGCCTCCAGTAGAATTTGGATCAGGATGTAAAAGGCATGGGATGGCACATAATTATATTTGAAAGTTTAATTGCCAGATACGGAGCTGTATTATTTAGTGTGGTCCATTGTGGTCAAAGTCCCATTGACTTTCTCCTAATGGTCTAAATCACTTTTGGAAATGGAATTTAAACTCCTCAGACACTTAGGCACTTTTGAAAATTTTACTCAGTATCTATCTCCAAAATGCATTCTTCAGTTTATTCATTCATAGAGGCACTTCTTCTGAAATGTTGGAATGTCAGTCTAAAAAAATCGGCAACATTTGCTTGTTCCTTACATCAGCTGAACAATACTAGAACAAGATTATATCAGTCACAGATGAAAATACTATATTTATGTCTCATTGTAGCCATTCATCATTGTATGGACCCCAAATCCTCCAGGGAATGTAATAAATCCAAATAGTGTTCTTGGTTGCTATATTTTCCATTTAGATTTCTGATTAAACTGAGAGCTGTTGAAATCACATGCTGTTAGAAAAATTCCCTACCTGCAGCAATTGATGAGTGAAATTTATTCCATTTAAGTTTGGCACTAATATTCCGATCCTTATTGGGTGATATAGCACAGTTGTTTGGAGCTGATTCACTGGTAGGATCATTTGCTTTAAACCAGTGTAATAAGAGTTAATGGGTTAGGTGTGTTAGATTAAATAAGTTTGCCCCTAAACAATTCTGTCTTCAATAATGTAAAGGGATAACTATGGCTTGAATATTTCTCGATATGAGAAAGCCATTTGCTGAAATCTCCCATGGGAAGAGAGTCTTTCATCCTTTTAGAATCATTTTATCATTCCCCTATATATGAGATAAGGGGTTTTATATTTGTGTATATGAATGATTTTTGTTCACAGCAAAGTAGAAGGAAGTGGTGGCTCAGCTAATTTATCAAAGATAAATCTTGTGATGTATGCTTTGGACTGGGACTTAAGAGATCTGAGTGGAATTCCTGGAATCACTACAAACTTCCCATGTGATCTTGGAAAAGTCCCTTAATCACAAAGTATCTTAGTTTCCCCGTCTTCTGCTTGTATATTGTATCCCTTTCTCACACTTTTTGTCTGTTTTGTCAATTTAAAATTGCAAGGTCTGACTCTTACTATGAATTTGTACAGTGCTTAGCACAGTGGACTCCTTATGTCGATTGGGACCTTTAGTCATGACTGCAATACAGGTCATAAATACAAATAATAGAGAAGGAGGGAAATAGAACTCAGTGAGAAAAAGAGAAATAAATTCTGGAAATGGAAAAGGGAAGTGGATCTCTACAGGTATATCTACACTGCACACCACTGGCTCTGGCATGCTGTTACATGCTGTAGTGAAAAGCAGGCTATGTCCACACTGTGGTATGTAGGTGAAAGCAACTGGAAGCAGGGGGAGGCAGGGGAAAAGGCTACAGAAGCAGGGCACTATGGTACTAAAAATATCAGTGCAGATGTTGGAGGCACTGATTGGGCATGTAGAGAGCCATGTAGGATACATACCCTAAGATTCTGGTCTGTATTCTACTCTCATAAGCAGTCCCTCACTGTCTACATCAATATTTATACCTGTGCTAGGGTAGTACACAGTGTATGTACTCTATAAGCTGCTGTAAGGAGTGTTCAGTGTAGACATACCCTGTGTGAGAATGTGAACTTGAGATAACTGCTTTTAAAAGCCAAAGACCAGAAATATATGTTTCAAGTTAACGTATAATACAGCTACAACAGATTTTATGTAGCTACATAACAACAACAAAGACAAGGAAAATGACAAATTTAGTTGACAAACAAAAATATTCCCACCCAAAAGAATATGCTCAGCCAAGTCTAAGAACTGGTAATTCAGTGTAATGAGAGACAGAAACACACAATTATCAAAGACAGAGACACATCTCTGCCTCATGTTTGGACATCTTTGGGATGTTACCCATTGATCCCCAGAAGGAGCCGATCCAGTTCCTAAGACCAAAACAAGATGTAGGTGACCACCTTAAGACTTGTAAGAAGAAGAAACTTCAATATCCTCTGTCTCCAACCCAACTGCTATTTGCCTTGTGTCAATGACAAGTGTCTATTGAGAACTAACGTGAAGTATATCAACTCAGAGATGTATAATTAAGCAAACATGGCTAGTGGTGACACATTTAGTTCAGACTGAAGTAACATTTGGCTGAAAAAGAAAAATCAAATCCAAGATCACAGCACCACAAACAGAAATTCCACTTTATCAACTGCACTCTTACAGTTTTCAGAATCAGTGAGAGAATGCATAAATTAGTGCTTATGTTTAATCCAGGTGATTACTGAAATAACCCAAGAGGGTTTATTTTGTTTGTTTTTTACATTTTAATATGTTATTTGGTTGGTTGTTGGTAAAATCTTTTACACTATGGTTGCTGTTACACATGCAGAATTATACTGACTTGATAATTCATATCAGAAATGAAGAAACTCATGAGTGCAGACTAGCTGATTTTGCAATATGGAGGACTGATTTTATGAAATTCTTTTTATTGAGGGTTTGCATTTTTATTTTTTCCTGTCTAATGATGGTTAATAATGATATAACCTGTATTATTATACAGAACATGTGAACTGGTGGCCTGAAGCATGCAGGAAGTCAGATTAGATGATACGGTTTAAACTCTATAACTCTAATTTTAGCTTCACTATAGAGAAATCAGCCTACTGATAAAACTCTTCAAAGTTTGTAAGACTTTATTTACTTTGATTTCCAAGTAACAAACCATCCTACCCAACACAATGGTGAAGACATAAATTCAGGAACTATATGTGGGTGGAGATTCAGGGGGGATGGAGCTAAACTGTTCTCAATGGTAGTGACAGAATAAGGATCAATGGTTTCAAGATGCAGTGGGGGAGCTTTAGATTGGATATTAGGATAAGTTTTTTCGCTAGAAGGGTGGGGAAGCACTGGAATGGGTTAGCTAGGGAGGTGGTGGAATCTCTATCCTTGGAGGTTTTCAGGGCCCAGTTTGACAAAGCCCTAGCTGGGATGCTTTAGTTGGGGTTGCTCCTGCTTTGAGGTGAGGGTTGGACTAGATGATCGCCTGAGGTCCCTTCCATCCCTAATCTTCTATGATTCTTTGGCTGGAGTGGGGTTTCATTTGTAATGGAGGACAAAAATGTGCTACTCAATCTTCAGTTAGATTCAAAGTTCAATGTCAGCTTTTTAAACACATAAATGAAGCCAAATTTCAGAAATGCATGGTGCATATCTGTGAGAGATTCACAACTATGCAAAGGGCCAGCACAGAGTCTATGCACTTCTGAAATCCCATTTAAGCAATATGTTAAGGCCTTCAATGAAACTTTCATGGTACATATACTTTGGGCTGAGTGGTATGTAGTGAATTTCTCCCATTTCTAAGTATGATATGTTCTAATATCTACACCAAGTTTATGAGAGACATAAGGAAAATGAGGTAATATATTTTACTGGACCAACTTCTATTGGTGGAAGGAAAAAGCTTCTGAGCTTCACAGAACTCTTCCTCGGGTCTGGAGAATATAATCAGAGTGTCTGAGATAAACAGAAGGTGGGACAGATTATTAAGCATAAGGATTAAACACATGCTGTGGAAGACCACTTAAAATGAAGTGGGAAAAAAAGTGTTAACAGGCAGTAAAGTGTGTTATAAATTGTTGTACTGAGCCATAAAACCGGTGACTCTGTAAAGTTCATGTCTCTTAGTGTCCTTCAGAATTATGAATTTAAGTTCTCAGGTTTGTCTTTTGAAGGTGTTGTACAAGTTTATGTTTATGTTTAACAATCATATTTAGATCAGACACTTTGGTTACTTTCTCCAGACCTGGAGCTCTGTGAAACTCAAAAGCTTTTACCTAACACCAACAGAACTTGGTTCAATAAAAGGAATTACCTCATCTATCTTGTCTTTCTCATATCCACAGACCAACATGGCTACAACTATGCTACACACCACAAAATATATGTCAGGCAGAATGCAACATATACTTATTGACTTAAGAAAACCAAAATGAAATAAAATTTCTCAGTCACCACAACCTTTTAGAACAAATAAAGATCTAATCAGCTCATATTGATTGTATGGCATGGTATCCTGCTGCTTAATGACTAAGTCTGGTTGATTTTCACTTTATCAATCAAGGCAAGGTCGTAGAAAAATAAAATAAAACAACTTTGTTTTTCCTTTAAGTCAATGGTGTTCTACAACTGGAAAATGCTATGAAAAATGTGACTTTAAACACATGAGAAAATAAAATTGGAACTAGTTATCCTTTATAATCATGATACATTTAGTAGCCAAACAAAAACTTTGATCAGTTAAATGTAACATAGAGGGTCCTATAATTTATGGTCAAATCCTGAGATGCTGAACATTCTGGTGAATTTCTGAATATTCTCATTTATGTTAATGAGTTATAGCTGCCCAACAAATGCTTAGGACTTCCCAGGATTCGGCTCTTAAATAGGATCTTGGACAATTTAGTCCAAAACATTTTAATACATCAGCAAGTGAATAGGCAAAGATATTACTGAATGTCCTTTAGATTATGAAATCTTGTGGACAGGAATGAAAAACAACATTTAATTACCTTGTTCTTGAGATGCTGTCCTATCAACAAATTTAAGAGAGGAGGAAAGTAAGTCTGTAAGTTTGTTTACAGGTGATGATTTGCCTCAGACTGCTGAGATTATCAACATTTTATGCCATATCTAGTCAGGACCCAAATATAGACTGTAATGCACAGAATTTTGATATTTGGCTGCTGGGTGTCCTAAATTATTTACATATAAATGGTAGCTGCACTGCCAGATGGACCTGGAATCTCAAAAGAAAGGGATACTGCTGACTGGGTCTAGCATATCTTTTTTTAAATGTCCATCCTAGCAAATCAGAATCTTTTCCTCTGATTTATTTCTGGAAGGTCAGCACTGTAGAGCTATTCTTAAGCTCATCAAATGAGGAAAACACATTCTGGTGCAGATTCTCTCTTCACATCTTTCTTTTGCACTTGTCAGAGTGCAGGCTGACCCCAGAGCACGTAACTGGGAGATAACCCTGGTTTGGACCTGTCCACAGCAGGTGGATTCTAGTCAAGTCATGGAACTGAAAGTGCTTTAATGACCCTGATGGATGATCTCATCCTATGAAAGATAAAGGGCAGACACCCTTTCTCATCAGCTTGAACCTCTCTGCAACATTAGATACTGCGACCATGAGATACTGCAGTCTCCGTTGTGCCTGAGGAGCAAAGTTGTCAATCACAGTATTCACAGTGGAGCTTTTTCCTGTACATGGAGCACCCTGAAGATAAGCTTTGGGGACAGGAAATGTTTTTCTTTGTTCTGTTTTTACAACTGGTCCGGAACTGGGGCTAATAGGTATATCATAATATAATGATAGAAAGATAATATAATAATAATAATGATAGAAATAATAACTAATAAGGACCAAGACCATGAACTGTGATTGACAGTTTCACTCCTCAGGCATAATGGAGCTCTGTAAAATAAGGGTAAAACTCAGCTGAGAAGGAAACAGAACATTTTTAAGGTTCATTCTCAGAATGTGGAATGAACTACCCCAGGAACGGCGATGAAGGAAATAGAAGAGAAAGGGAATAGAAGAGGAAAGAAGAGGTGTACAGCCAGCACTCAATCTGCTCAAGTGCAGCTTCATGTGCAGGGAAATGACAGGTGGTGTGGATGAATGCAATGTGCTCCGATGATCCTCATCTCAGAGATGGTCGTTTGTGAGCCATTGCCAAATGGCACTGTAAGAAAACGTCCCAGAGCCAGGTATAAAAATCAGGGAATCACTGACACCCCTCTTTGCTGTGCTCAGTAGAGGCTGGTTGCAGCAGAATATCTGGCCTTTTTATTACAGAGAGATTGTAAAATACCCTTTAAATGAATGATTAGCACATCTCCACTTCTGTCACTATTCTTCCAAGTATTTCTAAAGCACCCATCACCATGGAATCAACACATATGCCCTAATTTTTCCATGAAAACTATTCCATTTCCCTTTTGTGTGGCTATGTTGTTGCACATAGACCCCTTCATATTGTGCAACATATTTTTAAGAAAAGAGGCAGTGTTCCAGCTACCTTAAGAGCAAAGAAGATTGGAGATTTGTGAGTTTCATCATGAGGTTTCATCCTTTCGAAAAGCAGTAGAATATGCTTGAGCAGCCCAAGAGCAATGCTTATGTGAAAAGTGTGTTCAGGATTATATTGAGGGGAAAAAGAAAGAAAGCCTGTACAATGCTGAATGAAATTGAATGCAAATAGAATTAGTGAAGGTTAAAATATACATATGCATGAACATGTAGATGAAGTGTGGCAGATTCTTTAAACACATTCAGACAAACAAGAAGCAACCAGCTGCTGCTAAATCATCCTTGAAGTATTGCTTCAGAGAAAAGTCTCCTTCACTTCCTGTGAGTAAATTCTGATTGCTTCACAGTGCTCTTTACATTTCTGCTCTTCTAATCAATTTTATAGTAGAAAACTATGCAGAGTATTCTATATGTTTGTTGCACAAACTATGTATTATGTTTCATTTATTTACGATGTATTTATTTAACAGGGCTTCTTTTGGATGAAAACTGAGTTTGGTCCACACAATAAAAAGATCCACTTAGTAATAGATATACTATATCTAGGGCTAAATTCATCCTCGCTTAACTCCATTGATCACAGCAGAATTACATCAAGGATGAATTTGGACCTTGACTTTAATAAACGGCTTGATAACAATGCCTGTTTGAAGAATTAACTAATTTGAATTAGTTTGAATTCTCTCTAGATTACCATTATTTATTATTTGTATTAGGCTAGTGCTAAAAGATCCCACCTAAAATATGGCACCTATTTTGCTTGGTGCTGTTCAAACATATAATAAGAGACACTCTTCCCCCAAAGAACTTACATTCCAAATACTAAGTCGGATGAGGAATGGGAAAGGAAACAGGTAAGGTGAATTGCCCAGGACCACATAGCAGATCAGTTTCAAAGTTGGGAAACGGCAAAGATTTCTGGAGTCACAACTCATTTTATGTTATCTTCTGGATCACGGTGACTCTTTCTTATTGAGTAAAGGACAATAGAAAGGGGAAATTAAAATGGTTGTGGGAAAATATTAGTGCATTCTGTAGGGATTGGTGTAAGGGCCCAGTTTATATATCCTAAAGATATGGAAGTAGAACAAATAGAACACTTATAGAATTATCGGATAATGCTTGAAAATGAGGAATGCCAAAGAGAGATCATGGGGCAACATGGGAGAACAAACGGGGAATGACTTGACAAGAAAAATTATGGAGTAAAAAGCAATGAGGTTTGGAATTACAAATTCATGAACAATGATCAATCTCCACGAAGGTTGACCTGCACCTGTATACTGCATCCTTGTATGACTCTGAGCACCTCAGACCCAAAAAGTAGTCAACAATCTGAAGGAAACTCATCTCCTCCACATCCATGTGCAAGTAAAATGGGGGGGATAGAATGTGAAAAAAGATAAAAAGCCATTAATTATGAATAGTTTGCCAATTCTATTATTAGCTTGGTATGTGATGATGACAGGTATTTGAAGGGTCTGAGGACTAAAGAGAGTATGTAATAATTAAAATTAATTTAAAGAGGGATAATGATGTGAAATTGTATACATGTGAATAAACGAAAGTTGATACTGAATATGGAGTTAGAACTGAATAAAAGAAATTTGATTGCAGAAACATATCTTAAGGGAAATGGGAGCCTCATTACTTCAGTCATTTAAAACTACCACAGAACTACCACTCCAGAATCTATTATAGGAAACAATCTTGTATTGGTAATGGGATTGACCAGAGGACCAAATATCATAGGTCATACAATGTTTGATTTCTAAGAGAACATTTCACATTCCTCTATATTCATTGTCTTTATATTTTAACCTTTATAGTTTGATGGGCAGTTTTCTTTATGTTATAAGTCAGCTGCATCAAGTTCCTTCCAAGTAGCCTAAAACGTTGACATCCCCACCCCAAGGATATTCTGACAGGCATCTTTCCATGGTGAAGAAATCTTAATTTCACAAAACCCCCACCTCTTTCTACCTGGCAAATCAGGAAAACCACAGAACTTCAGGTTTCTTGCTCCTTCCATGGAAAAATTACTTCCTTTGATCTGGAAAAATCAGCAAAATTAAAGGGTAATTTCTCAGGTCCTAGCTTCTGTGGAGGAGTGTTGGTTGCTCCTCCCTCTCTGGGTCAGAGAGAGGCCACACAGCCTCACTCGATCACCACCTACTGACAGGAGGTGAGCTAATGGCCAGGGAAGGGGGGTGGCCCTGGCCTTCAGTCAGGGCTGAGCAGCTAAGCGGCCTAGAGTCCTTCACCCTCAGGCAGGGCAGGATGCCCAGTCTAAAGCTCCAGGTCCTCAGGTTGGGCAAGAAAAGCAAACAGTCTTGGAAGTTCTGGCCCTTACTCAAGGTGGAGCAAGAACAATCTAGGAAGCTCTGGACCTCATGCAGCGTGGAGCAGGCTAGCAGTCCATAACCCATGGCAAACATTTGAGCACATCTGCATTTAAGCACCAGAGCAGTCTTGGGATCAGATGGGGGATGCTGCCACCCCAGGGAGAGATGGCAGGAGGGTAGGGTGTCACACTCCACCGTATCCCCATCCAGGGCCCTAGTATTGAGGGTAGGGTATCCCACCACTATATCAATGGAGAATCCAGCTGCAATACTCTGACTGTGCCTCCAGCCACTAGTTGGAGTTGGATGCCCCAGGCTACTTCCTACCTCCCCTGGGGATGAACCTGTGTCTTGGGCAATCCTTGGTTTTGCCAGGGTAGGCAGCCAGCAGTAGTCCCAGCAGTTCCCCTTCAGGCACAGGGTCCAAACTGGCAGGGTGTCTCTAGCTGCAGCAGCTAGGTCAGCAGTTTGGAGTGAGCAGGGTGTGTCTGTCTCCCTCACTGTCTTGCCTCTTGCTGAGCTAGAGGTCCTGCCTTTTATACTTCCTGTCCCGCCTATCTACTTCTGGTGGGAAGGCTGAGGTTGGTCTGCCTCTGCCCATTGGGATGGGGAGGATGGCTTCTCCCCCTCTGGCTCAGAGGAAGGCCACAGAGCCTCTCTTCACTTCTTTATGAATAAAAACTACTTAACACACTTTTAAAATACTAACAACTACGTACACATTTTTACAGACTAAAAGAAACCCAAAACCACGCTGCTAAAATGTTAATGCATCCTGCCATCTTGGCCCTGATTATTTCTAAAAGCTATAGACTGTAAAGATAATTTGAGCTTTTTATAAGCATGACATGAAATGTCAACAGCTACTGGGGAAGATCCTTACTGTATTAGGAACTGAAAAGTCAGCTGTTTCCAACTCTGGAAAAACAAATAAAAACCCAAGAATAGCACACTGAACATGTACTGTTCTCTACTTTTCTCATCCACCAGCATGTCTGCAATTCGGACATTACATTTTAGTCTATAAGGCTAATTGAGCAGGTATTGAGGACGGCAACTTGCATTAACATTGTGTTGGTACCTCTTTCACCTTAATTAAAACTTACACATATTTTTATTTTGTTTTGGTTTTTTTTTCTGACAACTATGTGAGTGGTGCAGGATCTGTCCTTTCAGATAGATAGAGATAGGAAACTGAGGCCGCTGAAAAATGCCACAAAAGGCAGTCTGAAACCCATGGAATAACGGGATGGAAATCACTGCATCATGGGATGTTAAGTCTGCACCCATGATGCACTGTGATCCTCTCTGCCTCCCACAACTCGTAGCAGCACAAGGAAGCACATTGCACAGTGGAATAGCTGCCCACAGAACACTGCTCTCCCTGTCGATGCTAGAACACCAACTGTGGATGCGCTTCAGCGCCACGAGTGCTGTGTGGACTGGCACAAATGTTGTAATTAGAGCATTTTTTTATCATTGCTTTAACTTGCACTGACAAAACTTTTTAGTGTAGACAAGGCTTTATAATAGAGTAACAAGGTAAAAGTAAGACTCATTAATTTTTTTCCTACTAACTTGCAGATAATCAATAACCAAATCACTGATAATCAATAACTGATAAAATTTTAAACTCTGATTGTACTTTCAGGGAGAGGAGTTCTCTCGAATCCAGATTGGTTCAATAATTACAAACCCTGGATAAGTCAGCTTTGATTAGTTAGTAAAGACACCACCTATAAAGAGAGGGATCCAGTTACCAACAGCTGTGGAAGAAGTCTTCTGTAGTTCATTGACAGATTTCATCCTATCTGCAAATGGACTTACTTCTTCTGTTTTCTTAGGGTAATTATACCTTTATTCTTTATTGTTCATTCAAATCTTTACCTATTTACCTCTTTTGGTTTATATATACTTGTTCTTATCTAAGATTATTTCCTAAATTCCTTGTTCCCTTGTAACTTTCCAGCTGCGTCAACACCTTATGATTAGTCATTATTTATTTTTGGTGGTAATGTTATGTGTTATACCTCTCCACACATTTTGTGGCTATTAGTAAAATATCAATTGCAGCAATTTCAAAATATACTACATTTTACTGCTTAGTAAAAGTCCACTCCACAAAGTTAGTTTAACTGCAGAGCACCATGGGATCTTTCTCCCAGGCACGGCTTTGTTTCTTTCTTTGGTCTGTTTTAAGTGCCAATAGGTCTTCTCAATGTTACTGATTGGCTTGACATGCCTTCTGCACATCCATCTAAACAGATTTATCATTCTGCCCATGATGGCAAAAGGAACATGCAAAATATATTAATCCAAAGGGAATATTTTTTTAAATGTATAAATTAGAACTATATACTTATATTTAAAAATATATATTTTTTGTCATTGTGAATTGATATAATGTAAAAGCCTTTATGGATTATAAGGTACATGTTATCCTTTTGACTGAGCGAGCACAAGATAAAATGGCTCTGTTTCAGTTACTGCACAGATTAGGAATCGGTAATAGTTTCTTCACAACCGATCTTTGGATAGGATTACGATCTCTCTAACACTATTACACCAGTGTTTAAAATGATTTTCATCCCACTCACTGGACATCTTGGCTATGGTTTCATTGTCACTATTTTAAATTACTGTCAAATCATGAGTCAGTGCAGCATGAGTCAGTGACAGAGAGGTGCATTATTTTTAAAAAGAGCAAAGGATCTGGGAATTCAGAGAACAATCCCCGTCAAGAGAATGTACATTAAATTAGAGGTCTAAACTCCTTGTAAATGTCAGGTAATTAGGGTGTATGTATAGAACTCATTTAACCAGAGGCCTCTTAAAGGGGAACGAATGGACAGATCTAACTTGATGTGCTTGAAAAAACAACCAGAGGCCTCTTAAAAAGAACCGAAAATCCGATCCAGATGTATGGACTTGACACTATGAATGTTGTATCTTACTAACAAGTATTGATGATTTCACGGGATTAGCTAGATTGATAGATAAAACATTACTGTGGCAATATTCATGATGAGGACAATGACGTATAAGTATGTACTGTTACCATTAACTTAATGTACGTGCACTAATATTCATATCCAATAGTACATAACCATTATTAGATGATATGCTAGTGGTAAATAGATGAATGTACGATTATACATAATATGTCCTGTACCATTAATATTATGTACCTCCGGGGGGGTAGAGGGGGGTACCATGTACTGGGTCAAAGGGTAGTTTAATAAAAATTCCTGAGAGCAGATAGCACAATCCTGGCACATCCCAGAACTATGATGAATTATAGATCTTCATGCTCTATACATTAAAAAAGTTAAAGATTTAAAAACTGTATATTTTGGAAAATTCTTTAGGGGAAATCTGAGAGGGCTACTGGAGAATAATTCCACATGGAGGCTATTTTTTTCAAGTATTACATTTTTAATCATATTAAGAATGAAATTTTCAGAGCTTCCCCCATTTAAAATATCTTACCAATGGTGCTGATGTGTGCAATCCCCTTTGGAAGATTAACTGTCACGGTGATAAAGATTCCCCAGGAAAATGTGTATTTCTCTAGGATTTGTCTGAGAGCCTGCAAAGTTTCACCTGGGGAACCTTGGGCTATGCAAGAATGGAAGAATAGAAGCATGTGTTTGAGACAAATACAAGTGGAGAATACTCAAAAAACCCAATCACCACCAGTAAATCAAACTTGAGTTTCAATTTACAGCCATGTCTAGAAAATCGCTGGAAACAAATTTTCCAGGTTAGCTGTTGTAACCTATAGAAATATCTCTTAATAAATATATTTAAATAAGTAGCAACACACAACACAGTTTCTATTAAATAAATAAAAAACTATATTATACAGATTAAATAATTTGGGTGTTAAGACTATTAGGCATCCTGTGTCTAATTCTACAGTTGTATTACACTAGGAAAAATGTGAATGATTAACAATGCTAGACTGCTTGGTTGCAACTTTGTATGTATAGAGAGAAAGGTTGCTACATGATTGATACCCTTTCAACAGAACCATTAAAACGTGCTTCAGGGACTACATCATATACAGTAGATTCTTTAATCCGGTGGTTTTGGATTTTGTAAGGTTTAGAGCCCATTATAACAAGCCTACTCCAGGTTATAAATTCTTAAACAGGAATAAATGACAAAAAATTCCAGAAGGTATAAAACTGAATTAGTAGTCTACAGATGTAAGATACCCTTTTCACCTTTCATTATATGGATATTGCTAGATTTATAATGACATAAAGATAATGTATTTGCACTTAAAGATTTAGTTATTTAAATATTCAGTATAAACACAAAAACTAAAACCAATAAAACCTGCTTTCTGATTCCAATAACAGTGACCGTTGCTGTGTAACTCCATTTTTTATATAGAATCTGACACTAAGCCTACAAAAAGATAGAGTAATAATACATAAAGAAAAAACAATTAGTGATAAAATACATAGTATTTAGAGATGGAAAGGACTCTGGTGAGCATTCTGTTAGGGGTTTAAATAGAATATTTGTTACGTTTATGTTATTGCTGGGGTATTGCCATCTGGGGTAATTAACAGAGATTGTTTATGTGAAGAGTTTATTTTTAGACAGTGTCATGGTATTGTTTTAGACTAGTGTGCACTGAAATAACAAATGTATAAAGTTCTATCCTTGAGACCTTCTCTCAGCAAAGTTAGAATTTAAGGTCTGATCCAAAGTCCATTGAAGTAATGGGAGTCTATCCTTTGATTTTAACAGGCTTTGGATCAGGCCTGTTCTCCTCAGATACAGAACTTACTGATATGCTTCATGAAACATTTATTATAGCAATGTCTTTGGTGGGGAGGTAAGAGGATAATTAATGTAATGACCAAGATATTTTTTTAATTTAGTGCCCTAAATTAGGCTACTAATTTTTTATTTAAATGACCTGATTTTCAAAAGTGCTGAGGACCCAGTTTCTCTTAATGGAAGTTTTTAAATTCCCATTTTAAATTCTAATTTCTTCCATGCTGTCCCTGCACACTTACGATAACTCAGCTCCATCAGTGTATTTCTCCACTTCAAACTGATTAGTGACCAGCCAGTAGCAGTCTTGAGTGGCCAGCTTCCACACAGCGAACACCACACACTTCTCCACCAAGAAGGCAGCTCTCATTCTGGTGTCCTTGTGCCACAGGACAGGGGGGCGAGCTCTGCACAGAGTTCCAAGAAGGTGGCTTTGTGCATTCGAAAGTTCTGCTGCCACTACTTGTCATTTCAACTTGCATAATTATGCGATCCCACAGCTCAGTGCTGCACCGTGTGCAGATGCTCCATGAATACAAACAGTAATCTGGAATTGTTCATTTGCCTGCATACGGCAGGTCAAGGGCCTCAGATTTGAGCTCATGATATACTGCATGACCAGCTGTGATGTGTTCAGAACACTGGCAACAGTGTATTTTATCCTTCAGCCTTGCTAACCTTCTATGTACTAAGATAAGTGGAAACTCTTATATACCTGATGACATCATCTGTGTTATTTTTGTGTGTTGCTGGATCCAATTTATCATGCCAGTTGCTGTACTGGGAAGAGGGTCCAAAAGAGAGGGACAGAAGGTTTATATATCTGATATTGTGGGTTTTTTTCCTGTTTACTGATGATTGCCTCTGAAAGTGCATATTAAGAGAAAAATTTGGTGCAACACCAAACAGCATTCATTTTGAAATAATGATACTAGACTGGTTTGGGTTGGTCTGGTTACCAGTTAACTCTGGACGTTTTATGATAACCACACCCATCTAGATTAGATAGGCATGTCAATACTTGTCCATCCCATTTCTGCCACAGATTTACTGTGTAACCTTGGACAAGTCACTTCACCTTTGTGTGCCTTTGTTCCATTCCAACCTTTGCATGCCTTGTCTAGTTACACTATAGGCTCCTGGGCATGGCCTGTCTCTTAATAGGCACTGTGCAAACACGTAACACCATGCAGCCCCTCTCTGAGATGAGCTTTCTAGGTGTTAATTAACAATGAATAATAATAATAAATAAAACCAAAGCAATAAATATCACTTAAAAATATGAAGATACATTCTTACTTTTTGAATGCTATAGTCCCATTTATCAATAAAAAATGCAGCCTGAACAATAGCTAAAGTTAAGACTGAGCAATGAAAGAGTTAATAAAAGGCACAACATCACACAAGGAATGACACAAAGGAGGCAAATCTATGCAACTGAAATTTACTAATAACTGTAAGAGGATAGGAGACTTTAGGAAATTGCTTGAAAGTCGTGTGTAAAAGTGGGCCCACAATGAATAAATACAAATTTTTGGTTCTCATATATATTTACCTACAGCAAACTACAGCACGTCAAAAATGAAAATTAAAAAAGAAAAGAAGGCTTTATTGCAACATCACATGAAGCTTAACATATAGGCCTGGATTGGCATTAGTAATTGGACATAAGAGGCCTCATTTCTTAGAAGACGGGATTAGAGAGGTAAATAGATTGGCAGCCTGAAAACAGAATATCTGTGCTAGTTAAGATAGGTAAATGGTTCAGTAAGCTAAGAGACCGAATGTTTGTACTACCTAAGAGAAGGGGAGGGAAACACTCTCGGAACCATTAACAAAGCAGAAGATAACAAGGAATAAGGTAATTTGGGAACATAACATAAGGTAAAAAGTAAATCATACATAGATAGTGCGTGGACAATGCATGCTATACAGGGATTGGTTCCTACAAAGCAACCATGCCAATACCAAAACACATGACGCAATATACAGTAAATATGATGTGTAAATATATATAAAGGAGGAAGGTTTCTATGTTACTTTGGTTATGCCCTACAGCCACTCCCTTATGCTTGGGTCTGATAAACTCAGTGTAGCTTTGCTGTATGCCAAATAAAGGAATCTGAGTTATGAAACAGCAGTCAGACTGAATTCTTGGGGAAGCAAGTGAAAGAGGTCTCAGGGAAACTCCAAAAACATGGCAACGTAAAGGTAATTTTAAAAACAAATCTCATCAAGTTGAAACATAATCTGGCAGGAGCAAAAGAAGATTATGTACCACAAAGACAACATGAAAGGAAAGTCAAGGGTGAAATGTTCATTATCCTTCAGATTTCTGCGCATATGAGTCTGACATAACAGAGGGATTATGATTCCTCTCAAACCCGAGGTAGAAATGATATCCAAAAATGTTGTGCAATTGTTAAGATCTGAAAATCAGGCAGCAATCAGCCATAAACGATGAAGTCTGACAACTAATCCATTTGAAGTAACAAAGAAAGATGACATGGCATAAAATCAAGTATATAATTTGGAAGGATTCATTTGAAAAGTTAGACGTGATGTAGAATTCAAGCATTAAACATAATAACACTAGAATGGTGTGAGCTTTTTTGTTAGGCACTGTCCATAAGATACTAGCATAAAAAATACAAATTTAAATATAACATTGGTTCAGACACAGTAGCAAGGCACCGCATACAGAGATCTGGTTAAAGCAAAGGCCAAAGCTTTTATTCAGGACAACATAATAGAATTGTATGAGGAACCACCAAATGGCCCCTTCTCACACAAACTACCTGACACGATAATTCCAGTGCAAGAAAAGCAATATTTGCTTCCATACAATATAAGCAGGGTGTGATCAGGCCAAAGAGATGCCCATATTGCCCATAAAAAGCCAGTCAGGATGAAGGTTTGGGAACTCAGGGTGCCCTGGCTCTGCTCAAGCCCTACTCATGTTTTAGACTGACAAGCAAGGGGGAGGGAACGTCGCTGATCCTCTCCCTCCAGTCAGTCTTTCCTCTGTCTGTTCTACAAAATTTTGCCCTGGCAAAGAGGGAGATCAGGATGTGCGTGGGGGAAGCATAAGCATTAAGGGCCAGATTTTTAAAAGTGTTTAGGATGTTGCTGAATTCAGCATTTCAATGCCTAAAAATTTAGAAGCCTAAATCTCATTTTAAAAGGGGTTTAGGCACTTAGGCCCAGTCTACACTTACCTTTGCGATTTGGCGGCAGTCGATGGGAGATACGCAAGTCAACTTTGCAGCGTCTCCTCCGCGCGCCTTCCACACTGCGCTGCGTCGAAGCGAAGCCTTAGGAGACTAAAGCTGGGTCTACACTGACAGCGGCAAATTCGCCACCATCAGATCGATTGCTCTGGATCAACTGAGTGGTCTGTGTAGGCCCGCTCAGTCGATCCAACAATCGACGTAGGAAAATCATCCCAGTAAGTGGCGTAGCGCTGCATCGAAGTGAACGCTATTCTCTTTGGCGCAGCGCAGTGTGGACGGCTTGCGGAGCAGACATAGCGAAGATGACGGGAGATACGCAAGTGATTTACGTCAGTTGTGTATCTCCTGTTGACTGCCGCCGAATCTGGAAGGCAAGTGTAGATCGGGCCTAAATCTTATTGACTAATTGAGGGGGCAGCAACACCTAAATATCTTTAGAATTCTGTGCCTAAGTCCTCTAAAATATTTGTTGTGGAGAAAAATAATACAGAAATGTTCTTCAAGTCAAACAGAAATTCTGGGAAATTTTCTCCCTCAAAACGCTATAGTCAAAATTACAGATTAGCATCTTCCAAAAATTCCACTTTTTAATTCTATTTTGACAATGAGCACCGATAAGGTGTCTTTGTAAACAGCACAGTGCCATGCTATGACTGCTATCCAGCTTCCCCTGTGTATTAATGTGAGGTGCAACCACTGCGTGCAAGAGACAAATAAATATTGCTTATTCTTCACAGCATATGTCTTTATGAAAATTCAATTATTCACAACACACACGAAAAGTTGGGCTGAAGGGGAGAAAGCAGTCAGGGGCAGTGTGAGGTATGACAACTGGGTGTAAATCCAGATATTGTTCTGGAAGGTGTCTGAAGGGTCGAGTGAACAGGTTACTGAGACGGGCATGGATCTTGGTTGGAATGTGTGAGGGGAGTCTGGGGAGGGAATGGAAAGCAGTTCTGTATTAGCTGCAAGGAGGGGCAAGCATGCATGAATTCAGTCTGTACTATTATGTGTGACTTTAGCAACTGTTTGCTCCTCCGTGGTTTTTAGCATGCATCCATGACCTGCTATCACTTGCTCCTGGTTTCCCTCCTCTTCTGCCTATCCATTTTATGATTTTCAGATACAGTGTGGTCTTTTTTTTTTTCCTATCTCAGGGGACTGGAAGAGTTCTTGGAACATTTTCTTGTTGCTTCTCCATCATCGTTTTCTCATCATCCACAGGCACTCGGCAGGTGTGTGTGGGGGAGGAGGTTTCCCATCATGGGCACATCTGTAGAAGCATAATAAACAATGAAGAGAAGCAGCATTGGGAGTGCAATAACAGCATTGATGCATTACTGTAAAACACACCTCTTCCTCACTTTCTCCTGGCAAGTGCACAGTTTGATGATCAACCAGGGCATGGTGAGTTGTGCCCAGGGAGGAGGGGACACTGAAGCTGGGGGAAAGGTTTTGGGTGGTTGTTTGGGGTACTGATACAGGTAGATAGGGACAAAATTTTAAACATGTGCCATCTTCTTCCACAGCCAGGAGCCATAGAAGCCAATATCTCACTCCTGAGAGTAAGCAGGAATGCTAGTTTGCAAGTCCTCCATGCTTCAAACCAGGTCCCTATGCTGCTTGCCTTTTGCCGCATTGGTCCCTGCACAAGTGATTGCCAATTGGTGCAGGAAAATTTCCTACAACAGGGGAAGAAACAAAGTAGGTCTGTAAAGGAATCTCTGGTAAAGGATTGGCGAGTATCTCCAGGAAAGTTTCTTAGGCCCGGTCTATACTTACCTTTGCAATTCAGCGGCAGTCGACAGGAGATACACAAGTGATGTAAATCACTTGCATATCTCCCGTCGACTTTGCAGCATCTCCTCTGTGTGGCTTCCATACTGCGCTGCATCGAAGGGAACAGCGCTCCCTTCGACGCAGCGCTACTCCGCTTACTGGGGTGGTTTTCCTGCGTCACTTCCTGGATCGACTGAGCGCGTCTATACAGATTGCTCAGTCGATCCAGAGCAATCGATGTGACGGTGGTGAATTTGCCACCATCAGTGTAGACCCAGCCTTAGAGCTCTTTCTAGAGGATTCCCATGAGATCTTGGTGTGCATTAAAACACTTTTCTGCCACACTGCCTAGATGAACAGGGGAATGGGAAGCACATGCAAACACAGCCACTTTTGTGTATGTCTATCCCTTCATCCAGTTGTATTATGCAACAAAGCAAAAGACAGCTGTAACCAAGCAGCATCAGCTCAAAAAATCACTTACCCAAGCTGCCCTCTCCTGCATCCTGCATGCCACAGCTGTATGGCTAGGACTGGCTCAGACTCTCTGGGGTTGAGAAAAGGTCCTGGCTCCCCATGTCAGCAAATGATCCAGTCCCCTGTTCCACATCGTCCTCCAACTTGATCTCCTCGACCATGACTTCTTTGTTGGAGTTGAACCCAGTGTCCACTGCCCTGGGGCCCCTGGAGGTATCCACAAGTCTTTTGGTGGTGGAGGTGGGGTTGCCACTGAGGATGGCTTGCAGCTCCTTATAGAAGCAGCAGGTCTTTGGCTTTGCACTAGAGTGACAGTTTTACAACCTAGCCTTTTGGTACCCCCGCCACAGCTCCTTGATTTTCTCATGGCACTGCAGAGTGTCCTGTTCATAGCCTTTATCCTCCATTAAATGAGAAATGTGAGCATACGTATCAAAGTTCCTTTGGCTGGAGTGGAGCTGCACAGCTTCCACTCCCCAAATGCCAATCAGTTCCAGAAGCTGCGGTGTGCTCCAAGCAGGAGAGCATTTGCTATGTGGAGCCACCATGGTCAGCTGGGAAGATGAGATGTGAGCTCTCCACACTGACCAAGCAAGAAGTGTAATTTCAAACATTCTTGGGACTTTACACAGGGAGGGGCAGAGGGCTTCAGGGCAGCAGAGTTTAACTAATGGCCAGAGCAGTCAGGATGGGTACTGAGGGACACTTCCTGAAGACCATTTACCATGACATAACCAAGCACGGTGTCTGCACTGATGCTTTGTTACTAAAAACTTGGCACAAAAAGCCCTATGCCTTTTGTTGAGGTGGTTTTATTCTGTCGCAAAATATGGGGAGTTGGGTAAGCGTGGGGGGGTGAGGATTGTAGTGTGCACACCACCACTGTTTTGGCACAAAAATTTGGCTTTGGTCAACAAAAGTTTCTAGTGAAGACCAAGCCTAAGATAGCACTAATGTGGTTCCAAATGGTCACACACGGATTCAGTTCAGTATTTAGGAGGAAATGAACTATGCAACTTTCTTTAGCTATGCTATCCCATACAGATGTTGATTTCCACAGTCTAAAATGTCTTAAATAATTTATTTAAATCCTTTTGTGCGATCTTGGAATTATACATCTCTTCTGCTGTTTAATATGTTGAATGTGCACCACAGATAATTTCCATCTGCAATATCTCAAGATATTTTTATTATGTTTTAATTATACTAAAATATATTTTCTGACCTGTTTTCTTCCTGAGGCTTCAGCATGGACTTGTCAGTAAGTGACAGAATGACTGGGGAAGTAGCTTGTCAGCTCTCTCCATTTTAAGAGAATGAGGAAAATTCCTACTACCTAGTAGTTATAGAATACATTTTGGAATAAAAACAGATTATTAGTTGCCAAACTCTCCTTGCCTTTCGGAAATTATTTCCATGATTATTGTTTTCACAATCATTTAACTTTTTTAATTCTAAAAGCCTGCCCTTTGTATTTATTTCTCTTTTTGCACAAGTCCTATCATTTAGGCCCCAATCATGTGATGTTTCCCATTAAATTAATTGATTTCAATTGCAATTGAAGCACTCATCAACTCACAGAGGAGTTGAATATGAATGTGCTGAAAACTTCCATTTAAGTCAATGGGTAAGATTTGCACTTTCACTGTAGCCCCTTTATAACCCTACCAGTCCCCGATTTGGCTGGTGGACAATTCCCCTGGTGCATAAACTATAGAAAACACCAATGTGCTATCAAGGACCTCCTCACAAGCCCTGAGTAGAGGGCATCCTGGATGCAGGAATGTGGCTGAGAGGGGTGTGCTCGGGTGAAGACTTCATCACCTAATGCTGGGGTGATTTCAGACAGGGTTGTGGGCCATGGGGAAACCCCTAGAAGCTACTTATATGTAGAAAGACACCCCATTATCCTCAGGGTTTAGAGGCACAGTACAGAATTTCATCCAATGGGAACTGGGTACTCAATATAGGGCAGAATTAAGCACCACATTAGGCACTAAGGATGTAAAAATGATCATTGTTACTGCAATCCAGTGTTCCACTGTTGCTATTATAATAGTTTTTCAATGTCCAACCCTTATCTTCAAGAATTATTTTGATCAGAATATTTAACATGTTGAATTCATTTTAAAGGAGGGATTGATGGGCTACTTTGAATGAAAAGAAGAACAGAACTGAATGTTTCATCTCCTTTCATACTAAATATGAAGCCTGTCTCAGCACTTCAAAAATAAATGTTCCTGTAGTTAGTAAACCCTGAAAAAACCTTAACCACCCACAACTAAGGGATGTGATTTTTCTGCTCATGTTGAAAATGGTAATTGGGTATGCATGCACTTTCAGTTTCAACAGATAGGAATTAGTAGCAATTAAAGTATTTTGCACCTGGATGAGGAAAAAGGCACACCTGGAAGGTCTAAGTTTATGGTTGTTTAGTTTATGGCTGCAATCAAATGTTCAAGATAATTAGCCATCTAATTGCACTTAGTAATTAAGGGTCTGACTCTGGAAGCACTTATGCATGTAAATAATTTTTCTTGAATAAGATCACATGTAGAATTGGGCCCTTAACTACACTTGTAGTTTCATTGCTACTTCGTATTAGGTAGATATGGGATTATTTTATATATCTATGAATGATATAAAGAAGGAGGTGACAGTGAGATGTCAAATTTGAAGTTTACTCAAAATTATTTAATATGAATTAAAAATACAAATATTTTCTGTCAGACTTCTGCAAATTTATAATTACTTTAGGTGTAAAGTACATTAAAGAGCATACCAAGCTTTTTAATCTCCAAAGAGATCATATTTCCCTGGAATGCTCACTGAACTGTTTTTTCCTCAAATAAAAGGCATGCTCTGAAATTTAGGCATCAACATTGAGGTGACAACAAGAACCAGCTTGCTGTCAGGTTCGATTTATATGGATCCCTCAAATAAGGAGGGACAAAGATTGCTTTGCATACAATTTTGTTTTACTTGCAATAATTTATACATTACCAATTACAATTTAAAACTCACCATTGATTCTTATTTAATACAACAATTTAACTACTTAGAACACAATTACAATTACAACTATACAAATATATTTACAAAGCTAGCTTACACTATAGGGTTATTCTTATGCTATTATACTTACACTGCACCAGTGAAGTTCGTCAGCAGCAAAGCAGCCTTCTCATTCTGCTGGTACAATTCCCGGGTTTTACATCTGAGTGGAACACACTGTCACACTCAGGTTACACATCTGAGTGGAAAATACTATCACACTCAGGTTACACAGCCCCACACTCTATACTTAGGTTTGAGCGGCAAGCTGGGGAGAGACGGCAGGTGGATCAGGCCCACACGTAGAGCTACTCTGGTGCTCTTCCAACAAAGATATAGGACATCTCCAGTTTACTTCCTGTTTGTGACCACCTTTTATATTTTTCTTCCACACAGCAATATGCCCGCTTAGCCAATTATGAAGTGTCTAAGAGCGATGGGGTGATCGGGGGCTGGACCCCGACACGATATTATCTTCCTTGATCGCCCAGTTATTTACCAGACAGAATTTTGGCCCCCTGCTTGGGCAGTCGTACTTTTTTTGTGGATAAACTCCACTTGCTGTCTGCTGTTGACAAAGGATCACTTATTGCAATACATGTCTGAATACTATTTAAATGAAGTTTACTGAGTTTCAAGTAACAGGTTTACCGAAACCTACAGGCCACATACTGATTTTCAGTACTTGACACCTTCTCCCGGTGCTTATCACAGAGACTTCTGACAAGACAAAGCTGGATGTTGTTACCAGGCAGTTAACATTTTACATCCAGGCCCAATGAGTTTATATTTCTATTAATTTAAAATGGAGTTGGGTCACTTTAATTATAAAATAAAACAATGTTACAACAAACATGAATATTAGAACAGAACAATAGTGTATTTAGCCTGATAACCTGTTACCAACTGTCGGCCAGCACAGGTTGCTTCAGGAGAAGGTGCAAAAATCATAGTGGTGGGAAATTGTTTTCCCTAAACCTGAGAACCTATTATTTGACATATACTGTGAAAGGTAAAGTTTATATTTCATGTACTTGTTTACAATCTAGAAAAATTTATCTTTGAATAATCTCACTATGCATTTAAATGTCTAATCCCTCTTCCCCCCCCCCCTTTTGAATCTCAGTAAACCTTCACTTCATAATATGTTTTGGCAATGAGTTTTATAGACTAATTTGTTTTGTTATGTATTAAGATAGAGAGTTAATTCAAAGCTGACTGCAAAGAGTTACAAAGAGATCTTACAAAACTGGGTGACTGAGTAACGAAATGCCACCTCTTCGCTTAAAAGACCAAGGGCTCATGTAGTGAAATTAATAGGCAGCAGGTTTAAAACTAACATCAGGAAATACTTCTTTGCACAACAGATGGCCAACCTGTGGAACTTGTTGCCAGGGGATACTATGAAGGACAAAAGTATAACTGGGTTCAAAAAAGAATTTAGATAAATTCATGGAGGAAAGGTCCATCATTGGCTATTAACCAAAATGGTTAGGGAAGCAACTCATGCTCTGAGTGTCCCAGTATCACCATCTGTCTGAAGCTGGGACTGCACCACAGGGGATGGATCACTTGAAATTTCTTTATTCTGTTCATTCTCTGAGAATTATCTGGCACCGGTCATTGCCAAAAGACAGGATACTGGGTTAGATGGACCATTGATCTGACCCAGTATGAATAGTCTTATGTTTTTGATCATTTATAAATGTGTTCCCTTTTAGTTTCACAGAACATCAGTTAGTTCTTGTAATATGAGACAAAGAAAATAATTTACCTTTAATTTACTAATTAATCTTTTCTATTCCATTCATAGTTATCTATAACTTCATCATGTCCCCTACAATTTATCTCCTTTCTAAATATAACTATCCTCATCTTTTCAGTTGCACTTTATGCAGAAATCTTTTCATTTTTCTATCTTTGTATCTGTTCTTGTATGCTATCTTCATTAGAACCATGATTTCACACATACATTTTGTGTGTGTGTGTGTGAAAACCTGACCTTAATGAAGTTCACCCAAGTTTACACAGTATTGTAGATGGTGTACAATAAATAGCTTTGTAATATTTTAGTATTATTTTCTATCCTGTTTCTTATGTATTGTAACATTTTTGTACAAGGCCCAGGTCTTTTTCCTGAATACTAACAGCTAATTCAGAACCCATAAGGTCTATGAGCAGTTCAAAATTATTCCTTCTAATGTATATTACCTTGCATTTGTCAACACTGAATTTAATCTGCCAGACATCTGTCCAATCACCTAGCTTTATCATGTACCACAACATGTTTTTGTAGTCTTAATTCGTATAAAATAATTTTGAGTCAACTTCACATTTTGCCATGTCACTGTCACCTCCTTCTTTAGATCATTCATAGGTATATAAAATAATCTCAGATCTAGTATGGAATCTTAGGACACCAAATTGTTTTAATAATTAGTAAATTATTGTTATTAGTGGTATAACAGAGATCCAATTGGGTCCTATCATTGTATATAAACAATACATATATAAACACGCAGTAAGAGATAACTCCTTGGGGATGGTACTTTCAGTCTAAAAACCCAGTCTAGTTAACACTGCTTGTCTAGCTAACACTAAAATGAATAAAATTGCTACCAAATGGAAGTTGTATGAAGCTGAAGGGTCTGGATCCTTCACTCAGCTCCACATGGGAGGGTTTTCACACAACTACTGGGACCCACCCAGTTGAGACAGCTGTGGGATAGGGACCTAAATTTGGATTGGACTCAATAAGTGGATGTAACAAACAAATGAATAGAGTAGAGAAGAAAGGACAAGGATGACAAGGACAGGAGAAGACAATTAGGAAATCTAGCTATAAACACAAATTGCAGATTGAGTCAAATTTGGCTGATTGATTTTAGGGGCTTTTTTTATGATGAAAAGAAAACAAGACATATTAACGATATCAGTAATACTTGCTGGCCATCTGTCTAGTCTGTTTACCTTTCTCCATATTGAAAATTGACCATTTTTTCCCTACTCTTTGTATCCTCTTACCCAATTTATAATCAATAGCAGTATTTTAACTCTCATATAATGACTACTTACTTTCCTTAATAGTCTATTGTGAAGGACTTTGTTAAAGGCTTTTGAAAGTCCAAATAAATTTGCTCAGTCTCCTTGATCTAGTATTGTGTTGTAATGTTCAAAGATCTGTAGTACACTAGAAATGCAGTTTTCTTTGTTGGTTCTCATCTTATATTCCTCCAGTTGTTCTATAATTATTTTTATTATTGCTTTGACCCATTTTCTAGCCACTGATTTATGGTTCTGTAATTCCCTGGATCAATCTGAGTGCCTTCTTTAAAGATAGCTACAATATTTGCTACCTACTTATCCTCTGGTTTAGTAGATTACATATTTTTGCTGGCAGCTCAACTGTTTCATTCTAAATTACTCTGAGGAAGTCATGGATGAGAATCATATACTCTGAGGACTTGTTGCTCTTTAATTTGTCAGTTTGGACCAGCACCCACATCTGACTCATCCTCCGTACTTGAAAAGATTAGTTCCATAATAGGAATAGGATCTTCTCAACCTCCTTTGTAATAGCAGATGATACAAACCAATCATTTCGTTTCTTCACAATATGCATCTCCTCCTTAATTGCTCCCTCTACTCCATGCTAATCCAGCAATTCTTGCCCAAACTTTATGCACTGATATACTTAAAGTTTTTGTTGCTTTTCTTTTTATATAAATTATATGCAAATTCCGTCTTTGTTCAATACATTTCCACTTATGTTCCTGTCACTAAAGCAGGATTTCAATTTTTAAAGTCAATAATGAGGCTATTCAGATGACAGTGGGCTGAAGGACTGAACCCCAAAAGTAGTAGGAACAGCAACTATCCAAAGGCCCTAATTGCCTCCAAATCCTTTCTCCATAAATCCCATTGAGGACAAAGGTAGATTATTAGGTAATTACAAATTTTTACTTACTCCATGTAACATGGAACACTGAACAATGGACACATTTGTCCTATGGGCACCAAGCAGAAAATTCAGCTAACATAGAGGATAAGTTTCTGATACACAAACTAAGATCATCAGCTGGAGAGTGGAAAAAAATCAAATGAGCAAAATCAAATGAGCTAATTGAATGATCAATTAGCTTTCTATCCATCCATTGCTTCTACATTAAAACAAATACTGTTCTTATTAATACATGTCTGATCAATTCAGGCACTTTTGGCCAAAACACCTACTGCATGCTATGTTGTCAAGATATGTGGCAAAAATAATACCATGGCAAGCTTTTCAATTGAAAAAGAAATGTTCCATGAAATGATTTCAGGCATTTCATATTTCAGAATCCCAGAACCTTTAGCATACTGAATTATTCTGCCAGCCGTCCTGAGCATAAACATAACAGGAACATATACTAGAAATTCGTTGGGATGATACTTTGGCAGAACCAATAAAGTCATGAAAAGAATATTCTCAGAAGAAACAGTGCCTTTAAAGGTGACCCACAAATGATATTTTAAAAGTTGGATTTGTCTTCCATTTTGCTTCTTTCTGTCAAATAAAAGACATCCTGGTAGATTTTAAAAGGTGGTGCCTCTGCACCCTAGTCACTTATCCACATACATGTCTGTACATGTGGTCATTTTACTTTTTCTATAAATGCCTCAGAAATGTTGGTGGCAATGAGCTGGGCTTCGGTGTTTAAATATTTCTAATGCCAATTGTCACCTTACATGCTGCATTGAAGACTGATGTATTGCTGCACTATTCTCATGCAGCAGAGAGAGTATCCAGCTCACTGAATCTTCAACACAGTGCCCTTGCAAGGGCCAAAATAGGAAGCTACTGCACCAAAGCTTGAGAGGGCCAGGAACGTTATCAGTCCTGATACAGTGTTCCGACGTTGCTCTGGTTGGATGTCTATTACATCTGTCTTGCACTGGGGCTCCACAATCACTAAAGTTGTTAGGCGCTGTTCAAGGTAACGGTGCAAGTGTAAGGCAAATACGTCACTGTCATCTGATAATACCCATATTCCCACTGGTTTCTCATTTGCAATTATCACAATTTATTGCACAAGGATGTCGTCAGGTTCCTCATGTGAGGTGGCCTTATTGATCACCACCCATCCTTGTTTTGTTTCAACTGGGGGGGTCTCTGACTGTGATGACTAGCTTGTGCTTTAGTGTGTGTCATTTGAAACTTTATCTTCAATGAGTTCTGGACAAATTAAGTCAATCATTTGTTTATTATTTTCTGTAACCATCAAGACAACTTTCTAAGGAGATGGCTGAATACTTGTATTCAACTGATGCACTCTTCTATATTTAGCTCTTGTGACATTCCTTCTGCCTTGTCTTTCTCAAACATAAGATATACACAATCTGCTGCTAGTGTTCAATATAGACTTTGAAATAGCTCATTAAATCCTTGTTGATACCACTTGCTTGCCAGTGTTTTACCCAAAAAAACTGTGGAAACATCAGTGATTGTGCAAGCGATTGTGAAATATGTGTATTTGACAACTCTGTCTGCAGCTGCTTCTTTAGGTTACATTTATGGCACTGATTGTTCCTTCTTAACTGCAGTACTTTACATTTGTTCTTATTGAATTATTTCCTATTTACTTCAGACCATTTCTCCAGAATATCCAGATCATTTTGAATTTAATCCTATACTCTAAAGCAGTTGCAACCGCTCCCAGCTTGGTATCATCCACAAACTTTGTAAATGTGCTCTTTATGACATTATCTAAATCATTGATGAAGATATTGAACAGAACCACACTGACGGACTCCCTTCTGATATGCCCTTCCAGCTTGACTGTGAATCACTAATAAAGGCTCTCTGGGAATGGTTTTCCAACCAGTCACACAGTTACCTTATACTAGCTCCATCTAAGTTATATTTCCCTAGTTTGTTTATTAGAAAGTCATGTGAGACAGTATCAAAAGTCAAGATATCTCACATCAACCACTTCCCCCAATCCACAAGGCTTGTTACCCTGTCAAAGAAAGCTACTAGGTTGGTTTGACATGATTTATTCTTGAAAAATCCATGCTGACTGTTACTTATAACCTTATTCTCTTTTAGGTGTCTGAAAATTAATTGAGTAATTATTTTCTCCATTATCTTTCTGCATTCTGAAGTTAAGATGACTAGCCTATAATTCCCCTGGGTTGACTGTAAACAGGTCTGAAATAGTAGAGCACAGGGCATGGTGAGGAGCTGCCAAGCTTCAGATTGATATATCCAGAAAAACACACAGAACACAGAAAAGCTTGGTTATTACCCATCAAAATGATAATCTTGGGTACCCAAGCTATTCTGGGATGAAGAAATACACCTATGATGATGGATCAGGATGAAAGAAAAGTATTTTTAAGAAAGCAAATGCTTCTGTTCCTGTTAAAGATTCAGATTGCTTTGTAAGCAGAGTATAGATTCATGTTGCTTTCATATCCTGAAAGTTAGTAAAGAAAATGCTATCTGTTGATCAGAAAATCCTTTTTGCATTTAGAAAACACACACACACACACACACACACACACACACACACACACACACACACACACACACAAAGAAATCCATCAGAAGCTTACCTGACTAGGTCAAAAGATCAATTTCCAACATAACACATCTACTAAAGATGGCAAACCGCCAGCCAGTCAGATTGCGAAGACAATAAAGCAATATAGAAGATACAAAGGATGTGAATGGATGACACAGTATTAAATAACCCTGTAATTTAATTTCACATTTACCTCTTGACATATTTATTACTTTTACATTCATCCAAAAGTAAACCTGACTACAGTATATTAAGCCAACTGCACTACTCCACATAATAGTCAGTCCACTTAGCAGCAGTCATTCCATAACACTGAATGATAGAAAAGACCACTTTCCAAACAACGTATTAAAAAGAATAAACATGTTAGAAGAAATGAAATCCCATGCTCCATATGAAAGCACAATTATTCAGAAAGAGTATAACAGCCTCTATATATCCTGAGGGACTAATTCTTCTGTCAGTTACATCAGTTTAGAAACAATAGGGTATGCATTGGAATCATTCTCAGTGTAGGCCAGTGGCTAAATGCCACGATGTGATTCTATTTTATTTAATTAGCTTGTGTGGTTCCTAAGTACATATTCAAGCATCTTGGGTCTGAGCCAAAAGGCTCAGTGCAGTCATTACCCCCCAGAAGAGACCCTGGGTAACCCTACAATAGCTCACCTATTGCCCCTTCTTGGGCTTCCAAGAGTTTTCCTTTACTTGAATCATTTATCTGTTTTTGCAAGAGAAAAGGAGGGGGCCAGCCCTGGTGAAATTGCTAGGGTTTACCAGAGGTCTGTATGCCCTTCAGGAAACCAGAACAGACTAGATCTGTTCTCCCTTGGGAGGACACAGATACAGCCCTCCACTCACAAGACTGACGCCCAGGCAGTACATTTCGAAAACAAAGTGTTTTCTGTATTTACTGTAGCCAATCGCTCCTAATATAATTGATTTAAACCCTAAATTAAAACGCAAACATAAATCCCTTAGCACAGGTATACACATTAAAGTGCCCAAAATCATAATGGTGGAATGGTTTAAGGAATTATGTTTTGCGTTTGGTGATCAGTCACATGCAGGACCCTGACAGCAATCTTAATAAACTAACAAACACACATACAGACACTTCATACACATTCATTAACTGTATTTCTAGTCTATATTCTGTACTATGGCTGGCATGCTTACTCTACACTGTCTTCCTTCCATCTCTTCTGTCAGGGTCCTTCTGATCTGCTCCACCAGACTGCTGCAGATGTCACACTGTATTTACTTCTTCATTCAGAGTCTTCTTCCTTGCTGTTCTTTGCTTGTTTGTTCTTTTGCTCCTCTCTGATCTTCATCTTCATCTTCTGCTCCTAACTTGACTGACTGCTGACTGCCAGCTTTCTACCCTATGTACAGTTTTTGGCCTGTACAGTTTGGTCTATTCTTCAGTCCTACCTTATCCTTCATAGACCAATCATAGCTGCTAAATCTATGGTGACCCTCACATATTTCTTGGCTGAGTTCTCCTCACTCCTCCCTGCAGTTTTGAACCTCTCCCTGTACCCCCCGGAAAGACCTTTATCTAATCTCAGCCCACCTTTTTGCCTAACAACACATTTGTCATTGGCCACCTACGTAAACTGCCCTGTTATTCTTCTTGGCTGTGTGACAATTTGATCGCACACTTTAAATTACCAAACTGTTAAACTTTTAAATCTTTATTTTATTTCCTTAATATATACTGATTTGTTAACTTATGCACTTTAAGGTTATGGTCTACTGCTGCCACCCTATTTCTTACTACTTAAACTACTTTTATTTCAGGTGTTTCCCACTGACTAGTGACAAAGCAGTCTTTTGCAGTGCTGTGCTTGGAAACAAAATAGAGCAGCTCAGAATCCGTGGACTTTAGATCAGGCTCCTGCTCTATTTAAAAATAAGCATGAATGAATAAATTAATATGGTGGTTTGTATTTTAAGAGTAAGTTTGCATCATAAAAGGTTTCTTATTTAACTTGGGGTTCCAAAGTAACATGTAGGTTAGGTTTCATTTTAAGGATTTTATTCTTCTGTGTTGGATACTCCTAGGGCTCAACTGTGGCTTTGCCGTGGGCCTCATGTGTAAGACAATATGTTAAAGCTATTAACAGTAGCACCTGAGTGCATACAAGAGGATGGCAGTGCCTGATGAGAGGATAATTCAGGTTTATATGTGCTGAACCCTTCTGGTTTATCCTTTCTTTCATGATCCCATGAGATATTCACAGGAGTTGGAAGTTCATTTCAGGGTCTCAGTGGTGTGGCAGCTCAGAGCCCACCTAGATAGAAGGGCACTCAATGGGAGCAAGGGAACAAGTCATGAGAGATGATGTTTGGATTTGCAGGTACTGGGCCACAGGCAGGCAACGAGTTCCCCTAGAAGTTCACATTTGTGCCTCAGCGACGAGGTGAGGCTGAGTTGGCAGGGCAAGGGGCATGCCCTGGGACTAGCTGATGCCCTGAGGGCACTCTGTGTCAGCTGTGAAACAACTACCTGAAATGATTATTGCACACTTGGGTGAAAACTATTTGGGAATTTTTAAGGGAGGTGACCTAATCATCAGGACAAAGTGAGATGTATGGCAAATCCAGGACACTTTCCCTGAGTTGACTGTAAGAGGACTGAAATAGAAGAGTGGAGGGAATGGTGAAGAGGCTGCCACAGGCCTCCACAGGTTGAAAGATGTGGGAAGATGTGGGAATCATTGGGCACCGAAAGGCTTGGTTAATTACCCACCAAAATTATAATCTTGAGCACCCAAGTTATTCAGGGACAAGGGGATACATCTATCTGATGAGGGAATGGATTTTTTTTGCCAGTGTTAGGGAGAGAACTGTTAACTACCTGGGAACTCAGATAGTGATAGGAAGGGAAGCAGTCAAATTAATTGTTGATGCCCCCTGTGACAGATGTCCAGTACAGCTACTTGTTCTATAGGAGGTCAGATTCCCTGACAAACCAGAACTGGAAGTGGATTTAGGGGAAAAAGCATCTCCTAAAGGAACTGGAGGATAGGATTGGAGCTCCTTTCTCTAGCTCCTTAACCCTTATACAGAGGGACGGTGGTGGGTTGAGATCAACTGTGGAGGGGTGGGGGGTTGAGAGCAACCCTAGACTAGAAGAAAATAATGAAGGAATGAGTCATGACCTGCACCATACACATTATTGCTAGGTTGTTCCCAGATAAGTTAATAAAACTGTGAACTTTGCATCGTGTCTTTCTTCTTGCTTGTCTGGAACAAACAAACAAGTGTTTCATGCCTGAGTGTCAAGGCTATTTTATTTTGTTCTAACATAAAAGGCTTTTCAATTAATATGTTTGGTTAGGATATTCTATATTGGATACTGCTGTCTTTTGAAGTGAATTGTTAGGGGGTGGAGGGGAAGTTGATGTTTATAAGGTTATTTAATGAATGTGTCTAGTTATTACTTTCATAGCAGATATTGTTGTTTTAAAAGGTTGTTTCACACCAATTCCTTGAAAATGCCAAGATAAAAGCTAAATAAGGAGCATAGAGGAAAACAGTTCAGTTTAATGAAATATAGGGAATTAAAATTAAACTCAGTTTTTTTTCAAGGAGAACAGGGGTGAGTTTAATGGAAGGATGGAGAGAGAGAGAAGATCCCTAAACCACTGTTTCAATGATTAGAGATTTTTTGTTTGTAACTTCTTTTGTTTGTACACAAATATGCATCAAAGCAGTCATGTCTCAAAGGGCTTGCAAAAATAACATTAATAAGACTCAGTGTAATAATAGCCATTAAGAGCTACATTATTGGAAATGGAAGAAAGTAAAGAAGCTTCACTACAAACAAGAGAGAACAGATAGGACAAAAGGCTTTGCAAAAATAATTTTATATATCATCCTTTTTGAGACTTGACAAACATTTTAAACATATACATCTGTAAAGTCTCATCACTTTAATTTATAACTACCCAACTGCAACATTGTAATACTACAGCCTGTCCTTGCAAGTTTCAAGGTTACCTACCAACAGATTACAGCTGTCAAGCCTCTATATAGTGCTTATTATGTAGTGTTCTGTTAAGGTTGCCTATGAAACTATTAGCCTTTTCCTTTGACATTTCCTGTTCTGCATGGCTGAGTGTGTTTATATTACTGTAAACCTCATATTGCTTTGAAGGAGGCTTTAGTAGTATTCAGGTTAAATTAGTTGCTAACAAGTTACATTTATTGAATTTCTTTAGTTTACACTCAAAAATGTCTCTATGGTGGTTTCAAAGGTTTCTTTTCAATAGTTCATGTATAAGTTTATTAATTATTTTACTCCTATTATGGCCATTTAAAAATTGTGATCTGGATGCTAATACAGCTACTGAATTAATCCACACACATTAGAAAAGTATTTCATTATATTGTTTTAAATTTCCTTCAATTACATCTTTGGGAGGTGGAAACTAATTTCAAAGGCATATTCACAAGGAATATTCTCTGGGAGGCTTCCTCTTGGGTTCCTAATATATGTTAATTTTTAGCACTTTAGAAAGAAAAGAAAATGGAAAGCAAAATGCCCTTGGGAAGTGGGGGCAGACCATTCAGTTTGTACCATTGTACATTTTATGTCCACTTGGAATTTGATTAACTAAATATTTACAGTGGTCACACAACATGTTTCAATAGGTTGAGAAATTTTTATAGGTATTTCCTATGCAAATAATGAGAAATACTAATACAACTAGTGAAAACTTTAATACCAATCGGTTTTTTTAAGTGCAACTACAGTATTCATTTTAATAAAATAAAACATACAAGGCGTTTATATAGATATGAAGTCAATATTTGAAAATAGTGCCCCCTTAAAAACTGTAGAGTCTGATCTTGGAGTCCTAAATCATGCAAAACTTCCTGGGGCAGATTCTTAGCTGGTGTAAATTGCCATAGGTCCTTTAACCTCAATAACATTATGACAATTTGCATTAGCTAAGCATCTGTCCTCCATGGAGAGAAGTTGTCGGGATCAGGCTCAAGCTCACAATATAAGAAAAATTAAAATATAATTGTATAAACCAGGTAAATGGGCTTATTCTCACTGGAAACTGTTTCCTACTACTACTAATCCAATAATCTTCATAAACCTAATAAATTATAAATTCAATATAGTTGTTGCTCTCCTAAAGCTTTATGCTACACTAACGTACCGTTTGCAATTCTTCATGCCTATCCAAGAGGCCAGGAGGTTTAAGCTAAAGAAATCCACACGGTTTGCACACACTCTGCCTACATGTCATGATTTCAATATTCACATCTGTCTGTATTCAGCAGGCAATAATTCAGTGTGGAAAATTACACAACACATACAGGTTGACACAGTTTACCATAATTGATGAGTTGCTGAGTGGCAGCCCCAGCTGAATTAGTTTGCATAGGAAATAGGCCTTGTATCTCAAGGTCAAGCTGAGGACGTTTGTGAAACCACAGTATGCAGTGATACCGTAACTTTCCAGAGAAATTACCTTGTTTTCACCTTGCCACAATAAATATCAAGTCTCCTGCAGCTGTTCTCTTAACAGTTGTGTGGCATAAGATGTAAAGAAATAAACAGAAAAATGTAAATATCTTCTTCTTTTAAAACATAAAGCGATCTAGTAAGGCATTAAAGTAGTCATAACAAATTTGTAATGTTTCTAAAACATTCAGATATTATTCAATGGTTGGCACCAAAATACTGCAGGAGCTACAAGAACCATAGAATACATAATGCCTTTTGTTCTACATTTTTTTTCAGTAATATATATATGAACTCTCTCTCTCTCTATATATATATATATGAATTCTACTACATTAATACTTTTATGTCTTTTGGCAGTGCATAAAAATGAAAGAAAATAAATATAATCAAAACCAGAGACATAGGAACTATAACCATTTGGAAATGCTCTGTCATGTTTTATCCATCTAAATTAGAAGCTTGGGTCTAGGGATTAACAATAGTCTATACAGAGGCTATCATGGGAAATACGTCAGGAATTATTTAAAATAGCTACTTTTTTTTTTAAGCAAGGTTGAGATGTGTGGTGCCTCTATAAATAGTAAAGGTGGTTGAACAGGAAAAAATGATTCATTATTTTTGTGACTAATATCCCCTTATTCAGTTTGATTTAAAGGCTCATATGAGAAGAGTTATGGCAGGCATCACCAGATGGTGCTGTTACACAATCTTATGGGTTCTTTTCCTTAACAACTGAGCAAATGCTCAGTATTGGGAAGACATGATATATTATTGTTATGCAGAAGTCTGGTTGCAGGCAGTAGGAGGGAGCAGTGCGAGAATCAGGTAAGTTTACTCTCTTCCTAGAGACAATGCTTGAGTCACAGTTGTTCTCTGGAAACTGGGCATTGGTGTTGGGCTGATATTCTTGGTGTATGTATACACCAGTCCTGAAATGAGGTGGTCAAGCAGCATGCAGGATGTGAATAAAGCACATTATAATTATTAGAATATACCCAAATGCCATCTCACCGATTTCTTCTCCACTGGCAAACTGTAAGTAAGGCAATAAGGTTCTGTCTGGAGCAGCATCCCTTTAGGAGTAGTGGTGGTAAATAACCTGATTAGTTTTAAGACAAAGATTGATAAATGTGAACGAGATTGTATGGTGGGGTTCCCTGTGGTGGCAGGAGCTGGGGTACTTTCCAATCCTATGTCCGTGTCTTAAATCTCATGCTTCATGGCTACAGCTGGTTCCCTGCAGGAGTTAGGAAGGATATGTATCCCCTTCCCCCATGTATTCTGTGTTTTGTTTTTTGTCTTCTTCTGAAGCATCAGAGATGGCCACAGCTGGAAGTAGGACACCAAATGGGTTGACTGGTGCTGCAGGATGGTACAGAGAATTCTCTTAGATGCTTGGCTTGGCGAGATGTGGGTCTCGCTTATATGCTCAAAGTCAAACTAATGGCTATTTTCAGGGTCAGGAAGGAGTTTCACTCAATTCAGATTGACAGAGACATTGGAATTTTTTGCCTTCCTCTGCGGCATGTGAGTTGCTTGCTTGGATCATCTGGAGAAAACTCAATTAATTCCCAGCTGTTATAGGGTTCTTGGGCATTGGTGCACTTCTGCCCCTCCTGTTCTTTGCCTGTGGTATATAACAGTTTAATCTTCAAAGGGGCATGATACATAAGTCTATTCCAGGTTATTGGGCTCAGTGCAGAGCTGGCTGGGTGATGTTTAGAAACCTGCTTTGTACAGTCAGTTGTGGTAGTCCTTTCTAGCCATAAGCTGTACATAGAGTTTAGAGTTTATTAAAATTAAGGCTAAAATTCCTGTGTTTTGACTACGTCATATTTTCTTAAAATCAATATCTTTTTTTTTTTTTCCCAATTAGGAGGCCCATTATGTATAGCAGGAATCAACGCCTAAATACCCACACTGCCCAAAGCTCATTAGGTAACTAATGTTCAGAGGTATACAAATCTCAGTAGGTAGTTGTGCAAACCTCTAAGTGTTATTCTACATACCAGAAAAGATTTCAGACATGTTCACTAAGACTTTAAACAAACACAGTGAAATAGAAAGAGATAGTCATTACAAATCACCAAACACATTGTTCAATTTTAAAAGTTGACATTTCCAGTAGGATATTCAGTGATATTAGTTCACAGTAGGGTAAGATATGAGTAAAATACATGACTGAGAAGCTGCAGTTCTCACAGATTTAGTTTAGAAAACACATCCACTGTATGTATGTCAGAGTACCTGACTGTTTTGGCTTAATGTGATAGAAGAGGGTGTAGGAAAACCCAAAAGGATCTATGAAAGAGAAAAAAGAGACCTAGAGAAACCTATTTCCCAATTAAAGGATATGCCTATGTGGCACCATTATAATCAGGACATAATTGTGAATTTCATAATTATTTCTAATGTACATTTTTATAGGCCTATGTGGTATAATGTTGTTGTTGATTAAGGGATGAATAACCAGGTACCCTGCACCATAGATTAAATTATATCTTTTTATAGAAAATGTCACACTTATAAACTGATCTGGATCACAGTCTCAGTGAAATTCAAAGATGACTAATTGGTCTAGTTATGTACATGGACTATGCTTAGCAAAAAATGTATGAAGAAGGCACTCTTGTTTAGAATTCCAGCTGACAGCTTCTGTACAACTGAGGCAGTTCAAAGGCATGAATGATTCCTTTGACTCTGGTTGGGTGTTGTTTCAGGATATGACCTTAGAGTTAGTCAGACCATTAAAGAGAAGTTTAAATGGCAATCACTCTATCCTAGTTATTAGTGATCATCCCACTCAGTTATCTGGAAGTGATGCCCATATGAACTTTAAGGACCAAAACAGCAGCTGCGACATTCATTCACTTTTTCAGAACAATAAGATTACGCAAGTATATTGTAAGAGATTTAGGGACTAATTCACCTCTCCACTGCTACCGGAATATTGCCAATTCCTAGTAATTACATCCCTTGTGAAATTTTCCCTACAACAGAAAATTTCTTATTCAGCTGACTTATTCATCAGAATAAGTAATGAGTTAATGAAAATTATTCAACAAAATTTAAGCTATTATATCTCTTGTTACCATATTTAATGTTTATATCTATAGAGATACTCAGCTGTAGGCAACCAAAGTGATTTATGGACTACAAAATGTGTTTGGGTTATATTTTCATGTAGTACATGTGATTGTGTTTCCAGCTGAAGTCGTTCAGAGGAGGATTGGGCCATTATATGAAAAAGTTAGCAAATTCAACCCAAGTAAATGCAGCTATACAAATTTGGGTGAAGCATGTTATAGTAGTGGGATTTGATAGATAGCTCTTACTTCCCTATTTATATATTATTTCAGGTTAAATTCTCACCAATAATAAGGATTATGCAGATGAAATTTTGTCTCTCCTTACAACTATTGTAACCATGTAATCAAATTCTGCTTACAGTTACATCTGTGAAGATGTACCACACCTCAATGAAGATGTTTTGGATTGTTCAGGACTCTATTTTCCTATGTGTTTGGTAAGCGCCTGATACATTTTTAGCACAATTAAAGTATAAACGATAAACAACCTTAATAAATAATTATAACAATAAGATCATGGGCATCATATGTATAAATGGAGCAAAATTTGCTCCTGCAGTTTGAAATTAGTTGTAAATTCTACTGATGAAGCATGAGCCAGAATAGAATACAGATAACATATCTGTGTTTGTTCTATAGGATTAACAAAAGCAAAAATTTATTTCAGAGAAGTTTTGTAACCCCAACTTTAGGTTTCCCAACTCCTGGAACTCTGGTCTAAGTCACTAGACCAGTCTGGGCTGGACACAGAAGAGATTAAAA
The DNA here is from genome assembly GCA_007922155.1 of Mesoclemmys tuberculata. Lineage (NCBI taxonomy): Eukaryota > Metazoa > Chordata > Testudines > Chelidae > Mesoclemmys > Mesoclemmys tuberculata. The sequence goes on along the minus strand of ML675618.1, from coordinate 43,863,317 downwards.
ACCTCTGAGGGCCAGTTAGGAAAGTTTCTGCTCTCCCCTGAAAAAAAACAGTTTTCTTGTATGGAAGCCAGGCTACAGTCTAGGATGTCTGTATTTCAATAGAGGACCATCCTAATTTAATAACTTTCTATTGCCAGCCCCATCTCTTTCTCCCCTGGAATTTCGGTCAAACATGTAAAAGTATAACAGAGAAAACAAACGGGTGCACCTTCAAAGTAGGTTTGCAAATTGGTAAAGATACAGACACTTCATAAGTTCCCACATAATTCAGAAATTGCACAGACAGATCCCAAAATTGTCTAAATCAGGATGGATGGAATATGGTTGCATTATAAGATTGATTTTCTGCAGCACCTAGATGACAGTGAGAAACTGCAAGATGAGCTAATGCTGCCATACAGATATAGAAGAAACATTTTCTTCTCTAAGACTCTGGCCATAGGTGATGCATGCCTCTTGAATGTGGAGAGGCTGATTCTACCCCAAGGCCCCGCCCATGCCCTTCCTCCTCCCCCCGAGGCCCTGCCCATGCTCCATCCCCTCTCTGCCCCATCCTCCATCCTCTGCTCTGCCTCCTCCCCTCAAGGCCCTTGCTCATGTGGGATGTGGGGGTGGGAAGAGATGGACCAAGGGCATGGCCTCAAGAGCAGAGGCAGAGTGGGAGCTTCCAGTGCTGGTGGCTATTTGGGGAGGCTTAGCCTCCCCGAGCTTTTACACCTGCTGCCCATGACTCTGGCCTTGCATCCTTACTATTACGTTCCTTCCTTTATTTTGAACTATTAGATTCTCTAATCTCCTCCATTTGTATGTGAATTGAATTGGAACTAGATGCTATAATCTTTATATTTCCACAGGACATGTGTCATTCTTATTACCCTGTCAGTAGGTTTGATTTGTTCCCAGTGTATTAGTGGTAGACAAGGAAAATGGAGAGAGAGTGTGCCTTTACTATTGTTCAATAGCATGGTTGGACTTTTTAACGTTTGCTTCCAAATCTGAGACTATATTTATCATCGGGGGTTTTCTTTTGATTAATGGTACTCCAGTGACATTGAAAAGAGCAACAGTAGAGTGTGAGCCACTATCATAGACTGAAGAACCCAGGATAGTCTGACTTAAAGGAATAGCCAACTTTCTTTTATGCTATTTTACCCTTTTTATTATGTATGACAGTTATGAGAGTGAGCTTTTTTCCAAGATAGTTGATTGTGGCCATAAGCTAGGAAGATACAGCTGCACTGATCACATACAAAATGACAGGGAAACTATGGACCAAAAGACATTTCAAAACCACGTACTTAAGCCATAGCCCACCACATTCTCTGCTTTTAAACACTATTCTCATTTTTTTTAACATGACTATGAATCTAGAGCATTTGCTAATTCACTATACTGTAATAAAAAGCTGTGGTCATATTTTTTGCCCACATTACTCTAGTGTTTAAGAACTCAACCTGATTGGCTAACACACATTAGCAATAGACTCTAAATAGCAGGCTGTCTGTCTCTTTGGAACACAGGTGTCTTACTCACACACTTCCTACAATCTGCACAGCCTTTCAAAATCTTATAAAACAATGTTTTTAGAAATCCTTTACTTAAGATTTAAGCATTTTAAAAATCAAATATGTAACTTATTTTCTTTCCCTTCTCTTCCCATCCTAACAGAACCACACACACAGTGGATATAGAAATAATTCTCTAAAGTCAATTAAGTTACATTAGTATAAAACTATCGTGAGTAAAGAATCAGGCTCATCTGCCTGAGACTCAATGACAGACTGAAAAGATTTTCCTTGAATGCAAAGCCAGGCACTCATGGAATGATCATGTGACTGAAGTTTACCATGAATGGGTCCAATGTTGGTTCAGATAGGACCTAATTTTCAGATACTTCACCTTCACTTTATGCAAGTGCATTTCCCCACACGCTTCTCAAACATACAAGAAAAAACAGTACAAGATTTGTGAATACTCACAAATATCTCAAGACAAAAGTCACAACAGTCATTCCCAGATATGAAGGGTTTAATTCATAATGCAACAAATATGTGGAAGTCTAGTGGTAAAATATACATAGCATTTTACTATGTTTTATTATTATTAAATAAAAAAGAGCCATCAACACCATGAAGCCTAAGCTAGCACATTTTACCTCAATCTAGAAGCAATTTCAGTAGCTTACTGCTTAAAACCTTAAGAAATTCAGGAACTGGAGCATCATCACCACAAAAGGCCAATCTTTTCCTTTCTTCTCCTTGTCATGCGGAGTGGATTGGGAGGGGGGGGGCATTTGTGTAATTTGACATTAATATGTAAAAATCATAACAATTCATGTAAGACATGCCATGTCAGGTGCTGTTAAAAAGGTTATAATATGAGGAGTAAGAAAATAATATTTGTGTTCATGTGTGATATGTGTGAAGGAAGTTATGGAGATCTTTGAGATCCCTGAATTTCAAATTGTGCTGTAGAAGACACACCCCAGACAGAGAGGCCGCAGGACAATAGCCTGCTTAATGGCCCATCAAGACCTTTGCAGAAGCCAAAAGCCTAGGAAGAAACTAAAGGCATACCTGAAGAGTTACCGGGATTGGCCCATGTGACTATGGACTCCATTTTGGTTCCTGTAAAATTCCACAAACCACATGGCCAGTAACAGAGGGTATATAAGATCAAACCACAGAAACCATTTTGTCTTTGTCTTGGTCTTTTTTCCTGTCCAGCTGCGGACACACCTCTGGATCAACACACTTTGCAACTGAACTGAAGGACAGACCCATCCAGTTACTGGATGTATACCAGAGGAACTATACAAGCCTGCAACTCCACAATTGTTCTAGAAACCTGATGTATATGGACTTTTAAATCAATTGTATGTATCTGATTGCTTTAAGCCTTTAACACTTCTCTTATTGTTTATTTTTCTTTTTTAATAAACCTTTAGTTTTAGTTACTAAAGGACTGGCTGGCAGCGTGGTATTTTGGGTAAGATCCAAACTTATAGTGAACTGGTACTGTGGCTGGTCCTTTGGGATCAGAGGGAATCTTTTAGTAAAGAGCATAGAGTTTAAATAACTGGTCTCTTTACTGGACCTAGTGTCAGTTTGGGAGCCAGAGACTGAAATGCAGTAAAGGGGGCTGTGTGTATTTGCACAGTGGCTTCTTGATAACCAGTGTGGGGGAATCAGAAGCACTGTTTGTGGCTGGTTGGGAAGTCTGACTGCAGTGTCACCCACCAGTGCTGCGAGAATTTTTCTGTCCTTTTACAGCCTGCCCTGACCCTGGCATTATCAGTGGGCTACCCTGGGCACGGACGTGTTACACTCCTATTCAAACTCTGGATATGCCAAAACGGAGACAAGAAGAGCTAAATGATTTACAAAAAGTGGCAGCACTACCTGTGCTTGCCCTATTCCAGGAACAAACAGTCTCTTCTAATCAAGCGTCCTAGCTATGGAGAACCTTACAGTGATGACATAGCACGACAGGGAACAGCAATGGCATCATCTCTGACTTGAGCACTAAGGCTATTGTGGATGAAGTTTCTTAACACAATCTAGATAGAGTGTTAAAAATCAGGGAATCATAGAATAGTAGGACTGGAAGGGGCCTCACGAGGCCATCTAGTCCAATCCCCTGCACTTAAGACTTAAGTTTTTCCTAAAGTCCAACCTAAACAGCCCTGGCTGCAATTTAAGCCCATTGCTTCTCATCCTATCCTTAAGGAGAACAATTTTTCTCCGTCCGCCTTGTAACAACCATTTATGTCTTTGAAAACTGTTATCATATCCCCCTTCAATCTTCTCTTCTCCAGACAAAACAAACCTAATTTTTCAATCTTCCCTCAGAGGTCATATTTTCTAGAGCGTTAGTAATTTTTGTTGTTCTTCTCTGGACTTTCTCAAATCTGTCCACATCTTTCCTGAAATGTGACAAACAAAACTGGACACACTATTCCAGCTGAGGCCTAATCAGCTTGGAGTAGAGCAGAAGAATTACTTCTCATGTCTTGCTTACAACATGCCTGATACAGCCCAGAATGATGTTTGGTTTTTTTTGCAAGAGTGTTACAGTGTTGACTCATATTTAGCTTGTGATCCCATAAGTTCCTTTTCTGCAGTACTCTTTCCTAGAGAGCCATTTCCCATTTATATGTGTGCAACTTTGTTTCCTCCTAAGTGCAGTACTTTGCATTTGTTATTACTGAATTTCATCCTATTTGCTTCAGGTTATTTCTCCAGACTGTCCAGATTATTTTGAATTTTAAAGCTATCCTCCAAACACTAGCAACTCCTCCCAGCTTGGTACCAAACACAAACTTTGTAAGTGTACTTTTTATGCCATTAGCTAAATCACTGATGAAGATATTAAGAATACCAAACCCAGAACTGATCCCTGCAGGACCACACTCAATAGGACCTTTCAGCTTGACTGTAAACCACTGATAACTGCTCTCTGTGAATGGTTTTCCAACCAGGTATGCCCCCACCTTTCAGTAGTTCCATCTAAGTTGTATTTCCCTAGTTTGCTTATGAGACAGTCATGTCAGACAAGATCAAAAACCTTACTAAAAATCAAGATATACCACATCTACCACTTTTCCCCATCCACAACACTTGTCAAGGAAAGCTATCTGGTTGGTTTAACATGATTTGTTCTTGACAAATCCATGCTGATGGTTACTTATCACCTAATTATTTTCTAGGTGTTTACAAATTGATTGCTTGATTTTCTCCAATAACTTTCCAGGTTTTGAAGTTACGATGACTGCTCTATAGTTCCCTGGATTTTCCTGATTTTCCTTTTTATAGATTAGCATTTTAATTGCCCTTTCTCCAGTCCTCTGGAATCTTACCATCTTCCATGACTTTTTTAAGGTAATCACTAATGTCTCAGATATCTCCTCAGTCAGCTTCTTGCATGTTCCAGGATGTATTTCATCCAGCCCTGCTATCTATGGAGATACAGTGCAGTGGATTGACAACAAAGACATTATAGGTATGAAGTATACGGAGTGTTAACTGAACAAAGGGTAAGATTGAACACTGTGGTGTTTTGTTTTGTTTTGTTTCTTTCTGTCAGAGCAGTGCAAATGTCATAATCGGAAAGACAGGTTAAACTTTATAGTTCAGTACTGCACTCTTTGTTTCATTTAGTGCCAGAAGACCACTCTTGTCACTAATGTGGGAGAATCTCCCTCCAGGCCTATTTAGCTAGTGAATTCAGAGTCACAGAATGTGTGGCAGATTATACATTGTTTTGGCTGATACTGATTCATCTGCAAAACCACAGGTTGCATGAGTAGGTTGGGACGGAGAGCCAAAGGAGGGAAAAGGCCATATATAATTAAGAAATAACCAGCTGAGCTCATTTGCTTTCTACCGTAATGTTTTTCTACTTTAAAAAATTCTCCATTGAGCTGAATCTTTCTATAGCTGACTGAGGAAGAGCTAGCTGAATAATTCAGAATGACTGAGTTATTTGACAAATTCTGCCTCTTTCAGTTTGCAAATTTTCTGTGCTCAGAATGCAGTTCTCAGATGGATTTGCTATTTGAAATTATTCACTGGATCACTTTGTAAAATAATTCTTGATGACCCCTTTATGATTACCAAGAATTATTTTCAGAAATGATCAAGTGAATAATTATTGTAAATATTCTAAATTTGAAATGCAAGCTGTTTTCATTGACCATAAGAGTCACAGTGTATTTCTCTGTTCCTGAACTGGATAGGGGGTAACTCTAGAATGTAATTTCTGGTGTAAATGCTCAGATTTTACAGGTCTTCATTTTAGCTTACTATTATTTATTTGTATTATAGTAGCTCAGAGGTATCCCAGTCATGGACCAGGACCTCATTGTGCTAGGTACTGTATACACACAGAACAAAAAGATGTTCCATATCCCAAATAACATACTTTCTGTAGGCAGGATTGGCTTGCTCTCTCAACTCAGAGATCAGAATAAACTGGGCCTACCTGAGCTATTGACAGAGAAGTTAATCTCAGAGAAGGAAGTATGCATCGAAGTCTTTCATTATGTTAACTTGTTTTTCCTAGGTACTTTATACCTTTGAGGAATTAATAACTAATGCTTTCTTTTGAAGACTCTGTTTGTGTCACTGCAAATGTATGTTGTCCCCAGCTCTCAAAGATAAACTCTTACAGATTCCAAAATCACATTGGGCTCATGTCGTTAACATGGTGGGAGGAAGCAGAGATGCTGCCTAGAGATCCAATCTGGCAGTGTTTGGATGGTGAGGCTCCACCCAGAGCGAGATACAGAAAGCCCAGCCTGTCTCTTAAGAGATGCACTCAAGAGGAACTAAAAGGAATCTAAGAACAGTTTACCTTATATCTGTGACTCTTGGGCATCTAAATAAGGATGTAAGGTTGACATTTTAAGGTGCTTAGGCTCCAAAACCAATATCTAGCCACCTAATGGGGAAATTTCAAAAACATGCAGGAGACTGTGAAGCACAAAGATTTTCAGTCGCTTATGAATCCTCCTAAATTAAGTGCTTTTGAAAATATTGCATTAAGTAAAAGGAACTTAGCTTTGGCCCAAATCTACTTTTCAAATCTACTTTTCTACTCTACACATTCCTGAAAATTTTGAAGCACAAAGCACAATTTACAGTCACAAGTGGGCTCCATACATGTAGATTAGATTTCACTTAATGGGAGGAAACATTTCCAGGAAGTGAATTCTGTTAGTCGATGTATAATCTCTCAGGAGAAGAGGTAAAATCCCACCATTTGTGATATTTAAAAGTAAACCATACAGTATACTACTAAAGGTACTCTAGAGAAAAGTCCTGCATTATTAGAAATATTAGCTGGGTGGCTAACTGGTTTCTGTCTTCAAGAATGTATTCACTGGATCCAGCTTTTTGGATCCCCAATCTAGGGATGATTTCCCCCAAGGTGTTGTACAGTGTACTTGCCTGGGCACAGCCTCAAGGGCTGTCCACCAGCCTGAGGTTACCAAAATGCAGTGCACTCTGCCTACACCTCCCGCCCGTGAAAATGTCTCTGACATGCCCTCTTTGATAGAGTCTGTACAAGGGTGACCTAAGTACTGATTTATATCAGCTTCATGCAAGCTGGGGACTCTTCTATGCCCGAGGAATTCCTAGCTGCTTTCAAGCCACTTCATATAATAGAAGCAACTCAAAGGGAATGGGGTGGGGCTTGGAACTGAGCCTAAGGTCTTTTTCATCTTTATGGGCCAGACTTTTCCCTTGTTGTGGCAGGAAAACAGTGAGATTGGACAAGCAGAGTTCCCCTGGCATTCTTGTAGTAGGAAATGGTGTGGTTTTCATTACCCAACCCAAGAATGTCAGTTTTGAGTAATCCACAGTGGAACAGGCCCATTCACATGTATCTCTGCAATACCACACAAGCTTCTTTTATCCCTATTACTGTAGTTCTTAAAGAAGCTCTGCTCCTAGCAGTTCCCCAAAGTCTGGTGCTCTGAGAAGATGATTCCAAAGTGTGTGAGTGTGGAAAAAAATAGGTAATTTAATGCTAACAGGAGCAACATGTAATAAACCCTGTGTCCCAGTGATTGCATTTAAAATGTTGCACAGGGTCCAATTTATGTAACTTGAAGGAGGTGGCATAAAACTTATGAGGAGAAGTATTCTGCCCTAGGAGCATTTTTAGATAATTCCAGACATTTAGGTCCCAGTCCTGCAAACACTAAGGGTATGTCTACACTGACAGCCTCTTTGGGGATCGATGTAGCAGGATTGACTGAGAGGGTCATGGAGACCCGCTCAGTTGTTCCTGGACATGCTCTCCAGTCAACACAGTGCAGTGAAGACACTGTGGTATGGCAACATAAATAGGCCAATGGTAGATACGCAAGCTACATAATGTAGCTTCCGTATCTCCCATCGACTGCTGGCGGCGGTGTAGACAAGAGCTTACTTAGGCATGTGGTTCACTACAGTTAGTAGTATCATTGAAATCAAAGGAACTAATCATGATAGAGTTAAGTGCGAGTGTAAGTGTTTGCAAGTTTAGGACCTTCGTGTGATCTACAATTTTGCAAAACCAGAAAGCTAATGTTATTTAGAATATTTTTAGGAGCCCCAGGATTAAGTTATCTCTAACTGAGCAGTATCAAGAGACAATGTAAAGTCCATCAAAGAGAGGGAAATCAACACAACCGTCCTCAGAAGTTTGATGGCAGAATTTTAACAAAGAGCACTCTCTCCACATTCCCTTCATAGTACATCACTGCTAATATTCATATTTGTGTTGGAGTGGTGACTGGATGAAAAGATCAGTCTTGTTTTGTGCTAGTCTCTTTAGTAACAAAATATTCACCTCCCAGGCACTGGAGGCACAAACCATAATATCATGAATAAGTATATATCAATTATATTATAACCTAAAGTTATTGCCTTGGATGAAGCACTGTTCTGTATACCACACTATTCTGATAGCCATTTTCATGACATTCATACAAGGAGACTTGAGACTTACCCTTTAACAAACATGACCCTTATGTCATTGCATTTTCACATTTGTATGTCATAATGAATAAAGCCTTAGTAGTGACTACCTTTTTTTCCCCTTAATTAACAGCATCACAAAGTTCAGGATTTGTAATCTAGAAAGATTGTTATTAACCTTTTTAAAAATAGACTGCACATATTTTGTATGTTATCTTCAATGTCAGATTACAGAATTGAATACAGTTATGTTCATCTCAATGAATTTAGCACTGTCCCATAAATTAATAGATAAAGAATTCATATGGTAAAATAGCAGCTACATAATTAAACCATGGAACTTCTAATTTCAGATGACATTTTGATAAATTGATATTGTAATGACTAACTTTTTGGACAGAATTGACATTGCGCAGAAACCCTGGCTTCCTCAGTACAGAAACTACCTCTTTACATTAGCTCTGCAGAAAGAGGGAGGTTATTATTTGGCAAGTTAAAAGAGGTGGTAAAGCATATTTACCTTTCACTAGTTCTTTTTATGGGATTAAAAATTCATCTCCATTACAAAAAATTAAAGTGAAATCAGTATCTGACATAAGCGATAAACATGTCAGTGTAGGTGAAAGAAATTACATTTCTGATCTTGGCTGGATTTCTGCTGACAAATATCCATTATTTGTCAAGACAGCCCATAATAAATTTATCATTGTCCCAGTAACATTTTTTTCTAGTTATGATTTCATGTCATGTTGTGAATGCCATTTAGTGTTTAATGAGCAAATGTGAAGATTATAATCCTCTGCCAACATTTTCTAAGTCACGAAGAACAAAGTTAATAAAAATGGCATGTGTAACTTAAATGGATCTATTGCTGAAACACATTCCTTTATGCTGTCTTAAATATGTTCTTTTTAAAACCAGTATGCACCAATTTAATATAGTGTAATTCTTGGAACAGAGAAGAGGAGGTGAGAAGAGGAGAATTCATCCTGTTTTGAAAAATGTGATTAGACATTTTGCTGTGAGAAAAGTATGTTTTCCCATACTCCCATATCTCATTTTTCTCAGTCTTTCAAGTCAAAATAGTTTTAGAAAAAGAGCAAGGATGGAGCATTTCAGCTCCAAAAGTCAATGTTTCAGAATGTTATCAGTATATGGAAACTAATTGAGGAGGTTCAACGGAAATTGTTTTGCAGCCTTAGCTTTAGTGCTTGCTATTTCTTCATCACCTTGTACTATTCTCATTTTGAGCAGTAGTTTTGCTCCACAAATACATTCCAATTGAAGCAGAAATGTTTAACAACAAGCTTAGATGTTTACTTTTAATGTCATCAAGTTGTCATATGGCAGTCTGTTGTGTAACCTCCCAACAAAAGCCATACAATTCAGAGTTAAAATAATCCATACCTCGCCTCGTTGTGCTTTGTGTGGTGCTGAGCCTCAGCAGCAGATCCTGCAAGCACTGGTCCTGAGGGAATGTCACCATTACAAGTGCTGTAGTGGCGCAGCTGGAATTTCCCATCACTGTAGTAAATCTCAGCCTCAACAGGTCGTAGCTAGGTTGATGAATGAATTCTTCTGTCAATCCAGCTGTTTCTACAGTGCAAATTAGGTCAACCTAACTGTCATCATGAAATTATTCACTGTCCTGAGCAATGCACTCGGGACAACCTAAGTTTTAGGTGAGAAACCTACTAGGTCAGAGAGATCTAGTGCCAATCAGAGCTCATTGGAACACTAATACTGTTGAACCCTTAGATGTAAACACCTCTGACCAACATCACTATGCCAACCTAATCCCTAGTGTCAATAGAAGACAGTGTCTATTGATGCAGATACCATTGTTCAGAAAGGTGATGTTTTTACACTGAAAGGAAAACCCTCCCATCAGCGTAGACTGCAGGGTTATGCTGGCATAAGTATGGCAACGTAGCTCTGCTAGTATAGTCTCCACAGTGTAGGCATACCCTTAGCTAAGTCTGTTTGGAGCTGGACGTGTGATTCCCAGCTTCAGGAGGCATTCCTGTGCTGGCTGTCATGAAGCTAGTACTCTAAACAAAGAATGTACATAACAGTGTGAACTGCAGGAGGGGCTAGCTGCTCCAGGTACATATCTGTCCACGACCCTAGGGACATGCTAGCTGCTCTGAGTTCTTCCCATCACTCATGCTGACATGGCTACATTCTATTTTTAGCATACTAGCTTGATGAAAGCCAGTGCCAGTATATCTCCTCAAACCAGGAAGCACATCCCTAGTTCTTAGTGCAGACCTACCCCTTGTGTGAGAGCAGCATGCACTTCTCTCCCCCGCAGGTTTGGTTCTGCTGGCTGATGTGAAAAGGTTAGTGGTGTAGGGCATTTGCTCCTCCATCCTTGAGTGATTTAGTTCCACTTTGGGTGCTAGATTCACTGCCCTCCTCTTCTTCCTGCATCTCACCAGGTGGGGATATTGATCAGACCAGAAGTGAGAATGACAGCCTTGAAAGAAGAGAGGCAGACCGCATGCCCAAAATTGCAGGCCGTACTTTCACCATGGCTCTCCAATTCTTATTGGACAGCCATAGGGAATCTGGGTGCTTATTGGCCCCATGTTTCCCTCCTCCCCTTTATTAATTTAATCCTCTTCCCAGCCTTTTGAATCAACTTTGTTCCCTTCAGCTGCCTCTTCTTCCTTGTAATGCTTGGTATAGGAGCTTCATTTTCAGGATGCTGTTGTTCTGACTAATGGCTTGCTTTGGGATCAGGAAAGAATTTTTCCATGGGGCCAAACTGTCAGAGGCCTGGTGGGAGGATTTCACCCTCCTCACATCATCATGGAGTACACTTAGGCTAAAGGGGGTAGGACTTGAAAATCTAACATTATAAAAGTTCAGAACTTTTAATTCATTGAAACTTGCAGCCAGTGTGGACACTAAAAGGACCATCTCCCAGAGGTAAAAGAGATCTGGGATTTTGCTGGTGGAGCTTGTGCCTCTAGGAGAAGGGAAGAGGAAGTCTACTGAAATAGAGGCCGCCTTTTGACCCTCCCTCACAAGTGGGAGGCTCAGATTTTTAAAAACTGAGCTGAGTCTGAGAGGTAGACCGAGGAGGATTTACCCCCACATTCCTGGTTATATCATGGAAGCCCTGTAAACCCACATTGAACCCAGTTAAATGCCCAGTACATGAGTGGCAGACGTGCATATAGCTCTCCTCCTCAGTCCTAAGTCGTGGCCTGCCACTTGAATCCAACCCTGTGTCAGTCATCGTTCACTTTTGTATCCTATCAACATATCCCTGCACCGAAGGGAGTATAAGGACTACCTTGTTGCTTGAGTTGCAGATTCCCCATCTCCCGCCCTCTTGAACACCTGGACATAATAGACTGCATGATATTTTATTTCACCCAATGTTGTGAAACAGATGGCATAAAATTCAGCAGAAGGACAAGCTGATGATGGAAAGGCACCCTTAGCCTGGAAATAACTTGCTTTAGTTAGTATAAGTTAGAACCTTAAAATGTTAATGTAAGTTTCATATTTAATTATGTAAAATCTTTATGGAGTATGTGGATTTCCTCTGTGTTTCAGGGAAAGCATATAATCTTTATTTGATAATGTTTGTAGTCTAGCCTTGGGTGAAAGTACTTGCAATGAAGATCTGGACACTTTTTTCTCCTATTCATAATTGATTTTCTGCTTCTGTATCAAGTATCATCAGACCTCTTCCATTGGTAACAAGTCTCTCTTTTGAGGTTAATAGCATAAGACAATGCATAAACTCAAGTGCAAAGGAGAACACATCTTGATATTACAGTATTATTTTCTCCAACATGCAATTTTATAGTTGAAAGCAAATGAGTTAAAATGATGCCTTTGATATAACTTGAAAGAAGCTTTGATATTCATATAATTAACTGTAGATGTATATTTCATTTCTCATTGCTCATTCACTCCTTTCCTCTATCTTCACAATAGTTCTGGAGTAAATATATCTAACACTACCACACTTTATTTAGAGAGCAGACTCACACACACACATGCGCGTGCGCGCGCGCACACACACACACACGCACACACTCTGTTATACACAAAAGAAAAGTTTTTCTGTGAATATACAATGAGACCCTTTCAGATGATGAAACAACATGTTTTTTTGGGAGGGAAACTTTTTCTCCCCTTTTTTTCTCTTCCATCTTTTAAGGAAGATAGTGCCAAATGATAAAGCTGGATTGCCATAGCAAAACCCAGCCCTTGTCAGCAGATTGACGCTACAAGTTGAACATCACATAATTTATTATGGACAACTCATTATGTAAATTAAGCAAATTCCTAGGTGCCATTCTTGGAGATGAATTGTTTGTCAAGACAGAAATCATGGGAATGCAGATCGACCAAGATCAATAAAACAATAAAACAGGTGTAAAACAACTAATGACAAATGGAAACCAAACACAGAATTAAATATGTGGCGTCAATCATCAGTGGATTTTTTTCTTTGCTTGTTTATTAAAAGACTTCAGACTGTGCCAATGTATTGTGCCAATTAATAGCTCAGATTTAAAGTAAACAATAACAAATGAAAATTTAAACTGTCTTCTGTAAGTAAACATGGGCCATATACTCCTCTTTATGCTGAAAACTACATTGAAAAGAGCAAAGGCCTCCTGAAATTCATTGGTCTTGAAAGCTTGTAGTCCATTACTTGGTACCCTAAGGGCTGGTGGTACACAATGCAGGAGGGGCTATGCAAAGTGGCAGAGGCTCAGATCTATGGCAATACACTGGCAAGACCCTATGAATCTACAGCTACACAAAGAATCCCACTGTTCTGGCTCCTTCACACTAACCATGTCCTACTTCCACACAGGAGCTCTGCTTCACATGAGTAACTCATGAATGGCGACAGGCAGCTATTAGATGGTGGTATTAGCTGTCCTAATCTTCTGCACAATCTACCCTTCCCAAATAAGAATAGGGCCTTTCTGTTTCCCTCTTGGCTGCATAACCAGAGTGTAGCATCTGGCTCCATTCTAAAGCATCAGTGTTTAAATGAAATTTATTGCCTTTTCATTTTCCCTGACAGTCAATTACGTTTTACATTACAATTTGTCTTTTTTCATGATTGCAATAATGATGATTAGAATCAATAATAATTGGTAGGCCCTGGGAACGTACATTTTGTTGTTATACTTCTTACATTACACTAAGCTCTCATAGAAGTCTTACCTTTGAAGCCCCCTTTTCCCTACACTTCTAGAAAAAATTTGCCTGTCTAATGAACAAGCTTCCAATGAACTCCCACAGGACATGCATGCACATATGGGAAGGAATTAAACTCAGCATTACAAAAGCCCCTTATGCCCGCTCCCATCTTTCTTGTTTTCTTTCTGTTGGTCAGTTCATGATTCTACATGAGAAATATTAGAGGGAAAACATAGTTTTGCATAAACTTGTTCTCCTTTACCTCCGTGTCTATATGTGTATCTGATATTATGACGCTTTTCTACTGGCTGTTAAAAATTGATAGAAAGATTATTTAGCATAGTTAAAAGGAATTTAAAGACCCCCAACTAAGCATTCAAAGGGAAACAGCCTATTGTTGTTTGGGACTCTATGTCATAGAATTTAAGCAGTGGGACAGTTTGTAAAGAAAACAGAGAGCCCAGTTCAGACAGTAAAATAATTTGAATGTATTAGCCTTCTCTATCTTGGAAGAAAGGGATCCACCCCAAACACTCAGCAAAGCCAGTAACATTAGCCAACCCTTTTCTCACTAGCCAGCTCTGAACTAACCCTTCTCTCACCAATCCTCTGCCAGGACAAAAGTGCACACAGGAAATTCTTCTGGGAGTAAAAGAGATTGAAATACCACCTTTTCAAAACTACTGTGTCAGACATACCTGTATTTTGATTAGTAGTGGGAAGACAGACGGACAGAGCGAAATATAGAATCCTGTTCTCTTCAGAAGTCAAAAATGCCAAAGATGACTGGCACAATAATTTTGAAAGAGTGCAATTTAAAAATAATGAAATTTCTGGATGGAACTGTATTTCAAAGGCCATCGTGAATTGGTGCCCTTGAAATTTTCATGAAAAGTTAATGTTGCGAATTAACTAACCAGGCAAAATGAGCTGCTGAAAATTTTTACTCAAAATTTAAACTAAAAATATTCAACACATTCAAGCACCATTAGCTATATTAACATTTTAAAAATGGAATTTTAAATTCTAGTAATCTCATTTGTTTATCACACTCAATTTAGTTATAATACACAGCAAATTAAGACATATGGTACTATCAGAATAGAAATTTTGAGACATTTTACTATTGTAGCAATGCATTCAAGGAGGTTAAAATATGTGCTGCAGTCACAGTAGGCACTTGGTAAACTCCAAATACATCATCCCAGCCAGGGCATTGTAAAGCCACTCATTAAAAACTTCTAAGGATGGAGATTCCACCACCTCCCTAAGTAACCCATTCCAGTACTTCACCATCCTCCTACTGAAAAACGTTTTTCTAATATGCAACCTAGACCTCCCCCACTGCAAATGGAGCCCATACTGTCACTAAGAACAGCCTAGCTCCATCCTCCCTGCAACCCACTTTCAGGTAGTTGAAGGCTGCTATCAAATCCCCCCTCATTCTTCTTTTTTACAGACTAAACAAGACTAGTTCCCTCAGCCTCTCCTCATAAGTCTTGTGCTCCAGTTATCTAATAATTTTTGTTTCCCTCCTCTGGACTCTCTCAAATTTGTCCACATTCTTTCTGTAGTGGGGGGTCCAAACCTGGACCCACTACTCAAAACGTGGCCTCATGAGTGCCGAATAGAGGGGAATAATCACTTCCCTTAGTCTGCTGGCAATGCTACTACTAATGCAGCCTGTTATGCCATTAGCCTTCTTGGCAATAAGGGCACACTTTTGACTCATATCCAGTTTCTTGTACAATAACCCCCAGATCCTTTTCTGCAGAACTGTTGCTTAGCCAGTCGGTCCCCAGTCTGTAGCAGTGCATGGGATTCTTCCCTCCTAAATGCAGGACTCTGCACTTGTCCTTGTTGAATCTAATCAGAGTTTTTTGGCCCAATCCTCCAATTTGTCCAGGTCATTCTGTATCCTATCTCCCACTCCCCCAAGCTTAGTTTCATCTGCAAACTTGCAATCCACCCCATCCTCCAGATCATTAATGAAGATGTTGAACAAAACCAGCTGCAGCAGCAACCCCTGAGGCACTCTGCTTGTTACCAGCTGCCAACTGTCCAGCCATGATCACTACCCATTGAGCCTGATGATCTAGTCAGCTTTCAATCCATCTTACTGTCCAACCCATACTTCTTTAACTTACTGATAAGAATATTGTGGGAGACCATATCAAAACTTTGCTAAAGTCAAGGTATATCACATCCACTGCTTTCCCCACATCCACAGAGACAGTCATCTCATCAGAGAAGGCAATAAGGTTGGTCAGATATCACTTGCATGAGTTGGTCTTAGTGAATCCACGCTGACTGTTCCTGATCACCTTCCTGTCTTCCAAGTGCTTCAAAATGGATTCTTTGCGGACCTTTTCCAAGATTTTTCTGGAGACTAAGGTGAGGCTGACCAGTCTGTAATTCCCTAGTAATTGCTTCGTGAAATTGGGCACTATATTTGCCTTTTTCCAGTCATCTGGGACCTTTCCCAATCACCACAAGTTTTCAAAGATAATGGCCAATGGCTCTGCACTCTCATCAGCCGACTCTCTCAGCATCCTTGGATGCATTGCATTCAGCTCCATGAATTTGTGTATGTCCAGCTTTTCAAAAAAAGTCCTTAACCTGTTCTTTAGGCACTGAGGGATGTTCACCTCCTCCCCATTCTGTGCTGCCCACTGCAATTGTCTGGAGTCTGTCTATGGAGACAGGCAAAAAAACCATTGAGTACTTCAGCTTTTTCCATCATCTGTTACCAGTTTTCCTTCCCCATTCTGTAAGGGGCCCACAATTTCCCTGACCTTCTTCTTGTTGCTAACATACCTGTAGAAACCATTCTTGTTACCCTTCAGATCTCTTCCTAGCTGCAACTCCTGTTGTGCTTTGGCCTTCCTTATTTCAATCCTGCATGCTCGAGTAGTATTTTTATACTCCTCCCTAGTCATCTGTCTAAGCTTCCACTACTTGTAAGCTTCCTTTTTGTGTTTTTATGATGGTATGACATTGTACTATGCCATTGTGTCAGAGCCTCTGTTTAAATATCTAAAGTTGAAAGGTAATGAATAGCCAGGAGCATACAAAAAAGAAAACATATGGCTGTCAGTTCTTACCAGTATGGTTTACATAGAAGTTGCTCTGTCTCTGTAATAAAAACAGAGATTTATTTGAATGGTAAAAATTCTCTCTAAATTCTTTTTTCTTTTCTTAATTTTATTATTATTAATTATTATTATTGTAAATATTACTATTTTGAAGTCCATTTTGAATTGCTACTAGCACTTTGAAGTACTCAGTTTACATCCTTTTTGTGACTGGATTTAGCTCAATTTTTGGCTAAATTTTAATCTCTGGATTTGTTGAGAGATACTTTTTTTTGTTCCTAAACTCTTCCAGCTTGAAGAAATATTTCTTGTGGACTAGATTCAGCTTTTTATAGAGCAAAGGTTATGTACATGTTCTACCACAGGAAAAGCTTCATCGATGAATTGTGACTATCTGCATCACAATTTCTCTCCTGCTACATGGATGGGAGTAAATTACTACTTTTTTGGGTGCAACTTACTCCCTGCTCATGCACACAGACAGCTATTCTGGCTAATGGCTAGGCAGGTCTCTCCTTCCTTCCTTTCTACCTACCCATCCACCTACATGCAAGAATATTGGGCAGCCAGAATCACAAACTTGATCAATCAGTTGGGCCCATTACTCTCCTGTGTGGCCACAATCTAGATCTCTATGTCCTGATGATACAATATCTATTTTGGAATGCTTATTAAGATCGTGAACTGTGCAAGGTAAACCAGTAACGCCAAGAGAAATTACATGTATAATAGGACATCTTACTCAAGTAACTGGCTGGTCTGCTGGGAAACAACATAGACAGGAAGCATCAGGTAGGAATCTTCCCCACAAGACATGCAGGAGCATTTATGCTACCCTGCTGTACCTGCAAGCATGCCCTTTTGTAAGGAAAAGGCCAGAACATTCACACAACTGATGATCCTCTTTACTCTCAGTTTACTCCCCTAATTCCACTGCATAATTGCATAATGGAAGCTACCACAAAAATTGTGCTTTCTGTGTTTCCACCAGAATTGTGGTGATAATTAGGTCTTATTTACCCTAATTGCAAGATCAAATGTAAAGAGTGAATGAAAGTTTATAAAATGTCACAATAACCCCTAGCAACAGCTGGCAATAGGAAAAGGTACAAAAGAAAGACAAAATTAGTCCAGGCAAAGTATTACCGATACAAATCAAGGACAGTGTTAAGATTGTGACTGGCAAACAAGAAAAGTGTAGGAGTGGAAATCAATTAACCAAAATTGGTGTGTCAGAAATTAGGCCTCATTCGTGAACAAAATAAAATTGGCTTTCAATCCACAACTCTCTTTTAGGGTCCTTAAAAGAAAAGACTTTTAGGAGAAAAGCAGATGTGGATGCTGGCCAGCTGACTGACAAAAGGGGAAAGGAGCATGCTTTCCAATCCACTAATTACATCTCCATCTCCAATGACTTTTGCTAAATCCCATACTCCACCTGGGATGTGAGAATCTCTCTCACTCACTCACACACACACACACCCCCTTGGTGTGTCTTTTTCCTTCTCCACCTTATTTCTTCTATTTTCTATGCTGCTCCTTTTGCCTTCTGTCTAATAAGGTACAGCTCAGCTGGCCGAGACTGTATATTTGGAATACTTCTGTAAATTTGTGTCCATAGAGGCAGATAAAAGCAATGCCCAAATCTTGGACTGGCTGATAAGACTGTGTACTCACTGTGCTTATATTTTTCCAGCAGTATGACTGCAAGTGAGAGTCAAGACCAGGAACAGAAACTGCATTTTCTATCTTTACTATTCTTTTCTCTTCCCTTTTGTACATGTTCATCAATATTGTCTTCTAGGAAATGGGATTGGACTCCAACAATAGCAGCTATAACAACAGGTTCATCCCACTTCAAGTAACTTATTCCCTTTTCTCCAAAATAGACAATTATTAACATCTAAGCGAAAGTCAAATGGGGTGGAGGCAAGAGCTTCTAAAAACTATCCATCTAAATAGAAAGTGAACATAAAATTTTGTTAAAATGCAATCCTTATTTATTTTCAAATGCTTCAACTTTTTTTTTTTTGTATATTTAATAATGAGCTTAAAAGGATTTTAGTGGTGTTTGCCAAGATACTCAGCAGGCTCTACCTTTAGTCTCTATATACCAAATCCTGAACCTTATTTAACCTTCTTTAAAGTTGAGCAGTGACCGAGTCATGTTAATGCCTTTGACTTTGTGCCCATTTATTGATACAACAGAACTGCAGCAGTTCCCCTAATAGAAAGAACTCCATACTCATGGAGAAATAGGTGGAAATTGTCCCTAACGGTCAAATCCTACGGTATTAGGCAGTCCTTACACAGGAAAGATTCCTGTTCTAGTCAGTGGCACTGTAGCTAGAATAAGGACTGTAAAATTTGGCCCTAAAAGAAGACTGGATTGGTACCATTTTAAATTAAGTGGGACCAATTGAGCGCTAAATGTTCTAATGAGGACAAAACTACATTATACATTTTATGTAATTACATGGATAGATTAACTTTAGTCCTGTTACATAAATGAACCATGTAATTATACTTACTGCTCTCACATTTCAGGATAAATTAAGAACAAAAATGTAATTGTGTATGTGCCAGACTAAATTCTTAGAGATGCTGAATAGTCTCATACACACACACACACTCACACAGAGGCATTCACATACATGAGTGTGTGTGCGTGCGAAGCTAGAAAAGATATCATGGATAGCAGGTTACCTTCCCAAGTTTATATAGCACCTTGCAGAAGTCTTGCTATCACTAAGAGATTTTTCTAAAGAAAGATGTTTAGTATCTTACCCAGTACAGGCTAGAAACACCTAATGGCATTTGGCACTACCAGGCCTAACTTAAGGTGCTCTGCCGCCTAGCAGAATCAACAGCCCTGAGTTAGGCACACAGGCTCCACATAAAATACATGGGGAGAGTTAGGTACCTAACAGCTCAGCAAGGTGAGTGGGGAGTCACCTGAATTAGCCAACAGGAAATGCTGAGAAGAGGGGTGTGGCCTAAGCCCCACCCATCCAAGGATCATAGGAACCTAACTCCATATCAGAGTGAGGTAGCTATCTCTGCTTGAGATTCACAGCCATGAACCCTCTCCTGGAGTCAGATCAGTCTAGTTTTCTTTTTTTCACAAAGGACTGAGAAGGCCTCCCAATACCCATCCCTTCTAGTTAGAACATTAGTTAGGTTGTGAAAGACCCAGGTTTAAATCTACCTGATGGATAAGAGGACCTGAAACTTGAATCCAGGTCTTCTTTGTCCCAGGGGAGGGCCCTAATCATCGAAGCAGGATGTCATTCTTAAACTTTCTCACCCAGTGAATGTTTAAGTATTTCATGCAAAGTGGAACTGCTTCAAGGGGAGAGTTTGAGAGAGTTTCGCCCGCAGTACCCTGTAACCTAGGGTATTTCCCTAGAAGTTAGATGACCTGGATTCACATGCTAGTCCTCTCAAGCAGAGTGGATATTTGGAGCTAGGCTACTGGGTGGCGATACTACCTTCTCCTCCTTGGGCTTTGTCTTGTGCAGGGCCTGATCTCTTAGCCGTGCTGCAAGCACACCTACTGGCTCAGATGATAGTTGGGGAATGTCTAATCTGAGGTCCCTAATGGGATTTAGGAGCGAGATGATGGGAATCAGAATTTAGGCAGCTGTGCTCATGCTCACTGGAAACTTAGGTGCCTATGTGTAGATGGCAGCTGAGCACAAGTTTTGAGAATCTAAATTTTGTATTTAGGTGCCTAGAGTGGCAGTTAGACACCTAAATCCCTTTGTAAATCTAGCCATAAGTTCCTTCCCTCACCAAAATGAAATAAATAGTTATCAGTGAAGGCACGAGCACATTGGCCTACTAAGCTATAAATAGGTAAAATTGCAAAGGAATGTATGCAGGAGAAAGGGTTGAGGTTGGCTCTGCAAATTGTTAGTTGGTGCAGCGCTTAGCTGCTCTTCCTGCTTTTTTGCTGCCATCCAGTAGTTTATGCATCCAAGCCTCTTACATCCACAGAAAGAATCTATGCATGGATTATAAAACAAATGTACACAACTGGAGCTACAGATACTTAACAACTCTCCGGATCACATCCTTGATGTCATTTTTTTTCCAGTTAAATTCTCTCTCACCTGGGAATTGCTTTGTGCAAGGATATCATCTTTTAAAACACTAGTCTAATTTATTGTATATCTTTTTTCAAATACTTTTAAAACTCTGGGGTTGTTTCTCTCTCTGAGACTGCTCTGTTTGTTCACTAAGTTAACAATTCAGACAGACAAAATATGCCTGTTTTCTTTTGACTGGTCGTCCAGTTTTTACAATGTCTCACCCTCAGTCAATGCAGAATGACAAATTTTGGAGTTATTCTAGCTCTCATCAGCATATTACACCTGTACCATACAGTTCACTGAGTTTTAATCTAATACAGAATCACATTAAAGATCCTCTTTATTATATGTAATGCTTTCAAATAAATCACTTGATTGAAATTTGGTTTTCATTCTCAAATAGTACAATGCTTGTCTATTCCCAAAGTCTGTCTGTCTTTGCCAAATCTTATGTGTGATGACATTGATATCGACAAACATTTGTATGTTATTAGTCTTTCCCTCCTGGTGTACTACACACTAATGGTTGTAGTAACATTAAATATATACCATCCATAGAGCTGTTTGTATCTTAAGAAGAGGAGTTGGGCCTTTTTTCAGTTGAAATTTTGCATTGGTTTCATGATGTGCAACAAAAATGAATAAAGCCCAAAGTTATTAAAGGACATATATAAAAAGCCCACAAGTTAATTGCGTTAATTCCCTCTGTTCAAGATCATGCACAAACAAGCTTGTTTGACTACAGTTTCACTGCAGGCGCTTAGTTTACTATTATTCTCAGGCACTCACTGACCACTTGACAGTTCAGTCCAGTAAATGAAACAAAATATAAGATTTTATTTTCCTGTTGTAGTTAAAAACTACCCTCATGTGTAATGAAATCTTCAATATGGTTTCCTTTTTTTGCCCGAAGAAACTTTTTTTATTAAAAAAGTAAATAAAAAGCTTCTGCATGACCTATTACACCAACAATGTAACACTCCTGGTAAGTTGTCTGAGGAAGAAGGAGGCTGTGGCACTAGGCAAAACCTATTTCCTCCAAAAAACTGGGTGGGAAACAAAAGAGGAAAAAAGAACTTTTTTTTCTGCCTTTCTCTGCATCATGGGGCATGTATAATTTGTTGGTTCAAATAAAATAAATGGTGGATTATCTGTAACTTGAACTTTTTAAAATATGATTTGAGGACTTCAGCAGCTCAGCTGGAGGTCACAGATCTACAGGAAGAGGGTGGGTGAGGTTCTGTGGCCTGCGAAGTGCAGGAAGGCAGAGTAAATTATCACAATAGTGCCTTCTGTCCTTAAAGTCTATGAGTTTAAATTAAGAAGGAAATTAGTTTAATTAACTTATTTTATTTCAGATATTCTGAAATTTTCTTAAGCTGGTATTAAAAAGTTACTATTAACACAGGGCATGTGTGTTTTAGGATATTTTTTGAGTATATTTATGGATTTTAGAGCTAATGGAAACAAATGTATGCAAACATTGGCTTATATTCCAATTGGCTTTGTTCAAAGATGGTTTTATTTAGTATTTTTTATTATTCAAGTCAATGTTTATTTTGACATGAACACTTTAGAAATAGCCATTCTTCATACCAATACCTGTATTTGCATGAAAACAAGGATATTTTACACAGGAACAAGAGTATTCTCTATGTATTATTCACTATTTGACATTTTGAAATTTCTTAAACTGCTATTTAAAAGTTTCAGTCACTCAAACAGGAATCAGAAACAACACCATGAGACCTAAATGACCAATAACACCAAGACTAATGAATAGCAAGTAGTCAAAAGACAAGACTTTCAAAAGTCCAGACCATCTATTTTAGGGTCTCAGTATGAACTTAGGAGTTTTATTTGGACAGTCATTTTTGAAAGTCTTGGCAAAAGTAATCAGTTCTCAAACAACCCATAGTTTGAAAATTGTTCATATAAATCATTTTGCAGATACAGAACATTTAGAGAAATCAGGATAAATTCGTAAGAGGTTCAAAAACAGAATAAAGGGCTAATTCATTAACAATTCATTCACAAAATAGTAATTAACAATTAGAAATTTCTTCACAATTACTAATTCAGCCATGGATTCTCTTGAGTCAGGGATTGAAATGTGTCCCTGGAGTTCAATATTTATGTGTGAACTAACAAAGCCTGAAGATATCTAGTGAAAATAATTTGAAACTATTGTGTAAATGAATTGTTATGGCAAAGGAACTAAACAGAAAGAAAGGAATAATCAGCCACCTGCACTGTAAGGTATTTGCATGGCTGGCAAACCTAATATTGGAAGCTTTAAGAACTTAATTTTGAGAGCTCACTGATTACAATTCATCCTGTTGTAAAGATTCCAAGGATCAGAATAGGCTACAGTTTTATCATGCTGGTTTTTGCTTCTTTGTTTATGTGGGTTTTGTCGACCATCTACCATAAAGAAGAAACAAAAGGGGTTTTGGAACAATAGACTAAGGCACATTTTGAATTGCTGCATTAGGAATGGAAATTTCAAATTCCAATGTAGGGTGCAAATATATTTTTCTTGTGCTTTGTTTCATATTATGGTTTAAATTCAAGTGAGTCACTCAAACATATATTTATATTTTACATTAAAAGGAAATATATACAAGTAGACAGAAAGATCTGCATGGTCACAATGCATGGACAACAATGTAACAAGTTAATCAATTTTGTTGTCTTCATGTTATTCTTATTGAGGGAAACTAAGAATGATGTGTGTATGTGTACTCATATTTATTCCACGTATCACTGCATACTTCATCTTCACCCTAGTCCTGCAACCATTACTTATGTGAATTACTCTTGATTTACACTGGAGTAAATGAGTTCAGAATCAATCCTGATGTCCAAAGGCCAAAACTTTTCAAACTTGAGTGCTTAAAGTTAGGTGCCTAAAATTATGTGCTATTCAGAAATGTAGCTACTTGATTTGCAGGTGCAAATTAGATAACTAAATAATATTATTTGTTCCCACAAATAACCTTTGGTATAGTTAGGTACACGCAACTAGTTTTGCTCACTTGATCTGATAATAACACAGGAAACATTTTCTTGAAAGTTGTAGTGAAAAATTTATCTTTTCTTGCAAAACGTATGGAGTTTTTTGAACAACTTTTGGTATTCACAAATAATGATGCTCTACTTTTGTTGGATATTGTACAGGAGGTAAAAAAACCTGTGCTGGAAACATTGATGCATGTTTTTTATGAAACTAATTTTGCTCCCTCTGACTGGCAGCTGGTGAGTGAAAATGTCATTCTCATCAGTTTCACTGTTGCTATTGCCTTGGGAGTCAGGCAGCCTGGGCAGTTAGCTAAATTGAGATTCTGGAAGCCCTGTTGTCCCTGGCCTTGGGACAGCCGTTATGGAGCCTATCCAAAGACTTACAGGTTCCCAACTCCATGGCAGTAAGCCTGGAAACCTTGAGAGGCCTCAGAATTCCCAGGCTCCCTGGCAGCATAGCTCACAGCCTGAAAGTCCTGAGAACTCCAGCTTGAGTTTGGTCTTCCAAAGCTTCCAGGACTGCTAGACTCCCAGCCCATCAGAGAAAGCCTGGAAGCTCTAGGGTCTGCAATCCCAGTCCCAGAAACCTTAGATCCCTTGCACCAGAACAGAACACATCATGGAGCTTCCCTGCAGCCTGCCTGAAGAGCTGGAAAGTTTGTAATAAAACTCTGCCTGCCTGCTAGGGTTTCACCAGAATCCCACCAGGCAGAGTTCTGCCAGACCCGTGCCTGTGGTTTGGTGGAAGTTTATCAAACCCAACTTACTTTCGTGAAACATTTCAGGTTTGGTGAAATGAAACTTTCCAATTCATCTTTGTTCCATTCCTGCTCTCCAACCCCTGGTCTGAAGGGAAATGATATCAGTGAAAAAGTGAATCTATTAAAATCTCCTAAAACTCTAAAGGCAAAGTAGCTTTTGTGGCTCATGTCTACAGCATAATTCTTCCCTTGTCTCATTCATTTCAAATAAGACAGGCTTTTTGTCTAATCCATTTATGAATTTTTAAGTTTCCATCACTGTACGATTTCGGCTCCAGTTTTGATACACCTATTAATGTTCAATTGTTTCCCTATTTTATGTGGAGGAAGTACCTATTAAATACATTTCCAAGAGGATTTACAGAGCTCTCAGTAGTTTGTAGAATTGTCTGAAATGATTAGCAAGAAAAGCATGTGGAATATTTAGTTGATATGAGGAATCTGTAATCAGGAGTCCAGGAAAGATGTTGCTATGACAGCTATGTGTGGAGGACAGTGATGCATGCTCAAGCTCCAAATAGACTCTATTCTCCCTTCAAACAATAAGTATTAGTTTTGGGGTTTTTTTAACCAATATACTCTTTGCAGCACTTGATCAGTGAAGTTTATGTAAAAAATATTGTGTTCCACTGTTACAGATAATTTATAAGCTTTCCCTTCCTAACTTCAGTGCGAACAAAGATTTTACTGGAATGCACATAGTAATAATCAAATATATGACATCAATTTATCTCATTACAAAAATAAAGAATGATTGCTATGGAGACAAATTGTTTTGTTTAAATGCATTCAAATTTCCAGAGTAGAATACGGTATGCACACTAGAATGGAAATTAGCGTATGAAAGTAAATTCACTATTGATGGTGATGTTGTAATATTTTAGCTATCCAACTACGCATGATAATGAAATAAGGTACCTAAGATCCCATGTACTCAGCATGTAGTAAATAGAAAATATCAATGCGAAACTGTTTATCAGTTATTACCCCTAAGGAAAATCTAGATTCTTCATGTGATTGGAGAGTGTACAGTCTTCTCTTTGAGTCAGTATTGAGCTAATGTCCCAATATAGCATGGTGGGGCGCTATGCTGATGTAGACTGCTGTCTTTCAGACAAGATGTAAAATTGAGGTCCCGACTAAATTCCTTCTCTATTGTATATACATAAGCCCCTTTGGAGTGGGAACAGTCTTTTTTGTTCTCTGTTTGTACATTATCTAGCACAATGGGGTCTTGGTCCATGACTAGGGCTTCTAGGCACTATGCAAATAATAAATATAATAACAATAAATCCTTCCCTCACTCTCATTTTTTAATTGGAAAAAGGCACCATTTGGGCAATGGAATGGATCACTTGATGATTACCTGTTCTGTTGAAACCCCCTGAAGCAGCTGGCATTGGTCATTGTTGGAAAACAGGAAACTGGGTTAGATGGACCATTGGTCTGATCCAGTAAGGCCATTCTTATGTTCTTAAGTAGTTGCACTTCAGTGGTAGTTGAAATAACACCTGTTCTATATATTTTAGACCTATCTCAAAGGATGCTGTGAAGCAGTATTAGTTAATGATTGTAAAGTGCTTGAGACCCTCAGATGAGCAGCTCTGTAAAAAGAACCAAATATTAATTTTCTTTGGAGAATTCCTTTATATGACTGTAGATCTGAATGATTCAATCAAATATGGTGCAGCACAATTTGATATTTATGAAATGCCAATTTTCAATAAAGAGCCTGTCAATTATCAACATAACAATATTAATCATATTATGAATGTTAACAAATGAGTCTTTTTTTTGTTAAAACTAAAAAAGAAAAAAAGAAAACTCTTATTATAATCTCATTCATAGTTCATGCCCTTGATATTACTTTAATAAAGTTTATTTGTTTTCTTTTCTTTTCTTCATGTTTATGATAGTTTAGTGGGTATGAAACATTTGCACTGACATGACAACTGTCAGAAAATGAGATAAATAGTGTAACTGGCATCCCAAATTGCTTCTTTGAAAATGTGTACAATGTAAATTCTCTGAACATTGCACACCTGCCAAATGTACTGATTTGATAGGGGAGAGAGAGAGAGAGAGAGAGAGAGAACAAAGTCTGCTGGATGGCCAAAAAAATCTGGTTTATTTCTTCTTCAGTCAGGATGACTCTACCAGGAAAAGAAATGGTCCATGTGGGATGATAAGGCTTATTCCACAGGTAACAAAACATGGAGTCAATTACTCTCTAAGATGACAGCAGTTGCTGTGCTAATCCACTCACCTGGGGGTGTGCAATGAGAGTAGAGACAAGGAAAGCTTACATCTGTGTTAGACTGGAGACCTCCTACCATCTCAGTAATATCAAACTATGGCCAGACCTTTTCTAGCTCAGGTTTATCCCAGGATCTTCCCACTGACATTCTGTTTTGAAACAGACTGTGGGTCACTAGCCACAAAGTTATGACAAATTAACTCCTAACTACTAAACCACTCCCTTCAGTGATTCTGCGTGGAAGCTAGAAAGCCCATATGCATTGTGCAATTTCCTCCTGAGGAGAAATTTCTTCCCATATCTTCTGAAGGACAATCTGCCTAGAACAACAGTAGGCCAGTCCTGGCACCACACAGGAGCCATTAATATACAGGGAGGGCCAGGGACACAATGGAGAAGGGTGCAAGGGTCTGTGATCTCCTTCAGCCCCTCACTGGGTCAAATTTGAATGACATTGTGACCCTGTATGCCACTTCACAACACCACTCACTCAAATTTGGCCATCATGATGGAGGGGAGGATAGGAAAAACTTGAATGGTTTTCAACCCCCAAGCGCCACTTTTGCAGTCCTTCCAGAGCCCAAATACCTCCAAATCCTGGGGAGAAGTGGAGCAGTGAGAAACCCCCAATGTCCACATGGTGGGAGGATTGGATTCAGATTTTTAGTGTTTCCCAGGGAAGCGGAGAAGCAAGATGAAGATGGGAATCCCAAAACTGCTTAGCTCCTGGTGGTGTAATGCTCTTCAGCCTGACTGCCTCTCTGAGTAAGAGCTCAGTGCTGGGTGTGGAGAAATGAGACTGTGGGGCTGGATGCAGCAGGGAGTGCTTGGAGTTAGGTGCTGGGCAATGTGAGGGGAAGAGCACAGGATAAATGTGGGACAGCAGCAGAGGATTATATGAGGAACTGTGTGAAGAGGCAACATGAAAGAGCTCAGGACTAGGTGTGGAGAGAAGCAGCAGGGGAAGAGCTGGGGACCAGGTACAGGGAAGCAGAGAGAGCGCTCTGGGCCTTCTCCTTAGAAATTTTCTGGTTAATGCCAGGGAGGGTGGGCGGTGTGGTATTTTCCTAATTAAGAGATGTACAGTCTGTATTAATCACATACATTCTTTGTATGCCTGTATTATCTGAAACAGCAATAAGAGCCTAACGTAAATGTCACCGAATTGCAGTCCCTTCTCTGATCACTGTAATCCAGAGGCCCACCTTCCTAAATTAAGTCTGATCTTTGGTCTCCATAGCCATGCCCAGCACACTTATGTAATATTAGCAGCTGCCTCAGCGGTGGCTAAAAGTGGCACAGCCAACCTGTTCAACTTGTTGCCTCCGGTGTTGCGCACAATTTTTTCCCCAGTCACTAGTTTATTTACTCAAAAAAGTCTCTTTTTTTTTGGTCAAATGGAACTGTTTGCAAAATGGAGTTGAATTCAGTGCATAATTTTGGATGAATAAAAATGCTGGGTCATTTTAAAATCAAATGATTCATTTCTGCATTCTCTTAACTACTGACCTAAATGTTTCTGCTTTTCATTTCAGAATGATGTTTTACTTCTACAGTTAGCTAGAGTTGTAAATCAACATATGGGCTAAAAGGGAGCAAAACACCCCACCCCCAAATGATAAGAAAATTAAACCATTAAATGTTCTATTCAACCCCAAAGTCTTTTTTCATTTATTTATTTTTTATTATTTGTTTTGGTCACCAAACTGAAATCTCAGTCATTTGCTCAGCTCCCCCAAATCCACTGATTACACAACAGAGAGCAAAGATAACGTCAACCTAAACCAAATCCTTTGCAGTGCTCATGCCACCCTTCTGAGCCAGACATGGAGCCCCCAGGAAGAAGGGACTATGTTAGCATCAGGAGGGAAAAATATCCCTCTCTGCCTCACCACAGTCCAGCTCTGAGTAGTAAGTATCTGCAACTAGCCTGCTTAGCTGCCAGTTAAGCCCTCAGGCAGTCTAACCAGTACAGCTCATCCCTGGTTGAATAACCTGATTGGTCAAAGTTCACAATTGGCTGAGTTGCTCAGCCGACCTGCTCTTAAGACCACCAGCAGCAGCAGGGCACTGGCTGCTCAAAACATTTGCCATTTGTTTTTGCTCCTGTACCTGCTGGCTGCCAGCCTTGCCTCACTCCCTGCAACCCAGCTCTGAGCCTTGGCTCTGACATCTGGCCTCTAACTCAGGTTTTGAGTCTGGGATTTGATTCCTAGCTACTGACTCCTGTTCTAACCTCTAGTCCTGACTCATGCTCTGACCATTGGCTCTGATACCTGCTACATGACTGCCAGTGTCCTGGTCATCGGACAGTGTAGGAACTCCCAGGGAGGACCCTTCGGTCTGCCAGTCCAGACAAACTTTCTTGTTACCCCAGACAGCTGTGGTAAATGCTTTATAAATGCTACTGTCCGTGACATTTATAAACATGCCAGACAGTGATGGAGAAACTTAACTCTACAGAAAGATTCTTCATTAGTAAACATTAGCTTTTCCTAATTATGTTGTAAGGGAATTTTGAGTATCAATTTATGATCCAGAGCATTACAGGGCTAGTACCAACCATAATAATAACAATACATCAATGAATGACACTTGCTATTACTATCAGGACAGGATCTAAACAACTTACGTAGAATTTCTCATTAAAAAAATAAATCAGTTTAGGTCCAGGTCCTTCCAATTATCATATAACTTTAGATAAGATCATATTGTGAATTAAGAAGAAAACTTTCGGTGTTTGAATTGTGAGTGGCTGAGGTAAAGGCTTTTGACAAAACTGAGCTCTCACAGATATGAAGCTCATATATAAATATTCTACTGTGAAACGTCAAAAATGTGAAGATCCAAATAGACTTCAATATTCAACAGATGATACAACAGAAGTCACTTTATGCCTCTGGGACACCTTCTAAAATGGTCATGGCATGAAATTAAATATTAAGGCCCAGATTCACTGAATTTCTGTTTCTTTAGTCCGTGTTAGTCTGTTTTTAGCAAAACATCGAGAGTCCTGTGAAACCTTAAAGACTAACAAATTTAAGGGAATTTCTTCAGGGAAGATCAGCAAGCTTATTTACCGCCTCTTATGTGTTCAAGGATACTTCCTCTACTCTTTTCATCAGAAAGCCATGCTGCCTTCTGTCTATTCAGGTATTTATAGTTTCCAGCACTGTGCCTCCCAATCAGCAATGTATTTATTCTCACAGCACTGCTTTGAGATAGGAAATCCTCATTTTACAGATGTGGTGCTTGGGCAGAGTGAAAGTAAGGGATTCACCCAAGGTCACACAGGAAATCTGTGGCAGGCTTATGAACTGAATATAGATCTCTGCAATTTCAGCCAATGACTTAAACCCAAGAACATCCTTCCTCTTTGGGTCATCCCCTTTGTCACTCTTCTGGCAATTTGAGGTTTCCCATCTTACTAAGGGTTTCCCCCATGTTCCCATTCCCTGGTGAATTTGTTTGTGCTTCTTGCCCATTTCCCAATATCATCTATTTGTTCTTCATGCCCAGTAAATTAGTCCCCCTCCCCAGATTATTTTGGTTTTGACTCTCCAAACTCACTGTGTATTTAGGAATTCAGGTGTTGTTGTAACACATTCAACTACCCCATTCTTTGCAAAAGCTTTGAATTTTACAGTGGTATATAGCAGACTGTTAACTAAATAAATTTTATCAGAAATTCCAAGTCTGGCTAAAACACATTTCAGAAGATGAATCTGGTTTTCACTCAGCTTATCCTGTAAGAGACTCAACTCTGAGTAGCTGCAATATGAATCAGCTACTATATAAATTGTATTTGCCTTCACAATAAAAGAGGTCAGGTCAATCAATATATTTTGCCAAGGTCACTCTGGTTCTTGCTGAGGATATAATGGTTTTCTAGGCTCTTGTTGTTGATACATCTGTCACACTGAACATTTCATAACTATACCAGCAATCTGTGTGTTTATATGAGGCCAATAAAGGATTTCACTGTCTTTTCTTTTGCATAATTCCATACACAGATGTCCTTCAAAAATGTGACACAACATTTCTTTCCTCATGCTGCCCAGAATTACATTTTTTTCTTTATGAATTACATCACCAATAACTGCCAACTCATCACAAACAGACTAACATTGATGAACTGGATATTTGACCTCTCTCTTTGCTTCACGCCACCTTTTTGAGTATTTCTGCAACTCTGTGTTTCATCAGGACAGCTTGGAATTGGCACATGCACGTGTGGCTTTATATTATGTTCCATAGTAAAAATGCTCTAGATAGCTGTACCAAAGGCACTAAAGTCTTACTTGACACATGGTTCAGGTTCAACTGGTACTTTTGTAATCTGAACAGAATTCTTTATATTCTGGAGGCTGTTCTAAATCAAAGGCTATTTAACAATGGCTTTTAAAGTTTATGGTCAATTTCTATCTCAAATTCTTTACCCCAAACAAACTAATGACACCCCATTATACCAATTTCTATAGCTAACATCTTCCCCTTGCCCCCGCACAGCACCCAATTGGATATACACATTATCAAAGTGAGCCATTGTTTTGGAAGCAAAAGCACTATCAGAACTCAGTCCACATGTTAGATATTAAAAGTCTATTTACTTGTATCAGTATAAATATAGTATGTGTGTGGGTGGGGGAAGTATCTCCTGGGCTCCACTCCTCCTTGCCATCAATTAAATAGAAACCCCTTTATAAGACCAGAACAGCAGCACATCCCTTACATCCCCCACCAGCAGCAAAACATAATGCAAATCAGTTTGTTTCTCTTCTTACTTTTCCTCACAAAGTCTACCCCAATCATCTCAATCCTTTTCAAATGCCAGCTCAGACAGGTAGACTTTTTAGTGTGCCCTTCAGATCAAGAAATTCTGGTTATTTCAGCCCAAGGTGGCAGTGAATTCCAAAGTGATTAGAAAATGTTCTACCAGCAGCAGCCTTACTTACATAGAAATGGAGGTCCAGCTTGAGTGCCTCTGCTGATCTCAGCTGTGGCAGCTTAGCATTGGGAGAGAGGCTAAACTTCCAAAACCATTTAAGGCTTTAGAAATTAAAATCAACACCTTAAACTCCACCCAGGAGCCAATGTGCTGCCAATACAAATTGCAATATGGTGGCGTCATGTGTTCACAGTGAAATATACCACTTAATAAGCAAGCTGCCACTTCTGAATGCAAGTGAATTGCACATGCTTATGCTTCCAAATGGATTCAAGTTGTGGACCTCATGAAGAGCATTTTGCAGTAGTCCAATCTAGCACAAGTAATAGGTCACAGTAGCAATGTCCAGCTTCACTGGAAAAGTTTGCACCTACAACTGGGTGACTACATGATTTTTCAGTTGGCTGGCAGTTGCAGGGGGGGGAAATCAGTTCTGACTGAATCAAAACTGAAAATTTCAAAACAAAACAAAGCAAAAATTAATCAATTGAAAAAGTCTACAGAAATTTTGTTTTGGCTTGAACAAAACATTTCATTTGACCTGAAACAAAATATTGTGTTGCACTTGGTGGCATTTTTAAATTAAACATGAAGAAAATGAAAGTCTAGATTCACAAAATGGCCAGAGGTGGTGTTAGTGATGTCTCTCATATAATCTTCACTATGCTATTGGATTCTTTATGTCTACATTTAATCTTCCATGGTATTACTACAGGATTCTATTCCAATTAACAGTTTCTCTAATACTGCTATTGTATCATCAGTTTCTGTGTCTGAAGGAACAATACTTGTTTTATGTAAAATCATTCCATAACACTTTCTAGAGATATTCCAATATGCAGATGTACAACATTTCCACAGCCTAGCTTTTGCCTTAGTTTACTGCTCACAATCACTTCTAAGCACTATTCCTAAAAACTATATTTGCCAATTAACATCCACACTAGTCACTTTTTTATTTTCTTCCTGGTATTTATTTATGATATAATATCTTCTCCAGTTTAGCAGATATCTGCTGATCTCAGAACTGATTGGATAACTTATAACAAACAGTTTTGGGGTATTTTGACATTTATTCATTAAATAATAATTCCTGGATTTTTTTTCACTATTCAACCAGCTGTCTGCCTTAGGGTATGTCTTCACTGCCAGGGCTGAGCCAGTGCTGCAGGATCGATGCGGCAGACAGTGGAGACCCACTCAGTCGATCCCAGAAGTGCTCACTTGTCAATGCCATAAATCCACCTCCGTGAAAAGCATAAGGCTGCGTCAACCGGAGGGCATTTCCCGTCAGTATAGCACATTGAAGATGCTGCCCAAGTGAAAGTTAGTAAGTTGATGGGAGATATGGAAGCTAAGTACATAGCTTGTGTATCTCCCGTCGACAGCTGCCAGCAGTATAGACCAGGCCTTAGTCTAGTTCACAGGGACTTATTATGCCACTCTTACTCATATTGGTGAGCTATTACTCTAAGGAGTAAACCCTGGCAATGCAACACTAAGGAAGGGTGGCACAATCAGGCCTTTAGCAAACCTCCTTCAAATAGGGGTAATTCATGCCAGAAACAACTCCGTCCATCAGAGAACTTTTTTGCATTTCATTGTGTATATTTGTTTTTTATATGAAACTCTGCTATATATTTGTAAGCGTGAAAGTGGAACAATTTATGAATTTGCCAGCATGCCAGTTAGATTTTGCAGATGAAATCTAAGAAACTTTGGAAGCCACCATTAGAATTAAAATGACCTTGATAAATTAGACAATTGTTCTGAAATCAACAGGATAAAATTCAATAAAGAAAAGTGCAAAATACTACACTTAGGAAGAAAATATCTAATGCACAGCTACAAAATGGGAAATAACTGGGTAGATAGTAGTATCAATGAAAAGGATCTGGGGGTTGTAGTGGATCACAAATTGATTCTCAGTCAGCAATATGATGCAATTGCAAAAGAGTCTAATATAATTCTGGAGTGTCATATTGGAAGAGTAACTTGGAAGAGAATTGTCCCACTGTACTTGGCACTGGTGAAGCCTCTGTTGTAAGAAAGATGCAGACAACCTGGAGATAGTCCAGAAGACAGCAATAAGAATGATAAAAGATTCAGTAAACTTGACCTATGAGGAAAGGTTAGAAAAGTAGGCATGTTTAGTTTTGAGAAAAGAAGACTGAAGTGGGACCTGATAAAACTTTAAATATGGTAAGGGCTGTTATAAAGAGAACAGTGATCAACTGTTCTCCATGCTCAGTGAGGGTTGGACAAAATGTAAATAGCTTAATCTGCAGCAAGAGATATTTAGGTTAGGTGTTAAGAAAAACTTTCTAATTATAAAGATATTTAAGCACTTGAGATTTGTGGAATCCCTGTCACTGGAGGTTTCTAAGAACAGGTTGGTTAAACCCCATCAGGGATGGCCTGAGTTTACTCATTCTCAATAGTGATTTTTTTTGTAAACTTCCAGTGCTGATCTTTACCCCGTATATACCACAACTGCACTGAAGATATACGATTTATCTGTCTTCTCTTTTATATTTGTAGCCATCTGAAATAACTGTTTGACTCCCTTCACTGTTTAGTAACATTTCTAAAAGTTCTAGCTTTGAAGGTACATTAAGCTGCCACTTTGGGTCACTCTTTAATAGGCAGCATGTGAGTTAATCCACAAGTATTTATCAAATACTATCATTACAACTATAGTGTGTTTTTATCACAGTAAATATTAGCATAAATATTCAGTTATGCTACCTATCATTACAGTCCTCAGAGAAGGTGTTGGATATAGATGCTTAAGGAATGGGCTGAAGTCACATGGTTCAAATTCATATGGAAAGTTCTTTGGGGCAAAAATAATAAGAACTTTGCATCTGAATATATATGACCTGGTTTCCTTCCATCTTTAGCACAGAGGATATCAAAAAATGCCCAAATCCTACTAATTCAGGTTCATGTCTCCCTAATAAAGAACAGGCACGTGATTATCTGGTTGGACATTTTCTAATGAAACTTACTTTAATGTAAAATGTCAGTCCAGTAGAGTGAAATGTTTCACCACATTTATTACAGAATCAACAAAAAACTTTCATTGAAACACAGGTGGTTTTCCTGTCTTCCCCCCTCCCCAGTCCCACCTCAGGGGGATTCATAGCACTTTTTCTGCTCCTGGAGCTGGGAGGGCAATGGGGAAGTAGAGTACTCTGTACCAGCAGCCAAGCTGAGGGCTGTTGAGAAGATAAAAAAAATTCCAGTTTGGTTCTCCTGAAATGGAATTTCTCTTTAAATCTGTTTGCTGAAAGGGATTTAAAAATTTCATGCTATTGTTTCATCCCACTTCAGGCAAACCTTATTTAAAAAAACATGAACATTTTTGTGGAAAGCTGGCCATCTTTAGACATGACAGAATCACCTTCTTTTAACTTCTCCTGACCATTTATTGCAAAAGAGAAGCTGGCTATAGCAGTCCATGCTTTCATCACTTTCAGACTTGACTATGGTGGCTCACTTTACCAGGGTCAGGTGTAATCAGAAAAGGCTGAAGATGGAGTACGCAACACCATGCTTCGTAAACTGCATCTGATTTGCAAACTTTGATAATTTCCTATTGAAATCAGAGCAGAATTCAAGCCCTATGATGAAATTCTCAGTTGATATAAATCCACATAGTTTCACCGAACCTTGATTATTTAAATGAAGTCAATGGATCTTGTCCCTACTCCTTGTCTACAAGGCACTGATTTCAATGGGAGTTAGTTTCCTAAATACTATTGAAGATCTGGCCATTCATTGGCAATTGGAGGCAACAAGATTCATCCCATTGACTTCACTGGGCTCTGATCAGTCCCTTAATCAACAGGGAACTATCTAATTCGGCGTAAATTACTCTCTATTATCTCACAAAACAACTACACCTCACAGGATTCAAAGCCACTGATTAGTCCAAAATTCTGATTATCATCCATTGGGAAAAAAACATTTTCAGTGGTAAGACCCAAGCTATGAACCTTCTTGCCTGAAGAGAACAGAAAGAGCCCAAGCTAGATGGTATATAGATGAAGACGTAAAAGACAGGCTTTTTAAAATGAAGCCTTCACCCAGAATCCCTGGTCTTTTAATTAATTAAATTAATTGAATCCTTCACACAAAGTTACACCAGACAGAAGTTATCCTTCACACAAAGTTACACCAGAAGACCAGAGAGAAAAAATGCTCTTTTATCTCAGCTTTATTAATTTTTATTAGACTTTTTATGGGTAAAAAGATAGACAGAAAGGCACATATGGATATGTTATATTGAAGCTATATACAATAGTAAGATGACAGTATATTATGACGTGTTATGTTCTATATAGTCACTCATTCTGTAGATATAGCATGTCCTCTTGTATGAATTATAGGTAATTGGAAAATATGATCAAACATATAATTACTAGTTTTTGCCCTTAGATGGAAATCCATTTAAACTTATAACATTCTACTAGGCACAGACTGTTATACTAAATAATGAAATTTTCACAAAAACATGCTCAGTTCACATAACTTTAATCATACAGTGTCATTAAAATGCAAGCAATTAGAATTTAGGGGTATGCAGGAAACTTACATAGAACTCAAATGCTAGTTCAGTTATATTAAAAGAAAACATTTTGGTGGTATTAGAACTAGTCTACAATGAATGGTTTTGTTCATTAGAATGCATTCTGAAGGACAACAAATAGTTTTGTCAGATAGCTGATGTGAATGTTAATTGTTTCACTACATTTCCTTTATTTTTATTTCATAGATTTAGTTTAGCTATTTAATTCTGAAAAGAAAGCTCAGAAGAAAAGAACTGTGATGCTATAGTTTCATGTTCTCCCCTGCCCATATATTTTCTTCTTATTCCTTCCATACTTGTTCGGCAATCATCTCATAATAGCAAAACACAATTGCACATAGCCAGAATTCATCAGTTTTGAAATGAACTTCAATTATATCACAATCCCTGAGGATTGGCAATTGTTTTATATAACATATTTAAACAGCAAATTAACCCTTATACCAGCTCACAGAAATCTTACCAGTACATCTTCCTTATTCTCTTGCAATAAAAAACAAAACAATAAGAACAACACAGAACAAAATGTATTAACTTTAAATACCATTGTTATCAACAGCATTATTCTGGATTAAGGCCACATTTCAATTAAATGGTGAAAGCTAACCTTTTAGGAAGGTGCAGGGACCTTCCACAGAGTCTGGGCCCCAGGAAGGGCTGCCAAGTCAAACACAGGCCAGCAGGGAGTTAAGAACTCAGCCTGCCAGTCAACCCAGGGGACAGGCTGGGATAGGCCCAACCAGCTGGCCAATCCCCTCTAAGGAGGGTGGGACTTCCCCCGGGGAGAAGGGGATGAAAGGCAGGGCCCGCTGCTCAGTCAGGGGCAGACTGCCAGCAGGTGCAGACGTGCCTTCCCGCTGGCTGCAGCGCCAGCCTGAGCCCAGCTGGGCTGAGGCCCAGCTTAGGGCCTTCTTTGAACCAAAGAGCTGGGAGCGGCCCTACCGCCCAGGACCCAACAACTGGATCGGGCCTCCAGGGAGTGGGCCGAGCCTCTGCACCCTCTGGGGTGGGAAACCCCTCCCGAAGCAGGTCTTGACCTAGATGAGCTACTGACCGCAGAACCCTCAGAGGCAGGGCTGGAGCTGGAGGAGCTGCACGAAGCCGAAGCACCCCCAGAACCCTGTGACCTGGAGGAGCTACCCCTTGCCGAGGAGCTCCCCAACCTGCTGCCTGTCAACGAAGAGGGCCTACTAAGTCTGCCCCAAGCGGTCTACCCAGCTGACCTGGAGGAAGGAGGTACCTGGGACTGGAGGGGAGGAAGTGGCCCAGAGGCAGCCTTGATTGTGGCTGTGGCTAAAGGCTCGCCACCGTCGGTGTGTTGTGGTGGGACCCCGCCGGCACAGTGGCAACGCCTCTGCCACTATTAGGTCCCTGGGCTGGGACGCAGTGGAGTCAGGTGGGCCTGCGTCTCCCTCCCCCTCCCCTTTGTCCCTGGAGAACCCGGCGAATCCTCCTTCACCCCCGGGCCGGGGTAACAGACTGCTTGCTTGCCTGCCCTGCCCCGGACCGGGGTAACAGACTGCTTGCTTGCCCGCCCTGCCCCGGGCTGGCGCTCATAAACTGTTCCAGTGACTAATTCCCCGTTTGTTTCTGGAAGGTGCAAGGACCTTCCACAGAGGCTGGGCCCCAGGAAGGGCCACAGCGACCGGCGCGGCACAGCCGCCGGCTTACGGGGAGAGAATCCCACTTCACTTCACTGGAACTATGTATAAAGTATTAAAAATTGAGGTATAGAAGAGCTATGATCTTAACCTATATGATATTAGGTACTTTGTTTTATAATTGCAAGAGCTGTGCCATTTGAAGAAAACATTCTTCATTTCTCAAGTCCTTTTCAGAATCATGTATGTACATTATATCCACAGAAATTCTATAAAGGGATGAAAATCACAGTAGCCTGAAGGATATAAAGGTCAAAAATGAAATAGATTTTAGTGGCCTTCATGCAACAGTCTCATATGGCACAAGAAAATAATGAGCAGAAATATTTTGCTGGCATGAGCAGTTTGGCTGTTGATGCGAATTAATGGGCTCTTAAAGAAAAGTCACATTTTGGTCAAGGCAAAATAGTAGTCTGTGTAATCTCTCCTTGGTATTAACTTCAGGAGGTGCAAAATATTAACACAGACACAGAAGTAGATATAAGAGCACAGCTATTAGAGAGGCCAGCTCCAAGAAATCACAACCTTTGCCACCAGTCAGCCCGCATAGAAAAGGAACTTTTTTTCTGACCATTACAGGAGAGAGCTCCTGCTCTTATTTTAGCTTTTAACACTCAGCATATATGTTAAGAGCTAAATGTTCTTTTATTAGTGTTTTTCTCTTGTCACATCCCCAAACAGTTAAGTGACACTGTTGATTCCAATGGGACTTGTTGTGACTTTACATCTAGCTATGAGCAACAGGTAGTGTGTAAGCTCACTATCTCAGCAATATCCCTGGGAGACAATGAGATTCCTAGATGCAATGTTCATTTACCAACTGCTCCTAGACTGGTTGGGGAGAAGAGAGAGAGAGAAGGAGCACAGGCTGGATAAGGGAGAAGAAAGGAAGCAGGAGCTAGTAATTTGCTGCTGGACTACACCAGCATAAACTTTGACATCACTGTTGTGGTTCAGCTGCATGGGCCAATGAATAAAAGGAGCAGAGCCAAGGCTCTACCTATCCCCTGTCACTCCTTATCCATTTTATGCTCACTTGCTCCAGGATGGGGGAGGGGAAAGTAAGAAGGTAGGCAAACTTCCACAAAAGCAACACCTTCATCACAGATTTAGGAACCCTGCAATCCACAAAACCCCTGCTCAGGTATTGCCTAACCATGTCAGCACCTAGAGTGAGGCATTGCCCCACAAAGCTTCATGTCACCTGCATGGCTCAATCCAGGAGGCTTACTCTGAACACGCCTAATTCCACACAGGACAGGCAGGGTTAGGGAAAAGCATTAGGTGCCAAAATCCCTTTATGGATGTGGGCCGTAGCCTTTGTTGAGATGTTCTCAATCCCCCTTCCTCACTAGAATGAGTGCACAGTCCAGGTCACAGTTTAGGCCCATGTTATCTGACATCCTTCTTTAAATAAGATGAGCACAATTATTTCTAACAAAAACAAAATCTACACTATAATTGTGGTAATTTTAAGAAAATGAAATTACATTGTCATATGTGGGTTTTTAAAATCAAGGATGGTTTCCACTTTAGCACTCCCCTTTAATCTTTAAAAAGTATGGTGATATGATACCTAGGTTTACCTTGCTGATCCACTGTTAGTATTTATTCTCTGTTTCACTTTTTTGTTTGTTGCAATGTCATGAGGCATCACTATGTAGCATTCCTATATATGTGTCTCATGGCTTGAGACAGATCTAGGCAAAACTCTACAGAGCTAAGAAGCAATTCACACCTCATTAGGACTTGTAGAGAATGACCCAGCTCAACATTCCAGGAACAAAAGGCTGGACTTAACATCAACAAGCAAATCCACCTGAATCAGGGCATTGAGGGAGCCATTCAAGGACATTGTTTGTCACCTGGCCCTAAAAGAGGACGAGGGGACCAATGAACATTTTTGAAAAACATTGCTGCTCTCTCTTGTCCACCTCCATCTACAAACACCACCAAGTAACTGAAATGATGACCCAGGGAAATCCAGCCAGCCTGTGGTGAGAATCATCTAAGACTGTAAAATTGCTGGAAGTGTTAAGCTTAGTTTAGAATGTGATTCTCCTTTTGTTTACTTTTGATCAAATCTGACCTGCTTTCCTCTGGCTTACAATCACTTAAAATCTGTCTGTACTTAATACGTTTGTTTGTTTTATCTAAAGCAATGTATGTGCTTTTAGGTGTGTTAAGACTCCATTTAAAGTGACAAGGCTGGCGCGTATCGATTTCTTTGATAAATTGACAAACCATTGAGTTTGCAATGTGGCAGCGGGTAACACTGAAGACTGTAAGACAGCAGTTCCTAGGGTTGCATATGGGACTGGTGTTGTTGGCTGGGGTCATGTCAGTGCATGATCCCAAGAGTGGTTTGCCAGAAGCACTCACTCACTTAGTTGACAGCAGCGTGCTTGCCATAGGCTGTGCATGGGCTGACCCAGGAATGGGGGTTCACACAATGGGGCAGAGTAAGATGAGCTCCAGGATTGAGGAATTGGGGTGACAGAGAAATAGACCAGCGAAGACTGCAGAGTGGAACATCACAGTGACCGAGTCCTTTCATGCCTCTGGGCCCAAGAGACCAGTCCTACCACCCAAACTCACTTGACTCATCTTATTCATGGGAAGTCAGTGAATAAGGATTTCTGGGATCAGGTTTAAAACAGAAGTCTGGATTAATGAGATAACAAGTGGAGTGCCCCAGTGATTAGTGTTTTGTTCAACCTCTTCATTAATGATGGGGAGGATGGGTTGAATTGTACCCTCAGCAAGTTTGCAGATGACACTAAACTGGGGGGAGTGGTAGATATGCTGTAGGGTAGAGATAGGATAGAGATTGACCTAGACAAATCAGAGGATTGGGCCAAAAGAAATCTGATGAGGTTCAATAAGAACAAGTGCAGAGTCCTGCAATTAGGATGGCAGAATCCCATGGACTGCTACAGACTGGGGACTGGCTGGCTAGTCAGCAGTTCTACAGAAAAGGACCTAGGAGTTACAGTGGACAAGAAGCTGGACATGAGTCAGCCAAGAAGGCTAACGGCATAACAGGATGCATCAGTAGGAGCATTGTCAGCAGATCAAGGGAAGTGATTATTCTCCTCTCTTCGGCACTCGTGAGGCCACATTTGGAGTACTGTGTAGTTTTGGGTCCCCCACTACAGAAAGGATGTAAACAAATTGGACAGAGTCCAGCAGAGAGCAACAGAAATTATTAGGGAGCTGGAGCACATGAATTATGAGGTGAGGCTGCGGCAACTGGTCTTGTATAGTCTGGAGAAGAGACAAATGAGGGGGGGATTTGATAGCAGCCTTCAATTCCCTGAAATGAGATACCAGGGAGGATGAAACCAGGCTGTTCTCAGTGGTAGTATATGACAGAACTAGGAACAATGGTCTCAGTTTGCAGTGGGGAAGGTCGAGATTGGATATGAGGAAAGACTTTTTCACTAGGAGGGTGGTGAAGTACTGGAATGGGTTACCTAGGGAGGTAGTGGAATCTCCATCCTTAAAGGTTTTTAAGGAGCAGCTTGACAAAGTCCTGGCTGGGATAATTTAGTTGGGACTGGACTAGATGACCTCGTTTGGTCCTTCCAATGCTAATTTTCTATGATTCTGATGTAAAACTTGTGGATGACACCAAGTGATGACATGTTGATAGCACTCTGGGGAAAAGAGTTCCAGCAACCTGTCATCACTTGGTATCATCCACAAGTTTAATGATAATAGACATTGATCCAAACAGCTGAAATTCAAAAAGTGAAAACTTTATAACTGCCAAAGCCGAGATTGTCCACATCATATGTCAAAAAACCACAAAGTGAATATCAT
The DNA here is from genome assembly GCA_007922155.1 of Mesoclemmys tuberculata. Lineage (NCBI taxonomy): Eukaryota > Metazoa > Chordata > Testudines > Chelidae > Mesoclemmys > Mesoclemmys tuberculata. The sequence goes on along the minus strand of ML675618.1, from coordinate 43,821,409 downwards.
TAAATCCAACTCTAATAACTTCTCAAGCAGCATTTTTTTTTTACTTTACCAGTTTGTAAATTTAAATTATTATCAATGGAAATATTTTTCCACCAGATTGTGCATGGATAGTAGAAATTGACATTTACTGATCAAAATCTAATCCTTCCAGGCTTAATTGTTTTCCATGTCTTCTAAGGATGGGGAAGAAGAAATAAGCTTAGTTTGGAGAATGGGAGAGATATTAGGGAAAACTTTCTAAGCATAGTTAAGCACTGGACCAGGTTACTAAGGAAGGTTGTACAATAATGTTTAATAATGCTTTATTATAAAAAGAAACAAACTATAAGAGAAATTTTAAACGATTAAAGGAATCAGATACATACAAATGATTTGAAAGTCCATATATATCAGATTTCTAGAAGAATTGTGGATTTTGCATGCTTGTATAATTCTTCTGGTGGGTCTCAATCATTTGTTTTACAGCCTCAGTTCAATTGATCCAGGGTTACATGACAGACTAAGACTGAAAGACAAAATGGATCTTGGGCCACTGCTTTTATGTCCTTTGGTCTTTGCCAGGATGCTCGTGGAATGAATAAGTCCTAGTGACTCATCAGGTATATCTCTGGCTTCTCCCCCTGAGCCCCTTGTACCTGTGAATTTCTTAATGGGCCATTAAGCAGGCTAGTGCTGCAGCCATTCTCTCTGGGGTGTGGCCCAGACACAGCACAATTTGAAATACAGATGTATCAAACATATCCATAACTTCCATTACACATATAACACTTGACCATAAACATTAATCATCTTACTTAGCACAGTATAGCCTTTCTAATAGTATCTGTCATGGCATATCTCTCATGAATTACTATGATTTTGACATATTGATATTAAATAATATAATAAATGCCGCTCACCCTCCGCCCCCAATCCAGCCAGCATGACATGGAGGTTCTAAAAAACAGACTAGATAAACACATCAGGGATTGTCTTGGTATACTTGATCCTGCCTCTGTGCTGGTGAGTGGTCTAAATGACCCTTTCCAGGCCGACATGCCTATGATACCAGATTCATTAAGGAACACAGTCTCTGCCCTTAGCTAATGGCCTCACCCTGTATACACTAGGTACTTGAAAGAAATAGCAATTGATCATGGAGGAACCAGGACTGTAGACTTATTTCTATCCTCTGTAATATCGAGCAGACCAGAGACAATCTGTACCTTCTAATGAGTGCTAAAGCTGCCAATCTGGCATGCACCCAGATGAGATTCCTCATAGGGACTCCAGCAACAATGTAGCTCAAACACACATCTCCAGTGTGCCTGAAGGACGGAATCTTCTCCTATTTACTACAAAACTGTCAGCTGAAAGGAAGAATGTGGATTCATCATCAGAACTATAAAAAACACCCACTATTAAAGGAAGGTCAGTTGTGAATCTAACAGTTCTGAGTTTTTCTGTTTAACTGCTAAGCAGTTAAGACTATAAATATGCCACAGTTGTGCCAATGAATCCCTCACAAGAGACTTTTATAACTTTGTTCCAGTGTGGATTGGATTCTAGGAAACACATTAACTACGAGATAATGAAAATGTCACCTCAAATTCTTCATATGTACTCAAGTCCAATTGTTTCCAATGCCACTAAATTGCAGTTATATGTATTTCATCAGATTCATTATCAATTTATTTCTGGGATCAAAATTAGGACTACTCAGGAATGGAGTGTGAAAAAAGTTGATTTGAAATTCTAATTATTTTCTAATCTTAAGAATCATTTTGAATCTATACGAGACTATGAAATAGCAAGCTGCAAAGCTGTGTATAATAATAAAACAAATATTGTAAAGTATAATTAAAATGGTAAAATAGATTATTCCTTAGGCATCTGCCATAATCCTTCAGTTTCTATTTGTGATATTTTATTATCCCGAAGGAAACCTAAAGTGTATGAGGAAATACTCTTTTGACTCCATACAACCTAAGAGATATACATATTTACTATTAACTTTTTTCTTATGAAACTATATAATTAAACTAAAACTCCTAAATATTAAACTAAATAACTGATATCTAATTAATGTGTTGGAATCATCTGAGAATAATTTGTTTTCATAACAAAGGTTATGAGAAACTCATTGTGAATTTAGAACTTCTCTTAAACAGACATAATGCTGTTATTTGTGTCTTTAATTTAGTACAGAATGTGTTTTCATAATTAATATTTTTACTTGAGATTAATTTCAATTGTTGCTCAGTTTAACTAGTCAGTTACTGACAAACAAACAATATAAATGAATGACAAGGTGAGCGTTTGAATACTAAATGAAACATTTAAACTATCTGGCACTACACCAGATAACAAATACAGGAACATAACAATTGCCATACCAGATCAGTTGTCCATCTAGTCTAATACTAGCTACTTCACGTGTAGGCTAGAAAACATCCCAGAATAGACAATAATGCAATGGAATAAAGTATCTATAGGAAAAGTTTCTACCTTACCCCCATTAGTTACTGATTAGTTTATGTCTGGAAGCATTAGGTTTTATATCTTTTTTTTAAATCCTGGCTAATATAACTGTGGCTATTCTCATTATCTATATAATTGTCTAATCTTCTTTTGAATCTTACTACATTTTTTAATTAGAAAGTTAACTTTAAATTCTTTAGAAGATAATTATCAATTATTTTTCACAGATGAGTGCTGTTAAAAGCTTTGATAAGTTGCCTTTATTCCCTCCTGGCCCAGCATAAGAAGTGATGATCAAGTTGATATATAAAAATAAGGGTTGCCTTTTAATAAGGGACATGGGATCTATAACTTCAGCCACTTTAGGTGGAGTCCTCAACTGAACAGTATAAAATACCATTGAGAACAGAGCTATAAATGGTGCATAGTCTTCTTTATCAAATTGGCCTTGGTGGATAGTTGGGAGAACAGAAAATCAATGTAGCTAAAGCCAGTCTTCTGGCTAGCCTAAACATAGAAGAGCCAGTTCAGAATTATCATATATTTTTAAACATAAAAAATGACCTATCTCAAGCCCATTTTACAAGGAATATTGGATAACAGTTATCATTGGCCTATACTGTGCATATGATGTACATGGAAATCTTGTTTTAAGGTTTTAATCTATAATGTCTGGTGTCTGACCGATAATGACAGACGATGATTGAAAAGAAGTAGATTTGGTTGAAATTTTTTACACAAATATTTCTTCTGAAAAATAAAGGAGCTTATTGAAAAATATTTTCATAAGGAACATATGTTTTTCTATTATTGTTGTTGTTAATAATAATGTATTTATTGATGGGACAAATGAAAATTATTTTTTCTTTAAATTTAAATTACATATTTTAGTTTTAAAAAAATTATTTGAACAGTTTTTGAATTTTTGTTCCCGCTTCCTCATTTTCTTCCTTTTCTACCCTGACCCATTTAAACTTCCAATGAGAATATTGTTTTCCCCCTATTTTTCTCCCTTTTCTCTCTTTCTCAATATGGGAGAAAAAGAGGAAGAGGGGAAGGGGTTAATAAAAAGGAGGGAGGTCCAGAAACTAAAACAATGTTATTTACAAAGTTGAAATAAAATTAAAATTAAGCCTCAACAAGAAAGAAAAAGAATCATTTTGCATTGTTTCAACAAAAATTCTGAATAATTTGGTGAGGAAACTTGAAAGCTCAGGAAGGAATGAAGGTTCAAGAGGCAGAACAAAGTTTGATGTTAAGAAAGTTTTCCGGTATACCAGGGAATGTTTTAAACAATAATTACCCAATAATGTTAGTCTTGTCTATTGTACAACTCTAGTTATTTAACTCTAGTGTGGTAATTTTCTTACTTTTTTAAAATATGGATTTATATACTATTATGGGGAACATGGTGTGGATGGAGTCACTACAGTTTGGAGTAGGCAGCCCTCTGGTGTGCTTTGTGACCCCACCGGGAGTCATCTGACAGGCTTACTAAGTAAGCAGAAAGCAGCTTAGGGTGTCTATGAATCCTCAGGGAATTCCCTGGAATATTTATTAACTCTGTGGATAGTTCAAGTGATCTCTGAGGTTTTTATTCATTTCACAGTGAGCTTTGCAGTGTTTAGAATGCCCGCCTCAGGCTGCCCCAAGGCTATCATGTGTACACATCAAACTTTTAGAGTATTTGAGGTTTACACAAATGAATCAAAAAACATATTTTTTTGCCCAAATAGCCAAAAATTCTCCAAGGAGCAACTCCTGTGCCAAATAAAAGACCATGAAACAAATCTGGATTTTTAGGCCAACCCAGGTTTTAGACAGCACTTTTTAAAATCCAATAGAATAATTTTACTGAAGCGAAGTCACTGACTTTTCAAACTTTTCATAATTTCTCACTAACATCTTGTATAATTATATCCCAATTTCATCAGAATGCTGTCATCTGGAATGAGATCACAGATAAGAAATTTCAAGTGACTTGGTTTAATTCTGGCCAATGTAGGGGAAGAAAAGATCAACAGCAGGTTTGTAACAGAGAATCACAACCTTACTTGTAGATAGATGCCCACATCTACCATAAAGAGAACCTGAGTGGAACCTGTAGTTTAGCTTCTATGATCTTGTCTTCATGTATAACATTGCAGCGGCACAGCTTCACTGGTACAGCTGTGCCGCTCTAGCACTTTAGTGAAGTCACTGCCACGTCAATGGGAGAGTTTCTCTCATTGATATAGTTAATCCCACCTCCCCGAGAGGCAATAACTAAGGGCATGGGAGAAGCTCTCCTATTGATGTAGTGCCTGCTCCTCTGAGGTCTAGGCCATTATAACTACGTCGCTCAGCGGTGTGGATTTTTTACATCCCTGAGCAATGTAATTATACTGATTAAGTTTGTAGAGTAGACCTGGCCTATGACTCAGTCAAGGAACTTTAATTAGGAAAGGATACGGCCCTTACTAGTGTCTGTAGCTAAAGTACAGAATGTAGACCAAACTTTTTATCAGGTTCTTTTTCTTTTACAATCATGAACAAATGGATGTCTAGTGAGTGCTCTAAAAATTGAGCTAACACACACAGGATAGGCTCTTCCTCCTCTGCTACTGACACCATTTTGTGTGGAGCAAGACAGGTGCTTAATACATTCATTCAAAGCATGGATAAGGTGCTTCAACTGCCTGACTGCAGGTAGCAGGTTCCAGTTGATGGATTGCTAAACTGAGTTAGGCATCTAAATCCTCACACCGAACTCAGAGAGAGGGGCAGGAAATAGCACACACCCCTTAAGTTGGTATCACCTATTAACATCTTAAGAGGGAATTTGCCTAGCCTGCTGGTTTTTGTAGATAACATTCTTAGCTGCTTGTTTCTCTTTCCTGGTTCATTGTAAAAACAGCTAATGCAGCTTTGTGAATTGCAATGTTGTTCCTGTAATTTTCTAGTTGCCCAAAGGTTAGGCACCATGACTCTAAGAATTGCAAAGCCAAGTAAGTCTACGTTATCAACTTATGTTAGTATAACTACATCACTCAGGGTGTGAAAAATCAACCTCCCTGAACCACACAATTACACCTATCTAACCCCTGATGTAGACCGTGCTATGTCTTCTGTCCACATAGCTAGCGCCTCTTGCGGATGAGGATTAACTAGGTTGGCAGGAGAGGCTCTCCAGTGAGTGTAGTAGTGTCTTCACTGATGCAGCACAGCCATGCTTGTGCAGTTGTGCTGCTGTGACTTTTTAAAAGTACAGTCCCTTCCTGGATTCTACCCTCATTGTTTTTTTCATAGGAAAAGCCATTAGTAGAGGGGTAGGCCTATTGTTAATTATAGATGCAGTGATGTCAATTAAATGAAGAATATCTATTCACCAATCCTGTAAATATAAAGGGCTTTGTTAAATAGCCAATCTGATTTAAAATGATGAATCAAAATAAATTAAACCCAGAGTTAAAATAAAAGATTGAACAGTTTGAAACATGCAACTGACAGGAACCTCGTAGTAAATAAGAATTTCTGGATGATATTTCTTTCATTACAATTTAGATAAATATCTTTGTTTCAGCTGGCATTTTGTAGGTGTGCTTATTTTAAAGTAGTTAAAGTATAAACACCATAGAATTGGAATAGTACTGATTATAGTAAGTTGATCATTTTTCTATTTTGATTAATATATGAGTGCTTGGCTGTACCAGTACTTGGATTTGCTCTTTAATTCTGGGCACAACTCAGAGCTTACCAGACATCTGAACAAATGAAATAAATACATTTCATAATAAAGGAATAAATAAAGTATTTTTGTGAATTTTAAATTATCTATGAAAAATGGGACTCTGAGACCTATATGCACATTCAGAAAATTAATGCATGCATGTTTATTCTTCAAATGGAGTGGATGGGTGATATTATGTGATGTAACTGTAGAAAGTAAAAATAGGCCCAATGTTATTTTATGTATGCTTTCTTCTATATACTATACTGAATGTGGATAGCACTTTAAGAGATCAGCCAAGTTCTCACTATTTGCTACCCCCTGTTACCAGATTTGCCCATCACTTTGAGGTATGCTTGCTTATTAGGGTTACCTTCCTGGAAGAGGGGGTGTGATTCTATTAATGTGCTGCTTGTGTTACTTGTGTGTTCATATGGTTACAAGTCCTCTCCCAGTGGAGCTATCCTGCAGGACCTAAGGTTTTCAGATTCAAATAAACCCCCCACAGATACACACAACCATTCCAGATTAACTGAGCAGACCGGGCTATCAGCACTCTCAGCTGGCCCCTTATATGTCCCTGAACTCAGCAGGCTGGGTGACACAGCACTGGCAGCTGTCAGCCTCATGTGCCCGTTGCACCGCACCAGGATGGAGCACACTTATGAGCAGGCTGGGTCCAAACAGCACTTTTCAGCTGTTCCCCTTATGTGCCCCCCTGGACTTGAGATAGAGAAAATTGGGAAAGATGGGGGGAGAATCTCACCATTCCTTGCAGCTCAGAAGTTCCCAGGAGACCGGCTGTTCAGCTTAGGGTCAGGAACACTTGAGGGAGAGGCAAAACCCACAACAGGATCAGTCAGGAAAGCATTTGGGTCCAGGCATCAGAAGAGGAGAGCAAGAGAGAGATTTGAACTTGGGTAGGGGTATTTTGTAGAACCAGGTTTGTTTGTGGGTAAACAAAGTCTCACTGAAGTACCCCAGGGTGGTTTTCTCTATGCTGGACAATAGGAGCTGATCACTCCCAGCTATGGTCAATGTTCCTTCGGGGAGCTCACAATGCAACCAGGCAGATTCAGTGTTTTGCATATCAATACTAGAATGGTCTGATAACTGCGAAGCTGGATGGGTGTAGGTGAGAGTTCATTTACATCAAGAGCAGAGATCTCCCATAATGCAGTGTTCCCTGCCTTGCCAGTCCCAGAGTTCAGTGCGGTACTTGCTTTGGAGCTTGGTTCTTCATTCTTCATGCTAATTCTTGTTCCATCTTCAATGTAAATGAGGCTCCAGTTCTCCATTCAATGTGCTAATTGAGATGCTGCTTTTTACATCTTCTATGTATATGGGGCATGGGGAGTTGTCTTAATCCTATCACCCTTGTTGGGAGAGTTTTAGGTGTATCACCCACAGCCTTTTCATAGCTTTTGATTCTGATTCAAGCCGAGGCTGGGGGGGATTCAGCTGAGCCAGTGAGAGAATATGGGTTTTTCACCCTTGTTCCCCAAGAACACAGAGCTGCCAGGTAACACCCCTGGTAACCACAACAGATCCACTTATGAAAAGCAATATTCTGAAGAAAAATCATGCTATCAGCAGACCAGAACTCTTGAGCATTCTTGGATGTACAGCTAGCGCACAGTGAGACAGATTCTGGCCTTATTTAGACAAGTATAAATCTGAAGTAAATCCAGGAAAGTCAGTGGAGTTATTCTGATTTTACACTGGTGTAACTGAGTGTAGAATTCAGCCTAATATTCCTGATAAAGATCCAAAAATCATAGGCATGGCTAATTTGGTAGCAAAAGTCCCTTCGTTGATGATAGAGAAATGAGTAGATAGTCAGAGAATGGCTACACTTAAAATGCTACAGGGTAGACACTTTCTACAGTTACGGCAGGGGTTCTCAATCCACCTCCCTGAGATTTAGATCAGATCACAGACAGGCTTCTGAGATCTATCCTGCTTTCTTCTGCCTCAGGCATTTATTAATACAAAGCACTGAATAATCTGCAAGTGAAGTACAAGACCTAGTATTCTTTTGTGGAATACTAGGGAGACCTATTGAAATCATTTAACTAAATTCTCTGCAGAAACCTTGGCACTTTTGACCCAGAAAATACAGGCTTTCAATCAGCCATGTAACTGATTTGAATGGTGCATCCATTCCATTGTTAGACTGTTAAGCACATGGGTCACATATCCATACCCTGTAGGTTTTCCTTGGTAGCTGCAATGGCAAACATCATTATCTTTTCAGAGCAGTTCAAATATGACAATCATTAACTTTGTTTGTGCAACCAGCTCTAGCTGTTAATGTGACAGGATCGATATATGTTGCAGCAAATTCACAATGAGTTTATTGCTTAAGTTAAGGGGAAAATCTACTCCAAATGCATTAACTCTTTTAGTGTGTGTAATGAATAAATGTAATTAAAGTTAACAGCAAACATTTTCAACATCTCAGCAATTTAATACAGAAGCATAATGAACTTTGTAGTCATAATGTAATAACAAAGAACTAGTGTTAGTGGTCAAAGGGAGTTTCAGAGGAATGGAAGAGCAGATGAAAATAAGGAGAGAAATTAAAGAGGTTAGTTAGAGGCAGCAAAATCCAGGTATTGCATTTAATTACATAGTAAAATTCTGTTGTATTTCAGCCTTGAACCCACAAACACTGAACAGGGCACAGGGCTTTTTTCTTCCAGCACAAATCCAAGTGGAGACCCTAAAAATGGGTACTTAGACTCAGTGTTGCAACAGCTAATGTTTAGGCACCTTGCTGCTTAGTGAAATCCACAGCCCTGAGTTAGGCATTCAGGTTCTCATACAATGTGTGCTGAGAGTTCGGTCCCTAAGAATGGGATCTACAAAAACCAGCGGACTGTTTAGGAAGTCACCCAATCTAGGTGAGTAAATGCTGAGAGGTCCTATGCCTTAAATCTTAATTGGAACAGAGATTTGATCTTAGGTCTTCTGCATCCTAGGTCAGTGCACTTACTACTGGGCCAGAGTCATTTTTTTTCTCTTTCTTGCCCAATAAATGTTTGTTTATACAAAGTGGGACAACCTCAACTGGAAAGTGTCCTGTCCTAGATTATTTACAGTCCAGTGGTTAGGGTCCTCATCTGTAATGTGAGAGACACAATTTAAAGTTCCTGCACACTTCAGGTTTAGACTTAAACATGGGTCTCCTTCATCTGGGATGAGTGCAATAACCACTGGACTAGCTTAAGCAGGGAGCTGCCTCCTGTATTGTCTTTTGTGAATCCTGTTCTGAGACACCTGTATCTCCCCATTAATTGCATGGGGAACCTATGTACCTAACTCAGGCTTTGCAAATACCAGTTATTTTTTAGGTGCCCAAAAGCTAGGCATGGTGACACCGAGCACTGCCATGCCTAAGTGTCTTTGTGAATATGGACCTTATTCCTTCTTACCCCCTGGAAAAAAAAGTCAACTAAAGAAAACTAAACTTTTTCAATATCTAGCTCTAACCACCGAGGTAACAAGCATTGTATTGGGAAGGCCATCTCTTTTGGAACATAGGCTGTGCCCTACTGGATCAGATCATTTGTCATGCAGGTCTGAGAAGTTCCTTGATCCTCCCACCAAGGACCAATTCTTGTCTCTTCAGATGAAGGCAGTATCTCCCATCCCAAAATGTTGTTCATGAAGACAGGGAGGGAAGGTGATTATTCTCTGAACTTTGCAAAAAGTCAATTTATGCCCTGAAGAATGAGATAGGATTATTCAGATTTTACCATTAACAAGAGTATTTAATTACAAAAGTAATTAACAATATCCATTCCCTTGTTAAATGCAGATGGGGAGTGCAATTTACAACATTAGTTCTGTATGTGTGTATTTAAATAGGGTCTTAGAAATATAAGGGCTACTATATATGTGTATGCATGCTACATGTAGTAATCCTACAAAGTAGGAACTTTTTTAGGTTGTTTGTACTTAAGTGTCAGCTGAAATAAAGAATTATGTATCCTAAGTGAGCTGCCAAATTTAAAAATTGGCTCCTTGAATATACCTCTGACCTCTGTAATAATTACTTCCACTGCATTTTCTACATTCTAGATTCTGCTCTCTACCTCTAAGGTCAATATGTGGTGATTCCACTGAAATCAACAGAGTTTTCATTTTACATGATTTCATTTTACTCATGTTTTGGGTAAATTCCATTGGTCCTTCTTTTTAATTGTATTTAATTCTTTTTTTTAAAGGGGGTCAGGTGTGATTGTGATGAGTGTCGGTGGCCAGTACAATCTGAGTTGCTTGGCCACTGTCATACAGGCCTATCATAGCTTCAGTTGCTTGCTTGGCTATTCTGACCCTTGTAGCATGATATCTTCCGGTTGGCAGAGACTGAATAGCCTTATAGATGTCTGTTTCTGCATAGCACAGCACATAATAAGACAAAATACAGATACTATATTGCTTGCAGCTGCACATAGATAACAGTGATGGGAACAACAAGTTATCCTTGAACACTGTTTTATTGCCAAGTTGTATATTTTTACGCCACCCCTCTTATCACCAGATGTTGTTTTGATGAACCCAATTATCATGGTGAGAATGGAATGTAGTTAAGGGTGAAACCCAATGTAGGTAATTAGCATATATGATAATGAGAAATAATTAGGTGGGCCATAGGATCCACTGAATCCCTGGCGGGGCCCCTGAAGAAAGCCGTTCCTGTATACAGCCTTCTGAGTAATTGTTTAGCTCTCCAAGCTTGGTGAGCATGATATATTGTAGTTAATTTTAGGCTTTGTATAACTAACTAGTATATTTATAGAAAATCTTGCACACTAAACCTCATTGATCTGCAAATTGGGAGTACCAAGTCTGACTGGTATCCAAACTGATCACAAAGTGTCTAGAATGAACAATGAGTAGGATAAAAATGGCCTCAAGCCATTTATATATTTACAACTTCATGTATGTAATCATTAATGGTCTTGATTTTCATTTTCACTTAGACCTGTTTACATTGCTCTGACAGTATTAAGCGACCGTATTGTTAATGAGAATCAGGACTCTTTGTATCTATTTGATATGTTTTATGAGTTGCAAGAACAAATGATAGAATGAACATATGCTAACCTCACTTACATTAAGATTTTTGGGGAAAGGTAGTTTTCCAAGTAAACATTGTATTATTTGCTTTCGCAATTAATAGTGGGGAAAATATTTTCCATAAATATGCAAATAAAATTATGTGAAGAGAAATGCAGATCACAGTTTCAAAAATATAACTTTTTTATGGGCTTGATATTCCATTGGTACTCAGTAAATGGATTTTTTTTCAGCTTTGAGATCAACAGTAATGAGCATTGGGCAACCTAATTGTACATTAAGAAGAAGATTCATCCACCAGAATACTCTGTCTAATGTCAGAAGGAAGGCCTAAGAGTGGAAATACAAGTCTACATGCTTAATAGACCAGGTCAAAAAGTAGGAAAATAATTTTGCGAACTACTCCAGTTATTTTATTTTCACACAGTTTAAACTGGAGCAATTTTCCATTTCCCACTATGTGTCCATGATATTTTGTATTGAATTTTTATCAAAATGTTTTTCAGAGCAATTTATTTACCAAAATCTCAATTTTTAGTGAGAAATCATGATTTGTTTAGTAAAAACAGTTTATGATAATGATTTCAGAATGAATTTTTATAAAAACATTACAGGAAAAATATCATGGAAAACATATATAATGTCAGTAAATTTTTACTTAGTTTCATTTTTGAGCATGGCCATTTCTCAACAACATCAGTAATAAGGAATCCAAAATATTCATGAGTTTCATATTTCCTGAACATGCTATGCCCCTTTTCACAATTGTGAATAAAGGATAAAGCATACTTACTACTACTTTGTGCAGAGAACTGTGCATAACATTCCTTCTCCCCTGTCCCAATACAAAGGACATTATCCACAAAGATATTTAGGCATCTAACTATCATCTTAGGTGACTAAATCCAAAATTTGTTTTTCAAAATGTCCACCTATCCTTGTAGGCACCTAAATTTCTGCCAAGAAAATCCTGTAAATTTCTATGCTGGGCATGCGCACTGCCACCTCTGTTCTGAGGCACATGCACCTAGCTAATGCTGAAGCAAACCTCAAACCTATCTCATTTGTGGGGCCTGATCCAATAGATGCTTTCAGAGGCCAACTAACAGATTCGGCCTTGTGAAAAACTGCAGTTGTGTTGCCCCCTTATAATGCTTACTTATTTAGGCCTTACAGATGAGTTCGGCAGAGGAACACCTATCTTCCCCCAGATCGTGCATCACTCTGGGACTTAGGCATCTGGACACCTACAGTGAGGCCACAATGTGCATGCTCAGAGGTAGAAACAAGGTTCAGGGGCAGCTTTTGTGAATTGAAATGGGGCCTGATTCTGATATTTCAGGATTTAAAGTGACAGTTAAGCACCTAAATCCTATTCTTAATCTAGCCTTGAGGTTGTTGAACTTTTAACAATATTCTTTTATTAGGCTACTTACTAAACTTCATCACTTTCATTACAATATTTTATCTGATGAAGCTTGGTTCCAAACTACTTTCTTATTTTAAACTACTTGTATTATTTTCCTTATAACAATAGTTTCTTTTCTAGTTCAAACATTAGTTTCATAGTAAAATATGACTGCAATTTAAGTGCCTATCATTTACTGTTAAGTCTTAACACATTTTTAAATATTTCATTGTTAGTAAAACAAAGAGAAAATTGGGTGTAGAATGTAGGAAAAGGGAAAGATGAGATTTGGCAAATACCAGGCAGAATCTTTTAGGATGAAAATTCAAGTATATTTTCAGGAATGATCTTTGCCTCTGTGTCCATTTCCTCCCTACTGTCAAGCTTGCAATTTGGTTTCAGTTGTGCTATTGCCATATCAGCAGAGAAAGTTTGACAGAGTTTGGATGGAAAGACAATAAATAGGAAGAAGAAACGGAAGTCAAGAAAAATCAAGGGAACCAGTTTCTTGTATATCTTTGGCAAGTCTGAAACTTGTTTTTATGCAATGTGCTGGAGCCATTTGCCATAAATGACTGTCTTTTTAATAGCACATGTTCAAGGAAAAATGCTCATCCTACTTTTACTCAAGACTGAGATTTCCAATTTGGGAACAGTAACTTGTGTGCTTTTGAAGAGAGAAGGTAGCAGAGCAGAGTTAAAGACAGGTTGCAGGGGCACCGTAACAGGCACTCCAGATATAATTAAAAATTATGCTTTGTTTTATGCAAGGTTTCATACATAATTGTCCAATGGACGTTGGACTCTCTAAGGTGTCTAAGCTCACAGGATCAAATTCTCCTCTGCTGTACCCTTGTGAAGACTAACTAACACCAATGAGAGCAGTGGAGTCACTCAGAATTTGCACAGGCATCACTGACAGCTGAATTTGTCTCATCATGACTAAGAGACCCATTCTACCCTACTTAACTTCTTTATATGTAGGTAGAAGCTTCTGTTTGCAGCAATTCCCTTCTTTTTGAGTATCAGAACCTTGCAGAAGAAGCTACTTGTTTTAAACCTCAAACCTCCAGAGCTTCCAAGGTCCATGCAAATCTTCGGGTTTCACAAAGTTTCCTAGTTTCTGTATTGCTGACTGACCTCCCTAACCTGAACAGCATGGCTCCTAAAGAAGCTGTGCTGCCAGTGTCTCCATGAATTATGGCTGCTGCCAGAGTCTCTCACAAAGGGCAGGAAAGTCTCTAAGGGACAACCTATGCCCATTAGTGTAGACACTTCCTGGAGTAACTGGCATCAGATAGCTTTATAAATTTGTACTGTATGTGTCTATGAGGCAAGTGGGAGAGGGGAGAGGAAAGAATATAGTATATACTGGGCTTTCTTGAGCCAGGACATTAATCAACCTGCCCACAGAACTGGATCCCTGTAGATCCCAATTAAAGTGCCTCCCAGAGGGTGAGGGCAGGGTGGATCATGGCGCAGTGCTGGCTTTCCAATTTTTATGGTTCCCTCTGCTAGATCTGAAGTCTTTGGCTTCTCTTCTGCTCATAAATGTAAAAAAGAACCTGGGGTACTAAGAAAAGAGAGGTGAGTAATCATCCAACTGAGAGTAAAACTGTTCTGGGAAGGAAAATGACTATGGGCTTCATTTCAAAGGGAAGTCTTGCTTGAGAAATTATGTTATATGACATGACACCTTTTCCTAATTTTATCCCACTATGAGGCCACTTGGGAGGAACACAGATGTCCCCTGCCTGCATGGCCTTGGAGAAAAACTGCAGGAAAGAATCACCCAGACAATCCAGAGGAAGGGGTAGAAACAGCCAAAGCAGGGACCTTTGGACATTCAAAGAACTTTCCCCAGTTTTGATTGGACTTTGTGCCCTGTGCTGATTGGCTGTTTGCTCCGACACTATTAATAGATCCTAGATTCCAAGGCCAGAAGGGATCATTGTAATAATCTAGTCTGACCTCTTATATAACACAGGCTATAGAACTTCCCCAAAATAATTCCTAGAGCATGCTTTTTAGGAAAAAAAATCTAATCTTCATTTAAATGATAACCACAATCCTGGGTAATTTTTTCCGATAATTAATTACCCTCATTGTCAAAAATTTATGCCCTATTTCCAGTCTGAACTTGTCTAGCTTCAATTTCCATCCATAGGATCATGTACTATGCTTCTCTTCTAGATTGAAGGGCCCATTATTAAATATTTGTTTCCCAAGTAGATAGTTAGAGATTAATCAAGTCATCCCAACCTTCTTTTTGTTAAACTAAATAGATTGAGCTCTTTGAGTCTCTCACTATAAGTCATGTTTTCCAATCCTTTAATCATTCTCATATTTTGTCTCTGAACCCTGTTCTTGAACTGTGGGACCAGAACTGGACATGATATTCCATCAGTGCCACATGTACCAAATATAGAGATAAAATAACCTCCCTACCCCTACTCGAGATTCCCCTGTTTATGCATCTCAGGATTTCATTGGCACTTTTGGCCCCAGTATCACATTGGGAGCCTATGTTCAGCTGCTTATTCTCTACCACACTCAAATCTTTTTCAGAGTCACTGCTTGCCAGGATAGTGTACGTTGTTTGCTTGTGTCCAGTTTACCAAAGCTGAATCAGTGACCTGTCCTCTTCATTATTTACCACTCCCTCCCTCACAATGTCTTCACTTGAACATTACTCCACAATCACTCCTCTTACTCTTTTCCTCTGCCCTGTCCTGCTCACCCATCTTCTTTACATGTTCCCCTCTTCTTTCACTTTCCTTTCTATTTAGCTATTCCCATCCCAACTAAACACACACACAAACAAACAAACCATGGACTTGACATTTGCTGCTATTACATTGTTCATTCCACTTGTGTGTTATTCCTTTTTCTCCCACTCTTGTTTGTCTTGCCTCTTTGGACTATAAACTCTTCAGAGCAAGTATTCTCAGCTACTCTCTTTGTATATAATATATAGCATAATTGGGCCCCATTCTTGCTTGGTCCTTAGACATGACCCTCAGAAACACATTATTATATATTAATTATTAACATAACGTTTGCAATATTATTTGCATTTCATAATTCCTAGTTGCCCCAGTTGTGCTTGGGGTTCATTATGTTAGGTACAGTAAACACATAATTAAGAGAGCGTCCCGGTCCTCAAACTTATGGTCTAAATAGACAAAAGAGAGAGAGAATGAGAAAGGAAAGTGGTACAACTGGGAATAAAATCTAAGACTCCCTGTCTAACCCCCAAAATCACATTGTCTCCCTTTTCTTTTGGTTATTTATTCCGATTTTCAGGCTTTCCTTAACTGTACCTCCCTTTTTGTATACTTGATTTTATTTTTACAGTTAACTATGGGTAGAGTTTAAACAATGTAGACATCTAAGTGCATAATTTGTGCTGCACTCTGGAATAAATGGAGAGTTCTGCTTAAAATCTGCATGGTATGGACCAGAAAGTTGAGACTGAAAAACACTTGAAAATATACTATGGGGAAAAGATTCTGCTGTGCCATAGAAATAGATAAAAAGCCAGCTTCTCCTTTGTTTACTCAGGTAAAGCTCCCATGAACAGTTTCAATTCTGACAAATCTGCATTTCCCAATGAAAAAATATTTCATCTGAAATTACTGGCGAGCTCTAACTAATAATCATTTCCCTCTATAATTTTTAATTGTATGTAATTATTCCGAAAAGATACGATTTGTTTCTTTTATAAATTAAAATAGCATGGGGGAGAATATCATTAGTACCTTATCTTTATTTTAAAAAAAGTGACATAATTAATTATCAAAGGAAAATACATAGTTGACAAAGCCTGAAGCAATGTTCATATCAATTAATGATTTAAAGAACTATAGGTAAAATTAACTCCAAAAATAATATTTAATATTAGAAAATTGAGATAAGCGGTTACAAGCTGTAAATCTGCCTCAGCACAGATACTGCTTATTGTAGGAATTAATTTCTCTACAGGAATGCATATCAAAAGTGCTATTTTTTAATATTGTAATAAAAAGGGAACACGTTAGCTTTATCAGCAGTCATTGTAAATATTCAGAATAAGTAAGACATTCCCATTTAATATGTCACACCGCATATTTGAAGTCCTTTCTTCTGAGAAATAATATAGCAAAACTCTCTTAATAGTTCTGATTCCAGTGATACTTTTAGTCTGCACATTTTGCATTGTATTTCTGCACTGATGATTCTAGGATATATTGCTTATCATATTTTCCATTATAAACTCCCTATTTTAAAGGGCTTCATATTCCAGGATAAAAATCTCCCCTCTCTTGAAATGTGACAAACATTTTCATTTTAGAGCGTAAAATTTTGTTAGTAAAAATGGTTAGAGCTTTGAGGACAGACCTTCAACAAATTTGTCTTAAGGTAGTTTTCTCCCCTTTCATACTTAGCTCTACACTAGATTCTTTTCTTAAATTAAACTTCATCAATTTTGTTTGTTTGTGGTGTAACTGTGCATGTGTCACACTTGTATTTATCCTGTAGGCTGTAACAGCTTCAAAGAAACTGCCTGAAAATCAAAAATGTGTAGTAGCATACAATAAACAAAAATTATAAGTAGAAACTCAGTCAAGCAAAACTGTAGCAAAAATGTTGCCTGACACAAAATAATAAAATTAAAGACATTGCCATGAACGACTTGTAAGATAAAATAGCACATTTCTACTGCTAAGATAAAATAGTGTAGTAACGAGCATCACTGACCAATTTTAATCACTTGTTACAATTAAACATGTGCACTAAGACTCTTGGCCACCCAATCACATGCTTAAAATTACACACATGCTTAAGTGCTTTGGGGCTAGATTCCCAGGGAAATTGAGACACCTAGCTGATATGTTTAGGCACCTACATCCAAAATTTAGATCATCAAATGCCTGGTTCAGCTGCCATCTGTCCCTGTAGGCACCTAAGTTCTTTAGGCACCTACATTTCTGCAGTAAGCATGTGTACAACCATCTAAGCTCTGATGCCCAGGTGTCTGAGATCATGCCTAAGCCCCATCTGGAATGTGTAAACTAGACATTCCCCAAGCTATCTCAAGTGCTGGACTGAATTTGGTAGGCATGCTCTGAGTCACCTGGGGTCACAATTACCAGATCAGGCCTCTCTCTCTCTCTCTCTCACACACACACACGCAAAGCTGGAGATGGTTCTCTTCTTCCTCACCCTGCTTGTTTATACCTTAATGGTTAAAACTCTCACAGGATGTAGGTTAACCCTATTTGATCTCTAATTTCCCTGATTCAGAACAGGGACATAAGCACAGGTTTCTCCCTCCAATGTGAATGGTTATGTGGGCTATATGGTATTCTGGTATTTTTGCTCATCTTTCTTGCTGAAGCTGTTCTGCTTTGTATAAATATTTATTCATTGGGCCAGAAAAAGAATAAGATTCTCTCTATAGCTCACTGTTTAGGGCACTCACATGGAGGTGGGAGAGTCAGGTTCAGTCCTTACCTCAGTTATTTTGTACAAAGTGGAACAGCTTCAACAGGCGAGACTAAGGGCAAGACCACATTTAAAATGGTGCAGCTGCACTGATGTAACTGCACTGCTGTAGCGCTTTAATGAAGATGCTCTAAGCCTCTGGGAGAAATCCACCTCCTTGAGAGGCATTTGCTATGTTGGTGGGAGAAGCTGTCCCGCTGACATAGCACTGGCTACATAGGTGTTTAGGTCTGTATAGCTGTGTCGCTTTTTCACACCCCATAGTGATATAGTTATACCGATTATATGTGTAGACAATACCAGAGAATAGTGTGCTTTTTTATGCTTCATAGCCTAGTGGTTAGGACACTCTCCGGAGAAGACTAAACTTAAGTTCAAGTGACTGCTCTGCTCAGAGGCATGTGGATTTGAACTTACATCTACTACAGCATAGGGCATAAGGGTATATTCACCACTCAGAAAATAGGTGACGACCTTTGGCCCACCAAGATCTTTTAGGGGTGAATGGGAAACTTAGTCCATACTCTTGCTCCCTGGCATTTCTTTATTGACTAGCTTCGGTGTCTCCTTTTTCAGCCTGTTGGCTCTTTGTGGATTCCATTCTTAGCTACTGAACGCATCCCATGTGTTTTATAAGGAGACTGGGTCCCTAAATCACTGTTGTGAATTCCCCTGGGCATCAGGGCACATACAATTAAATATTGCAATGGCAAGCTTGTGTCCCCTTTTCTGGATCTAGCACTTACTGGTATGGGGTCAAAGAACCTGATCAGGCAAGCTTTTGCATACTACTACTAAGGTGCTACATGCCCTCTTCTCCTGAAGACCATAGTTGTTGAAAGCACTAAACAGTGCAAAATAGGTGTTCAACACACTACAGAATTGGACACACATGCATTGTTCTCTAGGTAGAAGATTCAAACTGCTGTTGTCAACATTCTCCCACATGACAGGTAGGACAGGAGACCTATTAATGTTGTTGGAAACTGATTCATAGTTAAGTGAGAGCTTATGTTTTGGGAGAGGCGGAGGAGTATTCTTCAAATGCCAGTGATTGTCAGGCTTGTATACTAGTTGTTAGCTATTGTTGGCTATTAGAATGGGTTATCCTTAATGGGCAATCTCTTCATGATGACTGATAATGTTTTTGAGGCATCCATCCTACCATAGTCAAACGTATGTTAGCTATTGCATATGCAGCAATCTGGTTGTAAATTCCCTTAACTAAAATGGAAGGATTAACACATACCATATTATGATCAAATCTGAACAAAAAAGAAAAACAAAACATCTCTGAACTGTTGGAAGCACAGCAAGGTTTCTAAACAGGTGAAACTAAGACAATTTGTTTAAACAGAATTAATTTTCTATCTACTTATTTGTTTAATTTTTATATGACGATTGTTGTATTTACAGTTTAGTAATCTATTGCTCTGCAATCTCTGAAATCAGAACCGAGTATACATTTTCAAGGTAAACTATGAGATTTTATGTTTAATAGGAACTGCGGGTCTGAATCCCTTACACAGCTTTGAAAATCTCAACCACTTCAATTAAAAATTTAATTTAATGTGAACAGTGTTTGACCTTGAAGTCTAATCCAGGAATGGACTGAAAATAAAATTGTAGTTATGCCTATTGGCAAGTGAGAGTGGAATATGAAGGGAGAGTTAAAAAATGAAAATGAATACATTGAGCTACTCTGCAGATGTGTGGATTCTACCATCTTTACTCATGAAGGTAACTGGAGATTAAAAGAGATTAAATAGAGAAGTAGAAAACATGTGGCTATCAGAAAAGATGCAGCTATTTAAGAAGAAGGGAAGTAAAAACAGCTGTGATTGGAAAAGGAAGATAGCAGTAAGTAAAATGTTTCAAGTAATTGAGGAGAAACTCTTAAATCAGATTTAGGAAAATCTAATGATAAATTGACTTAGTACAAATTTCTCTATGAGCAGGACCATCTTTATGGCACAATTCAAAAGTGGAATCATGTCCCAGGTGAGATTAATTTCTAATGATTGTAGTATTTCTTATTTTATTATTCTAAGATCTCCTGTCAAGGAAGTTTTAGTCGTGTGTAAAAAAGTAAAAGTGGCTATTGTTTCTGACCCGTTACATAGCTACAGCCTAGCTTTTCACTCACCTTCACATAAAGCATTTCTGGCAAATGAATATTATTTTAATTGTATTGCACTCCGCCTTCCCTCACTGCTTCCTAAGATCAAGGCTTGTTTTAGAAATCCACATGGTATTGATATTGCAATAGAATAGGTAACCAATGACACTTTAATTAGTTCATACTCTAAATCAATCAGTTCTTTGCTGATACTTGACAGCTCATGAGCATTATTGATTCTTCTGAGTTCATTCTTCCATACCTAACCTATATTGTTTGGATCCCTTGATCCTCTGTTTTTACTGCCATCTGTCTAATCATGTCTGTTGTTCAGTGATACATATCTTCCTCTGCTCTGTTTGTTCCTTTTGTCAACATCCTACAAAGATCTCTTATTAAGTATTAGTTTAAAAATGTATTTGCTGTGATGTTGTGTGATTTTTATTGATCAGAATACAATATATTTGCTTTCTACTGCTTGCTGTGACTACTGCATTTCAGAAGATATTTCAGGAGTGTTTACCCAAATTCAATATTGACTAACAATAGTACTGAACTGCATTGTACTCTAAATTGAGCAAGTATGAAATAAGGGCAATATTTTTTTCACAGTGATATTTTCTGAGATCTGGACCAGATAGTAATCTCATCATTCCTCCAATCTTGCAATATGTTCATTTATCTTTGCTTCAGCAGAAATTAGGTCTGCATTAGATTAAGTTTAGGAGATGTTCAGTCACTTGGACTAATTATAGGCCAAAAGTATCTTTTCCTTAAACTTCCCTGATCATAGTGCTCGAGAGGAAAAAAAACCCACAAATGTGATCAAAACCTTTCCCTGGCAGAGCTGGATGAAGCCTGTGTATATTGATTGATCTATACCTTCCATGGGTAGGATATAGCCATGGCCACCCCACATCTACCAAAGTTCCACCACTAGTGCAGTGCACCATGGTTTTACATATTACCATGATCATATTTTTTCTTATTTCCTATGTCTTTCTTAATATTTAGTAACATCCTGTTAGCCTTTTTGACCTCTAATGCACAATGAGCTGAAGTTTTCAGAGAACTATCCACAATGGCTCCAAAATCTCTTTCTTGGATAATAACAAATAATTTAGCACCTATCATTTAAATAAATATATGTAGGTGGAATTATTTTTTATAACATGCACTACTCCACACTTATCAAGCTGAATTTTATCTACCATTTTGCTGCCCAGTCACCCAGTTTTGTGAGATCCTCCTGTATCTCTTGGCAATCAGCTTGGACTTAACTATCTTGAGTAATTTTATGTCATCTACAAACTTTAGCATTTCACTGTTCACTCCCTTTTCCAGATCATTAATGTGTGAATTCATGTTTATTTTGTTCAGTTAGAAAGATACCAAAAAAACCAAAATGTTTCATTTCAACATTTTCTAAATGAAATATGTTGGGTTTTTTGGGGGAGGGTTTGAATGATGTGTTTCAAAATTTCTTTCAATTTTATTTTAAATTCTTCAAAATAATTTTTACATTGTTGAAAACTAAATGAAATGAAATCAAAATCAGTCAAATAAAACATTTTATTTGGTCCAAGACATTTAAAAAAAATAAGAACAAAATCAATTTGCTGAAAATTATTTTTTATAAAATTGGGTTTTTTAATTTTTCAGAATTGCCAATAAACCAAAAAAATGTTATTCACCCAGGTCCAATGTAGGATAAATAGCTTACCTATGATACTCAAGTGGCTGCCTCATTCTCTTCCTGCAAACATCTCCTCTCTCACAGGAACATTATATTATGCAAATTATTAGATTATCAACTTTGCTCATATCACCTAGAATAGGATGCATCAGGCGAGGTATTTCCAGCAAGGAGAAGGAGGTGTT